>WHYT01015150.1:13302-58458 GCA_009806455.1 Tetrax tetrax | reverse complement strand
GAAGTAGATGGGGAATAGGGGGTTGCCATCAGTCTGTAACACTTTTCTGCTGGTGCTTCCTCCTCATACCCTCCTCTAGGGGTAATGGTTTCACAGTAGAGGAAGGTAGATTTAGATTAGATATTAGGAAGTTTTTTACAATTAGGATGGTGGAACACTGGAGCAGGTTGCCCAGAGAGGTGGTGGATGCCCCATCCCTGGAAACATTCAAGGCCAGGTTGGACAGGGCTCTGTGCAACCTGATCTGGTTGGAGATGTCCCTGCTTCTTGCAGGGGGGTTGGAGTAGATGACCTTTGAAGGTCCCTTCCAACCAAAACCATTTTATGATTCTATGTTTTTTTAATTGGTCCATGAGTATCACTGTTGGAAAGAGTTGGGCAGGTTAGTATTCTTCTATCTTTTTTGGGGAGGTCAGTATTGACAATTTTTGGAAGTTAATATTGAGGCTTTTTAAACAAGTTTTGCTGGAGTTTGTAGATAATTTGGTTGTTCCTGCTCAGAATAAATTAAATCCTAAATTCCATACCTTATAATGCTTTAGAATTATCCATAGATGAAACAACTAATGTCTCCTAATGCCATATATTCAAATATAAAACAAAGCTTTAAGTAAACCAGTTCTTAATATCTTCTGCTTTCGCTACTTCCTTACTTGCCCATGTAGAGGCTTTCTATTAAGATGTTAAAGGAACTAATTTCAGGCAGTGTAAGTTATATTACCAGGAATTATTTAAACTCATTGTTTTTGTAATCATAGAATCATACAATCTTTATAGTTGGGAAAGACTGCCAAGATCACCAAGTTCAACTGTCAGCCTAACACCACCATACATGTTCTGTAGATGAATGATTGAGTATGGGGATGGGGTGCATATGAAGTCTGTGTTTTGTAGCTGAGGGATATGAGGAAGTGGCCTGGCAATGGGAGCAGTTCAAACATTGTAGTGGAGGAGGTAACATACTAAAAGATTCTGAGCATCAGTTGATAAATAGTCCTGCTATGAGAACAGAGGTTTTGATTAAGCGCTATCCTTTGCTCTGATGTTGAACATGTACTCCTATTCTCAGGGGCTTGTATTTCTTCTCATTTATGCTCTGACACAAAGCAAAATTATTTTGTAAATTTGCATAGTGAAGCATACGTAGAATCTTTGAGGATATTCTAGTTGGTTTAAAGCAAGTGAACAGCAGTACAGTAGTGTCCCAATAAGATTGTGGATGGCAGATTTGTCGTTTGCTATAGGTGACAAAAGGCAACAGTGAGTGTATAGTTCCTGCTGCAATGTTTTTTCTAGCCTATTTTAGGCTTTATGGTGGGAAAGGAAGTACTTCTTTACCTATACCTAGATGTGAAATGATACCCAACTGGAGGTAGTTTAAGTCAGGTTGATATCACTTGATAAGGCTCAGCTGGCCTGCGTAAGCTACAGGCTCAACTACTGATCTGAGTGGTGGTGTTCTCTTAATTGTTGAAGTTCTGGTTATAGATTAGAAATGAGGTGTTGATTGGTTTGTAATCAATTGAGGTATGAGGAAAATCTAGCTAAGAACACAAAGTTCCTGTTTGTGAAACGCTGAAGTCAACTGATGCTCTGAAACTGTAAACATGGGTTGATATTATTTATGGTTCAGTGGTCTTAATGGCACTGTGGAAATACTCTATCAACTAAGGTAGAATGAAGGTCTTCAATATTAGCGTTTCAATCTCATTGAATGTGACTGGAGTTGAGGTTAAAATGGGAAAAGGGGTGGTTTTTCAGCCACAGATCTACTTCAAAGTGTGTTTTGCGTTACTTTGGGAGATAGACATATTTCAGAGGATATGGATACCTGTCTACTGGCTGTAGTTGGCAGAAGGTAAGGAAGTAATGCAGGCTTCAGACTCTTGGTCTTATTTGTTTTTAAACATCTGTTTCCTGTACAGCTAATACCTAGTGGAAGCTTGCTGTGGAGAGGTGAATTTTTAGTACACTTAAATAAGTGGAAATGCACAAGTTAATACTAACTTGATACTAGTGTCTAAATCTATACCTAAGGCCTGCATAATTTGAGTTGTTTTATAAGTGATGTTCTAATATTGTGTTTGAGTTTGCAGATGGAAGCTTATCTTTGGAATTTAATGAACAATAATAGCATTGTAACTCTGAGTATCTTTAATAAGCAGCTGTAATAAATTTCTTAACATTCTCATGATTGCTGTATACCAAGTTTTATGGTTAATAAAATAACTTAAACTGAGACTCCCTCATTCATGTGGAAGACTATGCATTGTGTTCCTGCATATAGAATTTTGGAAATAAGTCTGTCTAGGTTGTCTTAAGACAGCAACCTGAAAACATTATTGTTTTAGGAAGTTCAGTTTACTTATCTGAGTATATTCCATGATTAGGGTTTCTAGGAAAGTATAGTGAACAAGTTGGAGCTGTAACTGAGTGGGTTTGCTATCTGGACTCACTGTTGTGCACCATACCCTAACCCCTCCAAAGAAAAGATGCTCCACTGCTAAAAGTGGAGAACTATTTCCTGAACTAGCTTGTAGCCCAGGAAAAACAGTAGGAAGTATTCTTATTGAGGACAACCTGGAGAACAAAGTCCCTGGCTTGAGTACTGTATTTGGTAGGCATAATAAAAACACTTTCCTGTGTCTTAATTAGGACTATAAGGAACAATCATATTTCTCTGACTCCACTTCATTCAGACCGTTCATAACTGAAGGAAATGAAGCCACCTTTAAAAGAAGATGGCTTCTTCCTCTAAAGATAAAAATGAGAAGGAAATAGGGAAAACAGAATGTACAGGTAGCAGAATATTACTTTCAGTTCTCTAAACATACTGCTAAATTGCCCTAATTCTTCCTGTTTAAACTCAACCTTTTTATACTTTGACTACATTCAGGGAGTGAATCATCTAGCTTTTTAAGCTGTTTGTTTATTTTAATCTATTCCTTAAAACCTGAATACTCTTAATGCACAAACCCCACTTAACTGCTGATATAGTTTGTCTGCAAAACCTTAATTTACTCCTGGTAAGCTTAGTGTAGTGTTTCATATATCACCTTGCCTTAGCCACGAAATTGTTCTTGGTGCATCAGGCAGTTCCATATTAGTGTGCAAAAGCTTACAAGAAAGCTGGCTATTGCTGATTTTAGAAACAAAAGCAGTATCTGATTTGTAGTGGTCATCAAAAATTTTTACTTGTACTTATCTATGGTTGACTCGCTGGGCAAATAACCACAGCTATTATACTTTCTTGGTTTCAAATATTTCTATAGAACATGCACTCCAAAGGAAGATTGTGGGGCAGATGACTCGCCTAGTGCAGCTAAAGGGGTATGGAAACTCTTCTAGAACCTTCTCCAGAAGAGAGGGCTTTATGTGGCTGTTGTGATGTGATTTGTAGTAATCTAATCTTATTTTAACTGCTTGTGGATAGATGGTGTGTTAGAGTAATAGTATTTAAGTAGCATGCACCTAGATTTTCTTGAAACTCAAGTATTTTTCCTCCTACCTTAGTATTTGTAAGCATTTTACTTTTTTTCTAGTCCATTCTCAAGTCTTCTTTCTTCAACTTCAGAGTTGAATTTCTAGGTGACTTAAACCTTTGAATCAAAATACTTTGTCAGCTTCATGATTTCTATAACTTGAACTTTGAAAATTGCTTTGAAATACCCAATGCTGATGAGTAACTGACAGGACTTGCAGGCAGAAGCAAGGAAAAAGTAGACCTTGTATTTGGGCTTGGTTACTTGAGTTTTATCTCTCCCTCCAAGTGATTCAGTCATTGAGTGTTTCCGAGTAGCACTACAAAAGGGAGCTCTCATTCAGGAAGGGTGAGGTGTTCCCTGTAACCTATGCACAGGTTGCCTCCTGTTGGAAGGTGAGCACATAGATGTGGTGGCCAGGGGAGACAAACTCTTAATTGCCCTTAATTAAACACACAGACATATGTATGGTTAAGGTTTTGCATATAATGTAGCAAGTATAGGTTGTACGTTCTGCAAAATGCTGTGTTCATTTAATATAGCATCTCATTTGTGTTCTTAATGGCGTTTTTCACTTACAGGTAGACTTCTGTATTACTCTATAGCATATGATGTACTTTAATGCTTTATTCTGAGCTTAGTGTATCCACCAGGCAAAGAAGTGGTTTTTACATGATTAACTCTTTAGATGCTTGACATAAACCCTGTTTAGCAGAGTAAACATTTTATTAGCACTTTGAAGTATTTACTGAAAAGTTTTTTTTTCAAGTGTGTTTGAGCTCTACAGGTGGTCCAAGATCATTAGTCCTTTTATTGAAGCTTAAGTAAGTCTTCACTTGCATCAACTGCAAGCACTTCCATTTAAATTGTAATTTTTACTTCTAGATTGTATGGGGAGTGTTCTTCATCATCGTAGCACTGCTCTTCACTGTCTCTCTGTTCTTGTCAAAGTAAGTACATTTCAGCATTTTTCTTAACACTTAAACTACATAGTTTCTGCTCTAACATCAAAATCAGAGTGGTTTGCTTCAAGAATCAGTCTGCTTTTCTATGCTACACTTGTGTAACTAGAGCTGCATTTCTCATTATAATATTATATATTGAAGCTGAGCAAAATGTGCTACAATAGATCCAAAGAAGGACATGGTTCAGTTTGACTGTATGCTGCTGAAAACAGTTCTGATTGAGCAGAAAAATTAACCATATATGTTAAGGAAGTTAATTCAGACTACAGAAGTATTCTGATTGCTGGAATGAGTCTTAATGCATGTAGGTACTTCTTGGGCTGGGTAACAGGTGTTTAAATTCTTGCAGTAAATGACATGCATAATCTGTTACGATGTGCATTACACTGTAATTGTTTTGTGGTGTTGAAAGCAATATGGCCAGTGGCAGATCTGGTGGATTTCAGTTAAGATTGACACTAACCAGAGGTCTCCGGTGTTGGCATTCTTAATTTTTCAGACTGGGCAAATAAGCTCTATGACCCAAACTAGTAAAAAGCTAAAATGCCAAGGAGACACAGAAATCAATATACCTTTTCACAGAACAAGCAGTGAATGTGGTAAAACAAAGCATGTGTCTATAGATATGAAAAAGCTGTCAATCTCTGGGCTCAGTGCAGCTTTTTTTTCCACTGTCCTTTTAATTAAACTGAAGACAAAACTCTGGGAGAACTGTAGTACATACCTAATTTTTTTTAATTACTGCAGTTTGGACAAAGCTCTGCATTCGGCTGGCTTCGACTCAGGATTTATAATTTTGGGAACTAATCTGACCAATCCACTGAATATGCTGTTACCTGTTCTTCAAACAGTAAGTAAAATGGTCATATACATACGTAAGGATGCTCCCTGTCTGTTTTCTGGTAAGCCGTCAAAAGGCAAACTTCTCCCCGAGTAATTCACTAAAAATTATCTAGATGTTTTTTCTGTGAGAAAGGCAGCTTCCTCGTTAACAGTCTTTTAGTCATTAGATACTCATATGAAAATCTCCAGTTGCTGAAGGAAGGTGGTGCTTGAGAATAATTTTGATCTGAGAACGCAGTGACAATTAAGAAGGATGTAACTTGTAGTTATGCACAGAATAAAACTAACTTTCTCTCGTGCCCTATGTACATTGTAATTGTTTGTACACTTGATAGTATATCCTTCTTAAGTAAAGTAAATGCATTTTTCACTTAATGTTTTTGCACCTTGGAAGATATATTAAACTCTGTGCAGTTGTGTGCTCTAGTAATGCATTAGTCTTTAAAACAAACCCTACATAAGAACAAACACCGATTAACTTCAGTAGGGTTGGAAGGCAACAAGGCCACATACGAATTTGGCAATCGGTCATGGGTGAGCTAAGAAAAAAGTGTTAACATAAGCTAGTGCTTTACTCTCCTCTGTTCTTTTTGAATTCTTAATGCAATGGTTTGACACAATGCATTGCTTCCCCATGGTTTCTAAAATTATTGAACACCTAAGCTTGCAGTTTACTGAGAGAAGTAGTGTTCGGCAGCAGTATTATCTCAAGCTGTTATTAATGTAAATATAAAAATCAAGATCTCTATGCAAATACATTCAGAAAAGTTCACAAATAGAATGCCTATACAGTTCTAAAACTATTGTTGCTACTGAACTTTCTCTTAAATGTACTTTTAGAATGGATTTAAGTATTTCTTGGCCTAAGAATGTGTAATGCTTCAAAATTGAAACAGGTTTTAAATTAAGAAAAATGCGCAGTTGCTTTCCCAAACTAATTGTATAAGCTTTATTAGCAGCAAGCTATATTAGCTGTATTTGGAGCCAGCTATGTAAAACTTTGAAAGGGAAGGACTCTTACTATCTCAGATTCTGAAAGCAGAATCTACTTATTTAGCTTTAAGTGGGTGAAGAGCTTATTTCCTAGTTTGGATGTTTTCTTGTCTTGTTAACTGCTTGTGTTCTTGTTCTAGGTTTTTCCACTTGATTATATTCTTATTACGACTATTGTTATGTACTTTATCTTCACTTCAATGGCAGGGATTCGAAATATGGGTATATGGTTCTTCTGGATAAGGGTAAATATTTAAGAGCTTGGTTTATAGTAGTCAGTAAGATGTTTTGACAAATATGTGATATTGAATATATTTAGTGAATAGTTATTATGTACATAGTACTTCATAAATACTAGATGTTGCATAGAGCATTGGCTGTATGTCTAATGAGTGTTAGAAGCCTGTTGTGAAATTTTCAGTGCTTTTGAAAGGTCTTCTGTTCTGCTAAATTATCAGACCAAAACTGATGATGTTTTGGTTTGATAAACACTTGAAAGAGTCAGCCAACTATTGTTTAATCAGTGTCAATTTGGCTTCTGACTTCTAAGTTAAAGCCATATGGTTCTGATATACTGGAGGTATTAGTGAATTTTATGGTCAAAATCTGAAATGTGCATGTGATCAATAGTACTTGCTTTTTAGGTGGCAAGCAAGTTTATCTAGCTTGATAAGAGATAAAATGGTACAGTGATGATACGGCATATCTAAAGGTGATGCAAATAAATTATTACTGTATTTGAAAAAGCACCTTTGTATCCAACAGGATGCCATTCATACCTATGATTCTTGATTAAATATTTCCCTGCTTCTGTGCCTTCTTCCTCTTTGCTACCGGTACCCTTTCATGTGGTGACACTCCAAAATTGTGAACAGTGACGCTCCAAAATTGTTAACAGTGACCCTGAGTCCTTGCCATGAGTTGATTGGCTGTTGGCTTAGGTCTTCCATCATTCACTGCTCAGCTGCCAGCTTCTTTACCCTAACATGGTACTCAAACTGAGCCTTTGAGGATTACAGAATAGTGATATCTGCAGGGTAATGACAAGGGCTAATATTGTTCCCTACAGCGCGGAGTGGAAAAGATGCCACCGTATGGTGTGCAAGTTATCTCAGGGCCTGGGAATACTCTGTCAAACTCCTGTTTCTAGATCTGATTAGATGTGTAGTGATAGATGATGCCTCACCTTAACTGAAGGACACATTTTTGGACAAAACAGTGCACAATTTATCAGTAACAGGTGATACCATTTAAATCTTGCTGCTGACTACTGCTTTATAAATGTTCTGGGTCACTGATATGATCAACAATTAAATTGGTTAAATAGGTGTGCTTTGAAATACAGGTAAATACACCTGAAAACTTGCTTTGACTCATTGGAATTAAGTTGCTAGAGGACAATTTTAGCAACCTCTCACTTCTGTCATTAAAACTAAAGCTGCTACTTGAATTAAAGAGCATTTTAAATATCTTGAGAATAGAGAACATTTTTCATTATGTTAATATTTGTATGTGTTCTTTTTTTAGCTTTATAAAATCAGACGAGGGAAAACTCGGCCTCAGGCACTCTTGTTTCTCTGTATGATACTTCTGTTAATAGTTCTTCATACAAGTTACATGATCTACAGTCTTGCCCCTCAGTATGTAATGTATGGAAGCCAAAAATACCTCGTACAGGTGAGATGTAATAAATATTTCAAAATAATATTACCTTCTCTGTCAAATATATACCGTTTACAGTGACTTTCAAAGACAGGCCTATTCTCAGTTTTGAAGGCTCTTTTGTAGCCATATTTTTTAACTACTAGTAGGTCTCTTTATAATATACAAGCCAGGAACTGATTGTACTATTTATAACACAATTCCTAGATCATATTCAGACATTCTTTTGCCTTGTGTAGAAGAGAAGAGGATTGCTAGGGGAAGAGAACTGATTTTATGACTGAGGTATGCACCAGTGCCCTGAGCTTGTGGAAAGCATTTAGAGTTGAACCCAGATATGTCAGAAGTCTTAAATTGCAGGAGTGTTCATGGAGATCAAGGATGCTATCAGACCTAGGAAAAAAAAACCTGATGTTAAAGGAAACCTGCAGTTTTAGCTTCTGTTACATGTTGTTTTCTAAATTCCTACTATTGAAAAGTTAAAATTAAAAAAGATAAAAAGAGAATTTTGAAATGGCAAGATTGATTGCTCTGTGATTTTTGTATGCCCTTGTGTAAGTGTACAATGTAAAATGCTGTTCTTTTGAAAGAAACACTCTGAGCAGTGTAAGCTGTAATGGTGACAACCTGGAATACTTCCTGGAGATGGACCACTGCTAGATGTACACTAAATAATTGAAACGTGATGTCTTCTGTTCTTACCCTATTGTTTCTGTCTACACATAATCCTTACTTTTGGTTCTACTTTAGTTCCTTTTTCCTGTGCCTAATCATACTCCCTTTGGATCAGTTTCTTCTAAGGCAGTAGTGGTCTCCATGCTTCCACGTGTTTGCATGAAATGAAGTTACTACTCACACAAACTGCTGCTTTTTAGGGTAGATACTTCGTTGTTTCTCTTGAATGTACAGGGTCAAAGCTGAACTAACTTAATATTGATAAATGTTCTCTGAGAAATGCTTATCTGTATCAATTTCTGTGGATTTCTGGTAGGTTTTAAGGGACATGGTTTCTTCAGCCTGAAGAAAACTGATTTCTTTAGAGGGCTTTCTGTTTAGGAAATCTTGAGGGTGAAAATACATACAGTAGATATGAGACCCTTTGAAGTGCACTAGTGTGTGAAAAAATCATGTAGTAAAAAGGATTTGCATTGGACTGTGCAAAAATTATTCACTGGTTATTTGAAAGTGTGGCACATAGACTTTGTGTAGTCTCTGAAAGGGCCAGTTTTCCAAAAATGAGACACTGAAACAGGATTATTTAGGTTTTCCATAGTTCACTACAGCATAATTGGTCTTTCTCAGCTCTTGCTGTCTGAGTGTATTGGATATTATCAACTGACTTTTAGACCAGAAGTAAACTGTATTAGGTATCATATGCAAGCCTAACACTTCCATGGTGTTTTCATCATCACAATTGAATTCCAAATCCATTTTATGCGTAGTTAAAATGTTTTAATTTCAGAGGTGAAGTTTAATTTTCACAAATTTTCAAAAAACACAAGCTATTTTTTCTAAACGAAATTGTGTTTTGACATGTTGTACCACTTAGAGCGTACTCTGCATATGTGGTCAAAACCAATCTTAATACTTTTGAATATTGTAAAAGGTTTGTCAAAGCCTTTTTTATAAAATATTTTATCAGGAGATGTGTTTGTTTCAGGGACTATCATTGTGTGGAAGAATATTGCTGGTAGACTAGAGTACTAATTTTCTATATTTATAATGCAGAGTAATAAGACAATTGATGGCCAGCCAAGGAATGTGACGTTTGTATCTAAAGATTGTGATGCAGATGCACCTGAAGGTAAGAGAAAATAATTTCTTGTATTTCTGATGTGATATGCACATACTCAGCTGTAATAAGCAGGTCAATTTCTTCCATGGCTTTCATTTGCTGTAGTCTAATATGAATCTTTGATGTATAGCTATGTCCAGAAAACAGCTTGCTTTCAGGTCAGTCATTTCCTCAAATGAACTAAATATTTTCAGTAGAAACCATGTATAACAATGCGTTCCAGTTAACTTTAAATTCTCCCATTTCCTTTAACACATATGTAGAAGATCTTAAAAATAAACCCTAGCCGGTGAGTAGTTTTGCATCTGAAGTGTTGTTTCGGTGTATGTTTATCATATAAATATGCAGACAAGTATTCTATTGAATTTCACAATGTACTCAGGAAAACTAAGATTTAAACTTCTTAGTGCAACTTTACAGATAAACTTTTGCAGTTTTTGAGATGTATTGTAGCTCATGGAAGAGCCCATATTTACAAGTGGAACTAGACATCTTAAGCTATTTTCCTGCAATCCTCTTGCTCTTAATTTATCATTCCCGATAATATCCAGTATAACTCTCGCTCATCTGTCTTATTAACCATCATTTTTTGGACACTTATTTGGGTGGAAGATGCATTGTGGGTATTCTGGAATTGTGAGTAGTGACTAGCAAGCAGATGGATCATTGTGGAGTTTTCCTTGACTTTCCACCTATGCAGACCTTAATGCTGAATTTTTTTTGAGACCATGGTAACATTTTATTTGGTCTTTATTGCTCTGTGAAACCTGACTGAAGCTGGGAATGAGTTTTAGCATGGTTTCATTAAAAAAAAAAACTAACTGAAATCATGCTGGATTTGTTTTTACAAGGTTGCCTTTCCCCTTTTCTATCTGCATATAAGCAATTTTTGCAGTTTGAATTGCACTAGCAATTGCAGTATTAATACTGCTGTTGAAGGCCACCATAAATTTTATAGATTGCTTTGGTCTCTTGTTAGAAAAATTGATCTCAGTAAAAGACTTACGGCCTTAAGAATGGTTCAAACTTTTTAAGCTGAAGCTCAATTGTTTTTACTCAGTCAAACATTCAGGTCCTCTGTATAAAGACAAGTGGAATTATATATGCTTTTTTATACTTACAGAAAGGCTTTACAGTGTTTGTTAATTGATAGAAAAGATAAAATGAGGAACACAGGACGACTATTTATTAGCAGTGTTCTGTAACTACTGAATTCTGACTATGCTTCTGACTTAGTGGCTCCTCAGGTTTTGTTCCCACTTTTGTTATTGGGAAAGATAATATTTAGTCTTAGTTTTTGTACTGGTGGAGAGAATGGGACTGTTAGTTATTTGTTCTCAGTCTATCAGGCTGTGGTTCCTTTTGCAAGGTGGTTCCCTTGTATTTAAACTAATTTTCAAATCCAGTATGTAGGTGTTACTCTTATTCCTGGTGGTTCATATTTCCCAAGGAGGATGGATTTTTCTTCTCTCCCCCGTATTTCAAAAAAATTTATCCACCTTTACTTTTAATGGCTATTTTCAGACTTAATGCAGTTTTAAATGTGTTAATATTTTGACAAATGTAATTGTTCAGTTCATATTTAAGCTGCCATATTTTAGTAATTAAAAATAGGAACTCTTCTGTGGCAGAGTTTTTAGAAGAGCAAAATCTGTAATCTTTCAAAATGAGATTCAGTTTGAGCAGGTTGTATAGAACTGTTATGGTGGAGTCCTGGTAACTACAGATACAGTCAGGCCATTAAAATGTTTTTTATAAATGAAAGAAAAGTTTCTTTTTTAATGCTGAACTTGGAAAAAAGTTACAGTACTGAAAACGCTCTATTCATGGTTTCATCCAGTCATTTTTAGAAAGTGTAAATGTAATACTCGCCTTGGAATACCTGCCATTTTTAATGATAATGAAAGCTAATGAAAGTAACTGTTGTGAGTGCTACTCTTACGCTCTGTGGTCAGATACAGTATGGTGACAAGTGAAACTTTTTGCAAAGGTAGCCATTAGATTTTAAAATATCTCTGTTTAAGGTTACTACACACAGACCAAAAATAGATGCAAATAACTTCAAGTTAAGGTAGAAGTTGGCCAAGCACTTGGAGGTTTTTTTTGACTCCTCTGGTACTAGGGTTTTATCTTATGTAAACCACTGAACTGGAACTAAATTTCTTTTCAGCACTTTGTTTTATTTAAACTGAATTAATTCTAATTAGTGTTTTTCCTTAAACACAAAACAAACTATGAGCTTTTAATGGTTATGCTGGTAGATAAGCTTGTAGCAATCTGTTCTGTCTTATTGAGTACTCAGATGTTGTAGATACAATTTCTCCTTACTGCAACTAGGTACACTTTTTTCTTTGAGATGGTAGAAGAGATCTAATCTTGTTCTAGCAACTAAAACTCAAAAAATTCAATATTGTTAGGACTTCAGGCTTTAGTGGGCAGTGTTTTCTACATGTGTTTCAAACCAGTGTTTCAGTGTTTGGCTTGATAAAAGGGACAATTACACTTTCTGGAGAAACATAAGGCAGTTAAAATATAGTCATTAAAACCAGTGTCATGTTTACAGTTAAAAATATGATTTGTGGCACTTTAGCATTATCTTGTCTGCTTTCATGCAGCAAAGCTTGTCTCTGATTCCTGGTATGCAGGAGGCGAATCTGCTTTATACTGAATGTCATAAGGCTGTAATAGCGTAAGGACATGAAACAGACAGAACAGAAGCCCCAAAGTGGTAGAGCAGGCTAACTTTGATAACTCCATAAAGTATGTTTTCTTAGTCCATTTAAACATTTTGCACAAAAGGCTTATGTTCTGGTTAACATAGACTTTTAAAAAACTTTTACGTAGTCTTTTGAAGCAGCAAATTTAGTATATTTGTTATAGGCAAAACAGGCATTAGTTTTCAGTGGTCACCGCAGTTGGACAAAGACCTCATTTGATCATTGTTTACAGGGGCTAATGCCATCTGAACTGTTGAGTCCAGAGTTCAGTTGAGCGTAAGGTCAAGCAAAGGAGTTCAGTTATGTGATTAAGACTCTTGCAGCTGGACTAATGCATTGAAAACTTGGTATAGGTTTAGCCAAACAGGTTGAGATTTAATGTAAGCTAGCAGTGACTCAACTGCAAGCCTGTATACAAGACTTTAATTATGAGATCTGATAAACACTATCTGCTTCTTTCTAGACCAGAAAATCATTAAAGCTGTTTTTTAAGCATCATTCACTTCAAATGCCTAACATGCAATGAATTCCCCTTGGATTATCTTACTTCCTTAAATGGGGAAATGAGCCTTACCTGAGGCTCCAACTACGTGTAAAGTGGGAAAGTTAAAAGGTTGTGTTTGTTTCTAAGGTGTTGATCTGAACAGGACTTACTGTGCTAATTAAGTCTGTGCATTCTTACAGCACTTCCTTGTCAGCTGGAAGTCAACAAGTGCAATACCTCAGGCTCTGTTTTAGCCTTAAAATTTAGATGAGCCATTACTCAAGGTGGAAAGGAACCCCAAATACGAATGCTGGAACAGGAGCATATTCTTTGCTTCTCTTTAAGAGAAATCCAAGAGGCATGCAAAGTGAAATCACAAGCAAGTTGCTCTGAACCTTCAATATCAGTAATTTTGTATTAAGTACCTTATGACCATAGACTACCAATTCCAAACAGTTGTTTTAAATTAATTAATTTGCAAAGTTATAAAAATGCTTCACAGAAAGCCAGAAATGAGTGTTTTAGTGAGGACTTTATCTATTTTCCTGTGACTTTACTGAATGACCTTGCTAGTACTTTTCCCTGAATCTGTACTTATACCTAACGTTATTGGAGTCCTCTGTAATCATTAGAACTAAATATAAGTAAGTACAGTGGTGTATGTTTGACTGCAAAGAGCCCTGCTTGGGAGCTATAAATAGTATAAATAGCTAAGAGTGCTGTAAGTCTTTTCTGCAGTACACTGTTCATGGATGCGGTTGTAGAAACAAATTCCTACACTTTTTTTCTGCATCCCACCACTGTAGATAGATATGAGCTGCTATAAAGTACCCCTGGCTTCTCCCTCCAAGAGATTGTAATAGGAGAGAGAAGAGGCTGCACTTAGTAATTATTCTGAAATGTTAAATAGAGTTCAGCAGTAAAACAACTGCATACTCTCTTTAGACCAACATCCTAGTTCTATTGCCTGTTGGATTTAAGCCAAACAGTAAAGTGAGGTGATCTAATATTGACAGTACTTTGGAATAAGAGTTGAAGCTTCTTACACATGACTGAAGAGTATGTGCTCGTTCTTAAAAGGAAGTAATGAACTCAGTGTAAGAAACGCTTTGATTAAGAAATCTACCAACACTGTCTACAAAATAATCCGTTTAAGAAAGGCAGTTCCCTTACTAAAAGAAGGTGTCATTTGGTCTCTCTAAATAGTAATGCCACCAAATCTTTTCATCACTGAGGAACATTAATTACAACATATTGGAAATATTTTAAATGAAATGTTGGAAGCTGCTTCTACTGGTGAATTCAATTATCTCTTTCTCTTAGAACAGATATCTGAATTCACAATGTAAAATACTTAAGAATGGCAATGCAGAAAACTTAGAGAACAACCTGTAACTACAGCTGGTGAAGCTACATACAGATGTTTCCTGTCCATCCTCAAATATGGCTTGGCCAATAGAATTAGAAAGGAGCAGTTCATGAAGATGGGTTGTTTGGTTTTTTTCACTGCCCAAGACATGTCCTGCAGATAGGTTGGATGAATGATGTTGGACTAGGCAAATTCTGTTTGAACTGAGAAAGATGTCTGGATTAGTCAAATGTATCATAAATTCTTTGTCTGAAAGAGGCAGAAGATGTGAAAGGATGGGAGGGAAGCTGTTGTTTTCAGAGCATCATTAATGAGAAAAACACTATTTTATATCCAACTTCTTACTTAAAAGAATTTGTCATTGG
Source organism: Tetrax tetrax (assembly GCA_009806455.1). Taxonomy (NCBI): domain Eukaryota; kingdom Metazoa; phylum Chordata; class Aves; order Otidiformes; family Otididae; genus Tetrax; species Tetrax tetrax. The sequence goes on along the minus strand of WHYT01015150.1, from coordinate 43,783 downwards.
ATCTTTTAAGTTTCGCTCTTGAATAATAGTCATAGCTGTGTTTTGTTTTTTTTTTCCAGAGAATAAGCAAGGCATTCCAGCACTGAAAGTTGCCGTATTTTGTCAAATGTTTCTTTGAGTGTTAGCTGGCTATAAATATTTCTGTCTATGGATAGAACACAAGGTACTCTGTGTAAGGATATTAAGAGGTCAAGATCAGTCTGTTAAAGTCTCTTCTTGCTCCCCATCCTCCAAATTCTTTTCCATGTAGCATGATCTCAGGATAGGTAAAACAATGAGGAGTCCTCACACAGGACAGTCGTCCTCCTGAAGTGGTCAGCTAAAGACAGTATGAGGCAAGTAGAAAGGATGTGACAAAAATGAGGTTAACATTGAAGGTCAAGTGGTGTAATGTAGTTTAAGAAGTCTGAAGCACTGTAAATTTTAACTTGTGCCAAGCTGATAATAAACTGTGGTAGGTGGCTAATGGAAAGTATTTTTATTAGAATGAAAATGATAGGTCATGCTGTCCATTGACTACTTGCTTTCTGGAATCTCATATCCATGTTCATCCCTGGGGTATTGCCTTCAAACTTTATCAGTAGCTGTCTTTAAAATAAGAATTGTTTGCCTTTAGTTACTTAAGATGTTCAAAGGAGACTCAGAAAACACCTCTTGCAGAAGTTCAAAGTTAAAGTCAGCCATCTAAAGGCAAGAAATAGTAATTATGTAGCTTGTGTCCAAATGCATCTGGCCAGTGTTTGTAATTAACTGAAATTATACATAGTATTTCAAAAGGTATCTAGTTTCAACAGAAATACAGAAAACAGAGAACACTTTTCCCTCTGCCGGTTTATCCAATGGTTTGTTGCTTCCCTGTAGAAAAAGGACACTATCTCTGTTTGGAATTAATGTGCCTTCAGATTTTAGTTGTTGGTTAATGCTTGTTTGTAATATCTAGTACTCTGTTTCTGCAACTAAATCCTACATTACCTGTTCATACATGCCACTTTGTTTAAATTTGACGAGTGGAAAAAGTTGTGAACTGGATTGTTCAATAGGACTTTGTTCTTTTTAGTTAGCACTCAGAAACTGACTTTGTTCTTTTTAGTTAGCACTCAGAAACTTTGAGTAGTGATTTTTTCCTTTCAGGACAGAATCTTGGAGGATCTTACTGGAACCCTCCTTATACTGTGAAGTCCTGCTGTCACTGATGGGACTTGCAGATTTTTGAGCCACTTAATGTAAACATTTGTAGTGTGTAATTATCATCAAGAAGCTGTATGACTGCTGCAGTAATTAATGTACTGCAAAGTAACTGCATATAGCTATTGGTTATCCAGACTTGTAACTTTTGTTACAAAAGCAGATCTGACTATTTCTTACAAAACCAAACCAATTCGCGTTGATTGTATCACTTTCTGGCTCTCTAGGTTTGTATCAGGTTGGGTTTGATTTGCAGATATGCAGTATGAGGTATCAAATGCAATGTATCTATAGCTTGAGTTACTGAAAAAAGCAGAATTTGCCTTCTGAATGATAATTGTTCCAGGTCTCTGGTTTCCAGGTTCCTGGCTCCTGCTTAGCCTGCCAAATCTTTTGCCTTGGCAGGGTTTGATTCCAAACCTACCGAGCAGTTCTTGTTGAATAATGGAGGTTTTTTGAGTAGATTTATCCAGGTAGACTTTTGGTTTCTACAGGTCTCTTCTGGGTGCCATCTCACCCATTCCAGCTAACAAAAAAAGCGAAAACAACTGAAGTGTAACACCAGGCAGCTTTTTGTGCTTGCATGTTAGACCTCTATTTAAAAAGATTATAGATAGCTGCAAAGTACTGTTTAACATCTGAGTGATGCAGTCATGCTGCTGTGGTACACTGTGGAACTTCAAATTTCAGCTTGAAATGTTGGAAGCTTAGTGATTCACATGTCTTTAAATGGGGAGCAGTTGCATGTACATACAACCAACTGAGAAATGTTTTCAGGTCCTTGATATATCCAGAGGGTTAAAGATCATTGCTGCCATTCAGAGGGATCTTGACAGGCTGGAGAGATGGGCCCATGCAAACCCCCCGAAGTTCAACAAGGCCAAGTGCAAGGTCCTGCACATGGTTTGGGGCAATCCCAGGCACAAACACAGACTGGGTAGAGAATGGCTTGACAGCAGCTCTGAGGAGAAGGATTTGGGGATGTTGGTTGATGAGAAGCTCAACATGAGCCAGCAATGTGTACTTGCAGCCCAGAAAGCCAACCGCAGCCTGGGTTGCATCAAAAGAAGCATGGCCAGCAGGTTGAGGGAGGCGATTCTGCCCCTCTACTTCATTCTTATGAGACTCCACCTGGAGTACTGTGTACAGCTCTGGAGCCCCCAGCATAACAGGGATGTGGACCTGTTGAAGCAGGTCCAAAGGAGAGCCACAAATATAAGAGGACTGGAGCACCTCTCCTATGAGGACAGGCTGAGCGAATTGGAGCTGTTCAGCCTGGAGAAGAGAAGGCTCCCGAGAGACCTTAAAGTGGCCTTCCAGTACCTCAAGGGGGCTTATAAGAAAGATGGGGAGAAACTCTTTAGCAGGGCCTGTTGTGATAGGATGAGGGGTAGTGGTTTTAAAATAGAGGGAGGTGGATTCAGACTGGACATAATGAAAAACTTTTTTATAATTAGTGTGGTGGAACACTGGAACAGGTTGCCCAGAAGCTTGGTAGCTTTCCATGTATACTTGTGTTCCAAATGATTGAGATACATCAGTAATATTCACAATGATCATTCTGGATAACAAGTAGTTAATTCAGGTTATTCATTGTAACTTAGAATAAGTTGTCATATGGAAGAATAAGTTGATTAAAAATGTTATGTTATGTCAGCCTATTAGTAATATCTTAACTCAGAAGTAATACCTAAAATTTAGTTACCTGAACCTGTGACATGTTCCATAGAAATGCTTGCTCAAGGTCAAACTGTTCTAAAATATTTACCATCTTCTATTTAATCCAATTACTGTAGAGAGATGTCTGAAAATCTTGTAGCTGTTATTTTTAATTCACGTAACCAGCTGGAGAGCTGCAGATGGTGTTGACAATACTATCTGCAATTATGAAACATCTTCATTTTACCAGCATTTCTTACTTTGTCCCAAACTTCACATTTGCTTTGGACATGTCATGCTAGCAAATAATGGAATGTCATGAGTCATGTGCTACTTTACTTTTTTTTTTGTAGGGTGAATACTATTGACTGGTGTTAAAAAGAAAAACAAAACAGCTTTGTCTGCATAACAAATCTAATCTGGAAAACTAGGAAAGATTTGTTCAGCCGAATTTTTTTCCTTGTGGTTGCACTCTGTATGTGTTAGTGGAGAAACATGCTGTCTCCAATTAAGCTGTTTTGCACTTTAATTAAAGTGCAGAATGTGCCTATTTGTGTGTTGTATCCCTTGTGTTTAGTAGTTGTGAAATCCCTGTTTAACTTCCTTTTATCTGCTGATACTGTGTAATGGATTGCAGAAATCAGTTTGCAGCATAAAGTAGTATTTAACTCAGTATTTTAAGTTACTATTAGTTTTATCTTGTGTAAATCTTAAAATCATAGAACAGTTTGGGTTGGAAGGGACCTTTAAAGGTCATCTAGTCCAACCCCCCTGCAAGGAGGAGGGACATCTCCAACCAGATCAGGTTGCTCAGCCCTGTGCAACCTGGCCTTGAATGTTTCGAGGGATGGGTCATCAACCACTTCTCTGGGCAACATGTGCCAGTGTTCTACCGTGTTCACAGTAAAGAAGTTCTTCCTAATATCTAGTCTAAATCTACCTCCTTCTACATTAAAACCATTACCCTTCATCCTATCACAACAGGCCATGCTAAAGAGTTTCTCCCCCTATTTCTTATAAGCCCCTTTAGGTACTGGAACGCCTCTGTAAGATCTTCCTGGAGCCTGCTCTTCTCCAGGCTGAACAGCCCCAACTCTCTCAGCCTGTCCTCATAGGAGAGGTGCTCCAGCCCTCTGATCATCTTCATGGCCCTGCTCTGGACTCTCTCCAAGTGGCCCAAGTCACTATGTTGGGGGTGCCAGAGCTGGACACAATGATCCAGGTGGGGTCTCATGAGAGCAGAGTAGATAGGGAGAATCACCTCCCTTGACCTGCTGGCCATGCTTCTTTTGATGCAACCCAGGATGTGGTTGGCTTTCTGGGCTGCAAGAATGCATTGTCAGCTCATGTTGAGCTTCTCATCCATGAGCACTCCCAAGTCCTTCTCGGGGCTGCTGTCAATCCATTCTCTGCCCAGCCTGTATTTGGTCTTGGGATTGCCCTGACCTATGTGCAGGACTTTGCACTTAGCCTTGTGGAACTTCATGAGGTTTGCACAGGCAAACCTCATGAAGTCGTTGGAGAACTGTTGAAGGAATGCAGTTGTTTATCTATTTAGACACAATCATTCTAGATGTAGGGATTTGGGTTGGGGAGGGATCATCTTGGCAAGGTTAAGGAGCAGAACTTCCTGAAAAAGACCTATCTTTAACTCTTAATTTTGCTCTCTCCAGTAAATAATGAGCTATAGTATGTAGTATTATTAAAGCATAAGTTATCTATTGTGAAAGTTTAATCTTTAAATAAAATATTTACTTACAGAAACTGATGACTGGCAGGTTGCTAGCTTGTTAGATGGCTGCTGAAAGTTAAACTACATAAGCAGCATTTCAGGAGGTGGGAAGTCTGTACTTCAACTGCACCTAGGGAGTATTTCCAAACTTGGGATCAGAAAGGAGGGAAGAACAGGCAAATTCCAGGTTGCTTGCTTTTTCTAAGGTTCAAATTGTTTAGATACCAATTTCTGCTGTGCAATGGGCTTTAGGTGGAGTTTGAAGCATAGTAAATAAAGAAAAACAGGAAATCACGTTATGCCTTCATATGAATTCAGTGCGCCCCTCCTTGTATTGAAGAGATTTGTCATCTAGGTTGCATGTTCTGTGGGCTGCCCTATGATAGGACCTCTTGAATGTTGCAGGCTCAGTCTCCCACACAAGCCTTCATGCTACCTGTCTGCAGTCTTAAAAGTGCCTTGGCAATTTGATTCTTTATTCTGTTAAAATCTGCCATTTTGTAATGGAGAAGAATACTGAGTATTTTTACATATGGCTGTATTTATGGTGTTAGAGAAGAAGTAAGATTTAACCAGTACTGTCAGGGTGCTATAGGGAGCCCTCTGCTATCTGGGTCACAAAAGGCCCGGTATGTGGTGGGGTTTTTTGCCTACATGACTCAATGTTGTAGTTGACCTTGACTTTTATGAAACTTATGCAACCTTGGTAGAGAAACACTTTTTGTAAGTACTGAAATGATTTTTTTTTAGTACAGAATCTGCTTCATGACTCCTTATGGCTACAAGTTATCCAAAATGGGAGGTAACTAGAGTCTGTCAGAACAGGCAATAACTGACATATCTGTAGGAGAAATTTTACCCCATAATAATGGGGTTACCTGTGTAACTCTTGCCAGTTTTCACATTCTCTCCCATAACAACAAATGTAACTTCTTCAGAGTTGAGTATTGTCTAAAACTGTTGATGTATTGTCCTATAAATTGGATATAGCTGATGGTTTTGTTCAGTTTTAACAAATACTATTTGTTTTCCTTGCAGATCAGTGTATTGTTACTCGGACGTACCTCTTTCTTCATAAATTTTGGTTCTTCAGCGCTGCCTATTACTTTGGGAACTGGGCATTCATTGCAGTAAGTACTTTGATTATAGAGATCAGTGAATAAATTTGGATAATTTGCAATAGGTTTCATTGAATCATGTATGTCACCACGCTGCCATTCAGTTTTACATATATTGCCCTTGTATGCACCTTTAATTGAATAAGAACTTTTCATAATTGTTTTATAATTGCAGGTCTTCTTAATTGGATTAATTATTTCATGCTGCAAAGGCAAGAAATCAGTCATTGAAGGTGAAGTGGATGAAGATGATTCAGACATGAGTGATGATGAACTGTCTGTTTATTACCATTGATAGCCTTTTTCCTTCAGGATGAAAAAAATAAGTTGTGTATCCAAATAAGCATCCTTGCACCTGTAAAAATAGAGAAAATAAGTGTACTCACTTAAAGGGGTGAGAAACTGAATATCACTTCTTGAATACCACTGTTATATTAGAGAAAGTAGTGAAGCTGGGATTGAATAATATATAGAAAAATCTTGTTTTATGACTAAACATATATGTAACTTTCTGATGTATGATTTGATGAACTATTGTAACTATTTTGTAATTAATGATGCTTTTCTGTTTGCAGGCTTTCTTAAATACTTTCATGACTAACTTGTAAGGCTCTTTTACTCAAGCTCATAATTAAAACTAGCTAAAATCTTACAAAATAGCTGATGCAAACTTTGCTAGAAAGATTTGGATGAGATTCACATTTTCAGAAGGATTTGACAACTTTTGCATTAGTTTTGCTGGCACTTCTGGGACTCTCATGTGAAACTATAGCTAACAAGAAATTGTCCTTAAGGTATGCCAAAAACCACCCATTTAATTGGTGAGTTCCCAGTCTGTGAAGAATAAGTTGTTTTCATACCGTTATTCCCACTGAGTTATGATGGGAATGCTCAGGTAACTGAGGTGGCTTTTGCTCTATCAAAGGAAATCATTAATGTAAATGACAACTTGCGGGGTTATTACAGTGATTTAGTACAGTTGAGTTCTGAAACTGCCAGGTGCCTGATTTAGTAATAACCAATTGAATAATTAATGTGATTAATTTTTAACTTATTTTTCTCTAATGCAAATTGTCTAGTTTGATGTTTTCTTTCAATATTTAATGTATATGTTGTCAACTTGTTTACAAGCCAATATGTTTATATAAACACGGTTCATAAATTTTTTGTCATTCATGTTGTCTTTGTAAAGTAATGTTATTTTGTCTGTATAGTTACTGAGATATTTTCTGAGGCTGAAAAATATCTTCAGATATCCTTTGACAGATACTGAAAGAGAAAAATCTTTACAAGTACAGGTTTTGAAACTTCTAATGCTACCCAAGGAAAAATCATAGTCCATGCAAGCACATAGAAATGTAACTTAGGTAATCTTTTTATAAGACTAATTTGTATGTAATTAATGGATTGTAGAGGAATTACTAATATAATGTCCCATTTGCAGACTCTTAAAGCAGACAGTTTTCTGTTCAGTTATTTCAAAAACTGTCTGCCTCTTCCTGCACCATTTCAGAACAGCAGGCTCTCAGGAACTTTTGAATTTTAATTTAGTTCCAGTATTTCAAGGAGTCTTAAATTAGTTGCTTAGTTAATGCATGAACACAAGGAACTGATGTTTGGACTCTTACAGGAAGAAACAAAATTTAAGTCTTTTAACAAGCCTTCTGTGCCAACTGCTCCAGTAATATACATGTTTGTGGCAACCTGGAAGAATGTCTGATGTAGCTTGATCATAAGCTGTAAATATGCAGTTAAGTCTGCTCAACTAATAGCAATCAATCTGTTTGTTACCCAGGAGATATTTGAAAGGACAAAGTAGTGTTTGAACACTGATGGTACTAAAACTTAACTAGGCAGCCTGAGCTCCCTTTGACTAGAATTAGCTGAACACTATTTAAACATGACCATTGGGGAAACTTACAAGGAATTATTTATAAGGAGTTCAAGTAACTCAAATGGAAAGTGGAACCTGATATTGACTGTCTGGAAGCTGCATCCGGAGGATATCAAGAAGTTAAAGTACACTTTTTTGTGGATACCCTGGTGGAAAACTTAAATGAGCTAAATTAAAATTAACTGCTCAGATGTTCGGGGGTTTTTTGTGGCTTTTGTTTGTATTTCATTTTCAGCTTTAACCAGTGGTAACTATCACTTTTTTCCTTTGGCTGTATCATGTACAGATTTGTTTCTAGGAGATTGCAAAATTGGCTATCACAGTCCAGTGTTGTATCCATTCTGTCTTATACTGGGGAGATTGCTGCTTGTCTGGGGAAGATTAGCAGGAAGGTGTTGGTTTAATGCCATGTAGCTGCTTGCATGTTGCATGTGGGCTTATGGGGTCACTGGCCAACATGCAGAAATTTAATCATCTGCCTTTGCCTTAGTGGCTTTGTTTTGTTTTTTTTTTTTTTTTTTTAATTGGAGAATTCATTAAGTACCACTTTTTAAATCCAGGTGTTAACCAGATTTACAACCAGCCCATTGCTAGTTGCAGCTGGCAAGAAACAGGCTTCTGCATGAGAGTTCAAAAGTTGTTTCAGATATTTGCTGTCACCCTTTACCACATAAGCAGTAAATAACTGTCAGCATTTATGGTCAGAATTATTCTTCACCTGCTACATCCTCACTAAGGCTTCTCAGGAGTTCAATAAACCCTTGGACGAAGTTTTAAAAGTTGCTGTTTGTATACAGCAATGTAAGGAGTGTCCACTCAATTCATCTCTAATCAATATTTCATGTGATGGAAACTTGATGGTTTTGACTGTACTGTGCCTTTAAAATGGACTAGAGGTCTGTTTGAAGTTTACTATGTGATGAACTCCACCAGCTGGATTTGTGCATCCAGTATCACGCAGAGAAGAAAAATAGCAGTGAAATATAAGATAGCCCTGGCTTGAAATAATTGGCTTCATTCAATACTTGCAGGAACTTTAAGAAACAACTTCCAGTATATTTTTTCCTAGTTGTCTCTTATGCTGTCTTCAATAAAATACTTGCAAGTAAAACAATGAATTGGTTTTCTTCCACAAAGTTCTCTGCTGCAGGAGCACTTGTAGTATGATTGAAATAGTTCACTCATTTAGCTGTTAGCTGTGAAATGATAGTCCAGAGTTTTCTGCAAGTTTTGGAGACAATTTATACTTTCCAGTCATGTTAAAATACACTATTATACCTTTAAGCAAACATCTAACATGTTCAACTGAGTCTTCAGAGATCTCAGTTTTCTGAGCTAAAGTCACTTAAGGCATCAGAATTGTTTCACTACTTTGATTATATTAATGATATTCCAAATCAATCTCTAATGTGAGCTTTCAGAACTTCTGAATAGATGTAGTGCTGTTGTCAGACCTGGTTTAAGTTACCTTTTTTATTGTTGTGCTTTTCTAATCAGCTTCTACCATGCGTTGGAGGCTCATGAACACTTAAAAACTAGTGAGCCTTAAATCTTGCTGACACATGAAGCATAAACTGGTCACCAGGAATGTTTTTAATAGAATTCAGCAGCAAGATGTGCTAAGCGAGTCCTCATCTTGCTGCTTGTTCTATAGTGACTGGTAGTTTATCTGGAGTAACAAATTGTAAATACAATAAAGCCTGTAATAGTCTGTTTTGTTTCTTAGCTGAGAGCTGACAATATCCTGCAGATTTTTTGCTGGTTGTCAGAAAGAAGTGAAAAGCCTTTCCTGGTGAAGAGTGCAAAGAAGCATCTGCTACCTTCTTATATTTTCTGCTTTGACTTCAGGAAAAGATTTCAGGGTGGTTGACTTGAGATTTTGCACTGAAAACAGTTATCTACTTCCAGGTACAGTCATGTTACACAGAATGGTAATTTCAGACTTGGACATTGTGACAATCTGAACTAAAAACTAAATCCTTTCAAAGCTCATGCTTTGCGTTTGAATTATCAGTGTAGACATCGCTCTTCAGATTCTTTGAGATGCTTTCAACTGTTTAGAAGCTGTATTTCTTGGGCTCACAGTTCTGTTATTTGACTTTCTCAGCCTGTGTGGACAGTTGCCTACAACAGTGTTCTGAGAAACATTACCCCCTTGTAGAAACAATTATGTGGTTTATCCTAAAATACTGGTAACTACTGGTGTGCATAGCAGAGTTGAGTTGAAGTGTTTAAGAACGCTGATAAAGTTTAGAAGATAGCTTGTGTCTGTGTGAGTAGGTAGATAGTCAACCCATTACGACAGCACTGAAACAGTTCTGGGTATGGATAGGGAAATAAAGCTCTGCTTGTGAGATTAAGCAAAGGAAGAAGATTCATCCCTTTCTAAAATAGTCTAAAATAACTTGAAATTATTTTATCAAGCTCTAACATTTTTCACGCTCTTAGGTTGAAGATTATAGTTCATGTTGATAATACATCTTACATTAGTGTAGATTTGTTCTCTTGCAACCTTCTGCAAAGTCAGCTGTCTTGCAGATAAAGCAGAGAAATGAAACTGAGAATTACATTCTTCCCATAAATGTGTATTTTGACTACTCAAATAAAAGCCTTGTTTTGGTAAGATACCATTTTCTGTTGATAGTCTAAACTTTAAAACAAATCCCACTCCTAAGTTAAGACACTTGCCAATTCTGGATAATTAAATGAATCAAATTCTAGTGTTCTCAAACAGCTTTAGTGAGATGTGGTTGTTACAGAAATTATCTGCAAGTTGGACTAATTTTAACATCCTCCTATTCAGAGAGGCTGCTTGAGTGATAGAACTTCAATCAAATTTATAGCTATAAAGAGGATTATTTTTTTGGAAATAAACAGACAATTTAAGCACATTTAACAAAACCATATTTATAGCTTTGTTCCAGATTCACCTCTAGGAAAACGGTGATATATTTAGGGGGTGAGGCAGAAGAATTTTGGTTTCTAGAGGGCTGATTTTAATGGTAAGCTGCTCAGATCTGCTAAATTTCCTGATCCACCTGTGTTCACCACCCAGAAGAAAATGTGGGGCCCTCCCTTAGCTAACTAATGCTGAATCTTAGTTTTGCTTGTTATAAACAAACATATCTGCTTTTTTTTTCCCCAGAGAAAATATGTAGGTCGCCTCAAGTGTACAACTTTAATTTTTTTGAGCAATTTCAAAGAATGATGTTAAAATCCTTATTGTGAGAATCCAGGTATTTTGTGTAAAGGTGGAGACTGGAAGAACATTCAAAGCAAATGTGAAGCTGAACATGTATGTAGTTCCTACTGAAATTCAAGTCTGGATGTGGGGTTTTTCCACCAGAATGTATCAAACTTCCTGTGAGGAAGTAAAATATAGATTGATTTAACAGCACCTCTGCTTCTGCTAAGCTACTTAAACAGAAATTATGATTTTACTGTGAGCTATGTAGAGTTTGAAAATTCTCCAACATGTAGTAAGTGTATCCCTTCAAGTGAGAGTACTTCAGAGTTGGGACAAGAAGTACTTCTAATAATGTGAATGTCTCTGATTTTTTTCTCTCCTCCCTCCCTCTCCCCAAAATTGCAGCCTGTGGACTTCTTAATCTATTAAACACCTGAAGGAATGTCCTGGGACTAAAATATTTTATTCTGACACTTAATGCATTATTTAAAAGTGCAACTTATGTACTAAACTTAAAATCATAGAATCTGAGGTTGGAAAAGACCTATAAGATCAGAGTCCAACCTTTAGCCTAGCACTGTCGAGTCCACTGCTAAATCACATCCCTAAGTGCCACGTTGTCCTGGTTTTGGCAGGGATGGAGTTAATTTTTTCCTCTCAGTAGCTGGGGCTGGATTAGCCGCAGTGTACACACGTATACACGTCTTTAACCTCTGAGTTGTACTTGTTCTCTAAATTTAAGTTAGAACAGTGCAAAATCCTTATTGCCTGCTGACTTTACATCCTTTACAAATAGAAGTGATCAAGATGCTGATGGCAGGTGTGCCTGCAGATGTAGGCAGAACTGAGCAAGTCCTGCCCAAATCCCAAGCCATCTAATTTTAAACAGACTAATAAGATTTGCATGGAATATTCTTTCAGAGTAGGCCAGTAAAGAAAACGTCAATTTATTAAGAAAAGTGTTTTCTTCTGTTCTGAGGTGCATAGTTATAATGTAGAACAGCTTATTTGAACCTGAAAGTCAAGTTCTTAACAATAGCGATATCCTTCTAGAACATGGAGAATAAAAAAAAAATCACAATTATAAAACAAACTCCAGAAGAATTCTCATTTTGCCAACTTTGAGGCAGGTACTTTTTTTTCAGGATTTGATCTTGAACAAATAATGATAGTTTTATTAATATCCTTGACTAGAAAAATATGCCTTTTAAGTTGTGTACATGCTTGTAATATGGCTGTTTTGGGGTAGAATTTATAAAAATGAGGGGTGCAGCTTCTATTGAAAACTTCTGGGTGTTTAGATCTGAGGTGATTTGGAACATGCTGCTTTATAATGTAGTACTTAGAGAAAATATAAAACCGTTTTCCCACTTCATGAAGGTATTAAAAAAAAATCCTTGTAGTGAATGGAGCTGAACATGCTAGCAGATTTCATGTATTTGAAAATATATTCCTGAAAAATTGATACTTGACTAATACAATTGTTGAAGAACAGTTTTCAGGCTTTACTAATCATGTCTCAAGTTCTGACAGGGAGCAGAAGGGTACTGTGAGAAGCTGGATTGATCTTCCCTGAACTAGTTTTGAGCGTAGTGTTAGGAGATTTAATGACAGAACAGTTTTGTAGATACTATTTTTAATATGTGACTCCTAACTCTGTGCTATTTAAAACCTGTCCAAATGCTACCTGACAATATGCTGGAAGATGCTGACACCTCTAGGAAAAGAATGTGTTTGAAGAAGCTTTTTTTTTTTTCATAGATAAGATAAAGGTTGAGGGAAAAGACTCTTCCATGTGCTACATCCACAGATGAACTTACAGCTTGCCCTCTAGAGCCCAATGCTACCTAAACTTTGGACAATCTTGTATCTGAAAGTTAGATGCTGCTTCACTCCAGGCTAATTCTCATTGTGGGGAGAGTTAATGCTGCAGGATGGTGTATGCAAAACTAGAGGGCTGAGAAAGGAGCTTGCCAGTTACAGGTGTGCAGGACATAAACTTTTCCCAAGTGTTGAACTTTGATCTATGAGGAGGCTTTCATTGCTGACAGGGAATCAGATTTCTCTACATCAGTAGACAGCTGATCTAGTTGAAGATGTCTCTTCTCATTGTAGGGGAGGTTGGACTAGATGACCTTTAAATGTCCCCTCAAACCAAATCCATTCTATGATTCTCTTCAAAGAATCATTCTCTTGATGACTTAGTTTTCAAGAGCTATATTTGCCTATGTGGGAATGCGGCAAAAAAGATCAATGTTTGCTGGAAGTTGGGTGGGGACTGAACTTAAAGGTTTTTAGGGGTTTTCTGGGTTTTGGGGTTTTTCTTTTGTTTTATTTGGGGGTGGGGGGGGTTGGTGGTTTTTGGGGTTTTTTTGTTTTGTTTTTTTTGGTTTGTGTGTGGTTTTTTTGTTTCGTGTTTTTTTTTTTTTTTTTTTTTTTTTGACCTAGCACTTAAATTCTTTTACATTCATAGCAAAGGTTGGTTAAAAGCTGTGGGCAGAACTTAGTCTGAGCAAATCCTGCCTAAATTTCAAGCCATCTAATTTTAAACAGACTAATCCCAGGTATCTTTTTAAAAACTACTAATGCATTATTTAGGCCACCAGGCTTGCTAGAGATCTGTAATAAAGTCCCTTGCATGTTCAGAGGTGGTGTTCTCTGCAGATGTGCCTGGCATCTGACTTGTACTGTTTGAAATACAGCTGGGACTACCCACTTCATGCAGACAACCAGCTGGCTGCAATATCTAATCTACCAGTACTGGTACATCATGACATCCTCAATCTGAATGGAACAAGCTTTTGTTTTCACATCTGGAAAAGCATCCTCAACACCATGCTTTCAGGTAGAACTCTATCATCCCTACTTTTGAACCTGATGTACTGCAGCCTTCTGCTTTTCTCTCTTTGTCACAAATGTTAGAAGAACCAGCTTCTGTAACCAATTGTTCTGTGTTGTGTCCACAAGCCAATACTGATGGTGGTCTGACTAGAGGGTGGTGCAGCTGGCTGGCAACAAATTTTTTTTGTAGTCTTGGAGGTATTCCAAAAGTAGCCAGATTGGTCCTAGAGGCTTGGAAAAAAAGCTGCATTGTAACACCATCAAATGAAAGAGCACTCATTCATCCCTCATCCTGCCATGTTGCCCTGCTGAACAAAGGATTTGTCATGCTGTGGAACCAGTCCTACCCAAGTGATGTGTGTAGAGCCAGCACTGATGTGCAAGATTTGCTGAGCAGACAAATGGTGCTAGCTCCAAGTGGTAACAGTAGAAATCTGCATCCCACCAACAGGAAAGCTGCCTTCTTTCAGAGACTAACTACATCTACTTTTTGCTTTAGAAAAAGCTGAAGATCAGCATCCTGACAAGATGGCATCCTCCTACAGTGGAGCAAGGAGCTGTTTTAATGCCTTTCAACTGTTTCCACAGATTTCCGGTGTAACTGTAGAAGTCATGTGAGGATGGTTCTGTCTCATCCTCTTAGCTATGTGTGAACAGTCCCTGTTGTGACAGGCTTGCTGGATGTGCTTTCACAGTTCCCAGTAAGACTCCCAGGTGCCCTGCCAAAGACAGAGTGATAAGTACGTCATTCGGACTTGGCAAATCTTCGATTGGGCTGGATGAGTAATGTAGAGAAGGGCTGCTCTTCACATATGTGAATTTCTGTCTTAAGCAATGTAATCTGAATAAAAATGTTTCCGTATTAGTGTCCTGTTTTAGACTAGTGCCTGACTAAATCTTTGTAACAGCAACTCTGAGCTGTCTGAAATGCTGGGGATGTTTTGAACAAAGAGCTCATCTCATTAAGAAAAACAAACAAAAAAAACCCAACCAAACAAGCAAAAACAAAAAAAAAAAAAAAAAAAAAAAAAAAAAAAAAAAACCCAAAAAAAACCCCAAACAGCCAAAACCCCCCCTAGGATATCACTCCTGATAGTGTTACTTCTAATCTTACTCAGTCTTCTTCTGAAGGGCCTTATGTAGATTTACCTATTCCTATTAAATAAAACATAGCACTTACTAACCATTCTCCAACGGCAAATTTTTAGGCTTTGTGATTTTGCCTTTGTTTTTTAATTTACTTTTAAAAATGCTTTTTCAGGATTGTCATCCAGTTGTGTGGGCAAATGATCTCTGAGTGCTTTGAGAAATCAGCTTGTTTTGTAAAATAACATTGCAAAACTTATCCTCAAGTAGTGCTGGAGTTGCACGTAAGTAATTTGGTTGCTTAGTTGAGTTCTAAATCATGATCTTCTCAGGGATAAAAGAAACTATGTGTTCTTGCTGTACCTACTGCCCTGTTGTTGTTCTCTGACACAGGTGTATTGTTTGGACTCTTTCCAAAACTGTTCTCTGATTTATTTTTTTTTTTCCAAATCCTCAGCTCTTCAACTGCAAAATTATGCTGCTAGTTGGCAGATGTACTTTTTTATTTCCCTTAGATTTTATCACAGCTCATACAGCATCATTAATTTTTGAAATATAGCTATATTCCCAAATCTGTAATGCTCCTGTGTGAGCATTTTCAGTTATAAAACTTTATGTATTGGACTTGACTATTAAATTGCATGCTGGATGAGAGCTGTTCTCCGTACTGTAATGCATTCAGCTAGCTGCTCATGTTCCTGCTGTTCTGAAGAGGATCCTGCTCTGTAGGCATCTACAGTGGCTGTCATCAATAGGGAAAAAAAAACCAAAACAAAACAACTATCTAATGCCCTCCAGTAGGGAGTTTAGCTGAGTATCTCAAGTTGCCCAGCCTCAGCAAGCCATATCCAGTTTTTAACTATCCTTAAAGCATTTCTAGTTGGTTGGTTGCTGTTGTGTTAGTCTCTCTCAAGAGCTATTAATCAGTCATATTGTTTGCATCTTAATATGTTCATATGATTAGTTCTTAGTTATGAAAAATGCTCTTCTACAGTGATGCGAGTTTGATTTTAAAAAGTTCCTAAGGTGGAAACTGTTGCCCTAGAATATTAACATGACTCTTGTTATGGCTCGTCTTGCCCCACAGATAGGTATGTTAAGTGTAATTGTCATAATGTGGACACGTCTGTAACATTTAACTAATCTGAAGTTTGATGTAACATACAAATTTTTGTGTTAATTATTTTGCATTTAAGCATATTTTGAATTGTCAGAAATGAAAGGTTAGCAAAAACAGGGAGAGGAGAATTCTTACTCCTTAATCAGACTTGTTTTTTTTTACCAGTGAAATATAAAAATATATATCTACAGACCTGAAGGAGTACCCACTTGAGTTAAAAACAATCACACCTTGTCCCTTAAGGAAGAAAGGAAGAGGATGAGGATGAAACTGAGTCATGCTGAACTGCTTTAATAGCTTGCTGCCTAAAGGGACCCTCTCTGCATATTCCTACTTGCATCTAGTGCTTGCTTAATCTGTGAGCTGATTCAGTATGCTGCTGTACTAGCTAAAATAAACAGAGACTAGGATGTACAAAGGGTGGAGAAGAACTGCATGGCTGGAGTGTGGAGAATGAGCTGGGGAGGGATAGTGACTGACCTTCTCAGAGCAGCCAGCAAGTTGCTCATAAGATCACAGTGGTGGTCCCTGGAAGGAAGATTGTCCATCCTTGGAAGACTCTAGAAAGACAGCTGTAAGAACTAGTGTGCTCTACCAGAAATGAGGAAGGTCCATGTCAGGGCTGCAGACTTGGATATTAAGGTGGGTATGATGCTCTCTTAGCCGCTCTGGAGGTCACTTTTCTGGCTAAGGGAGACTGATATCCTAGGGAAGTCTGATTGCCAGGGCTCTTTTTTCTTGTCCCTCCCTTTTGTCTACTTCTGGCTCTTATCATGTCCTAATCTTACTTAATCTTTACTTCTGAGCTGGTAGTATGTAGTGTCTTTTTTTTTTTTTTTTCTTTAACAGTTAATAAATCTTTTTAGTATTTTACCGTACCATGACTTGAATTAAATGTTGTCTAAATGGCAAGTTGATAACATGATTTTTTTTCCCCACACAAAGGTACTGTAGATCTCTGGTATGCCTTAGCAATGCCCAGCTTCTTTGCACATGGTTCAGGTATCTAAAGAGGAACAGACTTGCATGGACTAGGGAACAGCTGTCACCCGCAGGGAGAGAAGCCAAGCTTGTTTGACAGATCACCACAAAAGAGTTCTTGGACTGTGCTGAGGCACTGCAGTGCACACTTCCTCCTTGAAGGTCCCCGAGGAGCTGATCAGAGAGAAATGAGTTGGCTCATCATCACCTGCCTGTTCCTTAGCAAGCATTTGCACTGCTTGAGCAGTTGGGCTTACAGCTATGGAGTAAGCTAGGTTGAATTTCATGCCCCAAGGAGGAGCCCAGAATCATCTTTGAGACAAAGGTGAAAGAAAAGGGTTTTAATGACAGTAAAAGCTAATCCTATAAACAGTAAGAAAACAGGGAAAGACTCCTCTGCAACTCAGTGCGAGTCTCAACATGCGTTACTAAGAACATCAGAGGATTTACGATGTTTTTATTGTGCCAGTCTTCCCTGAAAGGGTCACATGGCTGACTCCTGTGGGCTGGTGGCTGAAAGATTTAATCCAGTGATTAAATGGTAAAATGCAGCTTTGAGTAAAGATGGAACAGATGAGGAAGGTACTTTAGTAAGATGCATTAAGATGAGTGAAAGCTATTGAACTTTATCTTAAGATAAAACATTGCTCCCTGCTTCTCCCCTCCTGCCCTCAACCACCCCCAAAAAAAAGGCTGATGAGATGTTAGACTCTTTCAGTTATTTCTGGGAGTTCAGTGATGATGTGTCAGAACACTGAAAAAAGAGCAAGTCTGGTGTTTCTTTCACTTGGAGAGCTGAAAGTAGTAGTCATAGAAGTCTAGACCAGTTGACTTCCAAGAAAAATAGCTGAATAGTTTCTAAGTACCTAGAAGCTTGCCAGCAGATCAGTAATAATTGACAGATTTACTGAAATCTATTTTCTGCCCTGAGAATGGTATGGACATTGTGGGCAGACAAGGAAGTTAGATGCTTTCGAAAGCATTTTGACAGTCCTGATGGCATTCTGATAAGTAATCTCAGGAAACCTGCTAGTGGGTAAATGCGAAAGTGATTGGAGAACTGCACTCCTGATATTAGCTGATTGTTAATAAACTAGGAAAAATGTGTCAAGTAGGGTATTGCTGTTTGTCCTGGATCGAGTGTTGCACAACAGTAACACAGATGGACCTAGACGATGGAATGGAGGGTACATTTAATAAACTTACAAATAGTTTAAGTCTGGAGAGGAGTGCAAGTACTGGAATAAAAGAATAAAATTTAAAATGTTGTGTCTAAATGACAGGAATGAGTGATGTGATCAGGCAGAAAGCCAAACTAGAACAAGGCAGTTCTAGTTTAGAAAAGGCTCTGGAAGTTACTGTGAATTACAAGCTGAACAAGTAGAACTTGTGGCTACAGTCTCTTTCATCCCTTACCAGATTGATTGGAACACATCAATAATAGTTGACTTCCAAGAACTGTGAAATCATTGTTCCACTTAACAATCTTATGGCTTGACCTGGAATACTTCCTGCTGCTCTAGGTACTGCATTTCAAAAGCAGTAAGCAAATAGAAGAAAACTCTCAGGAGGGTAACAGGAATGATTAGGTGTCAAAATATGACTTATAAGATGGATGAACTTCTGAGAAAACCATTCTAATAGCAAGAACAGTCAAGTACTAGAATTCATTGTTTAGGAAAGCTACGGCACCCATTGTGCAAGCTCTTTGTCTAGCCTGTTCTTAAGCATCTGTTTGAAGGAGAGTGCCCGTCTTTACTGTGTCAAAAGGGTGAAAGATTCTGCATTATGCTTACAAATCCTTAAGGTGTTAAAGAAAGGCTTGCAGTCATGCTAACCAGCACACACTAGAGCCCATCTCTCTAATATCTGCTTTGTGAAAGCTTCTTGTTAGTTGACAGGGCTTCTAACCTGCTTTTCAAGATTTTCTGGTAGTCTGTTATGTCTCACAGGTGAGAGTCAGTAAGGAGGAGATTTGAGGCCTGTATTTTATAGTGTAGTGGTATTTCCATGTTGATTTGAAGTAGTTATAGGTGCTCCAGGTTATGGGTGTTTCAAAGAATAAATTCATACTGTAGAAAGAAGTCACCTATCTGAAGTTAATTCCTCGTCATAGTGGTTTGCACAAGTACATCACATTTTCTCAAACATTGTCAAGGAGAAGAAATTGCAACTCTGACTTCAGCTGCTCTCTCTTTAAGAGGGAAAACCAAGGCTGAATATCCACTGCTGGTGACGACCGAGAAGATAAATTGGGACAAAAAAATAGATCCCTGAAAAGCTGGAAGTCAATTTTAACAACATAAAGTCACTATTGGAAACAGGCCGATTTGGGACAGAATTTCTAAAAGTTAAGCAAATAATTTAGAGAAAATAAAAATGTGGTGCTATGCTGCACTTAAGTGATATACCTTACCTATCCCTCCCCATCCCCCTGTTTAAGAGCACTTGTATTCCTGTTTTCACATTGGGACACTGATAACAAGAGCTATTCACTTCAGGATAGCACAAAAATGTTATTCGTAAAAGTGGTAAAAAAAAAAAAGTGTAGAAAAACATTGTGAAAGAAAATGTAACGGATTTCACGACTTACTCTTGACAGGTTAAACATTCCTTTTAGCTGTCTATGCATTGCTTACAAATAGGCTTGCTTGTATGTTCCAGTCTTTTCTTTGGAATTTAATTTAAGCTATTTTATGATTTTTTGACTCCTTGTTGTACCCATGTGAAAGGCAGATAATGACCTTTTCTTTCTTTTCTTGAATTTCTTATCTTCATGGCCCTGATCTTATATGTTAGAACTGATGAAGAACAGAAGGATAGCTGTAGTGTTGGTCAGACCGAACATCTGTCTTGTCCAGGATCCTGAAAACTAGGGAAGGAGATAAAAATATGGTTAATGTATAGAGATGCTTTCTAAAACATCTTTTCAATATCCAGTGGTTCATTTGGGTCTTGCCTTTTCTCTCTTTTACCAGCCAGAACTCTTGCCTCGTTTGTCATTTCATTTTCCATACATGAGAGAGTCACAAGAGGAAGAGCAAAGAAAGTTCTTTGGTGATTATTAGCAATGAACAACATCTATCTCATTTTGCCATGGGTTTTCTCATCTGACTTTCCTGCACTTAGCAATTTGAACCCATTTTTATTTCATGTGCTAATTTTACAGATTTTAAACTTCTGAACTGCTCAGGAGTTCTTGTCTTTTATCTGCTCACAGTATTTTTTTTTCTCTGTGCTTTTACTATCATTCTTTAAGAAATGGAAAAATTTCTCCCCTGTTCACCTTAATCTTATCTTTGTCTCCTAGCTATCCTAGCTAGCAAATTTGTTTTCAAAACTGCTCTCTTAAAATCTCTGCCCCTCCTTCATTGCCTAACTAAAGATGCATTAGTAGTGTTATTCCGTAATTACTTGCATACAAGCTTGCCTCTTATTATCACATTTTCAACTAACTTCTTTCCAATTTATATCAATCAATTACAGGAATTTTTGTTTTCTCCAACTTGGAAGAGGTGGTCTACTATTTTTGAATCTAAGACATTGATAAAGAATCTTTATTCTATTGTACTTGTTTCCACATTGGAGGTCTAGGTACTAAATTATCACTAGGTTGAGCACTTCAAAATATTTCATTAGTTATTAAAAAAAAAATCCTTCTTCCTCTCAACTGCCTGGTTTGGCATCAAAAGCACTTCCTACACCATGATGTAGGTTCTTTTCCTTTCCTTCATGTCCCCTGGTTTTATTGGTTTGGACATAATGCCAGTCCAAAGTAGCTGTATGGTATTTGGTTGGTTTACAGCCTAGACAGAAGAGTGTTGTTATAACCTCATCTACTGTTCAGACATAAGTAACACTAATTGGAGAAAGATGCATGGGGATGTAGATTGGGTATGACTGTAGGTGAAGTCCTTGTCTGGAAGATTTGTTTTTTGATTTCCTTTTGCTCTTATTTAAACCATAGCCTTGTCCTCAGATATCCCAATTGTGTATTCTGTCTTTCATACTGATTACAGTCTAAGCCAGTTTCAGCCTTTGCTATCTGAAGGCTTTCTACTCTATCAAAGTAAATAGTTACTAAAGGAGGAGTTTACACTTGCTTTTTTCAGTAGTGCCCTTGGCCCCTTAGTTATAGCGAGTATCATTCTTGTCTAGCTGTAGTGAGTTGGCCATAGCCAGCAACTAAACATTCATCCAGTTCCTCACTTGCGCTTCTTATCCCATCATGGCAGGATGGGGCAGAATCAGAAGAGTAAAACCAACTCCACTTGGCTTGATGTCCAAGTGGAGACCAGGCCTTCCTCAGGGATCAGTATTGAGTCTGGCATGGTTAAACATTGTCAGTGACATGGACAGTGGGATAGAGTGCACCCTCAGCAAGTTCCCTGACAACACCAAGCTGTGTGCTGCAGTTGATATGCTGAAGAAGGGATCCAGAGGGACCTTGGCAGGCTGGAAAGGTGGGCCAGTGTAAATCTCATGAAGTTGAACAAGGCCAAGTGCAAGATCCTGCATGTGGGTCAGGGCAATCCCAGGCACAAATACAGGCTGGGCAGAGACTGGATTGAGAGCAGCCCCAAGGAGAAGGACTTGGGGGTGCTGGTTGATGAGAAACTCAACATGAGCTGGTGATGTGGGCTTGCAGCCCAGAAAGCCAACTGCATTTTGGGCTGCACCAAAGCAGAGTGACTAGGTTGAGGGAGGTGATTCTGCCCCTCTAATCCACTCTCATGAAATCTTGCCTACAGTACTGCATCCAGCTCTGGAGCCCCCACCATAAGGACATGGACCTGTTAGAGTGAGTCCAGAGGAGGGCCATGAAGATGATAAGAGGGCTCTCTGGGGACCTCTCCTATGAAGACTGGCTGAGAGAGTTGTGGCTGTTCAGCCTGAAGAAAGCTTCAGGGGTACATTACAGCAGCCTTCTAGTACCTAAAAGGGGGCATACCAGAATGTTGGAGAGGGACTTTTGACAAGGTCAGGTTGCGATAGGACATAGGAAAAAATTCTTTACTATGAGGGTGGTGAGGCACTGAACAGGTTGCCCTGAGAAGTTGCGGATGCCCCATCCCTGGAAGTGTTCAAAGCCAGCTTGGATAGGTCTTTGAGTGACCTGGTCTAGTGGAAGGTGTTCCTGCCTGTTGTGGGGAGGTTGGAACTAGTTAATCTTTAAGGTCCCTTCCAACCCAAACCATTCTATGATTAAAACTTGTGGCTTGAGATAAGACAGTTCAATTGGTGGAAAAAAAAATACAGAAATCTGTGCACCCAAGCAAAGCAATATAAGGAATTTATTCATTACTTCTCCTAGCAGGCAGCTGTTCAGCTGCTCTCTAACAGAAAGCTTCATCATGTATAATGGTTACTTGGGAAGACAAATAACCATGGATGTCCTACCTGCCTGCTCCTCTCCCTGAGTTTTTGTTGTTGAGCACAACATCATATGGTATACAATATCCCTTTGGTCAGTTGGAATCAGCTGTCCTGGCTGTTTTCCTCCCAAGTTCTTGCCCACGCCCAGCCTACTCACTGGGGAGCAGCATGAGAAACAGGGGTGGCCTTGATGCTGTGCAGGCACTGCACAGCAATAGCAAAACACTGTGGTGTTATTAATGCTGTTTTAGTCATAACTGCAAAACACAGCATCATACTGTCTACTACAAAGAAAGTTAACTCCATCCTAACCAGACTTAGTACACTAATGAATACTTAAATTTATATTTTCTTTCTCTGTAGTTGCCTTCTATGTTAGCTCTATGTAGCTCATCATTGCCTGTGAATATCACACTGTTTCTCTGCATGTTTTATGTGAAGACTATGGGCATTTTGTAAGAGGTTGAAGATTCCTCTAAGTGCTTAATTTCCTGAAAAATCATGTAATACCATCCTTAAACAAAACTGAAGCTCTAAAGGAAGTCTGAGAGAAGAACTGAGTATATTTTCCATGGCTTCAATTCAGACTTTGACTATATTTTCTCCCTAATTCTGGCAGCATCAAATTCCTTCCAAGATTCACAAGTGCATCCCTGAAGCTTCTATAGTAATACTAACTTTGTTTCAGTCTTCATTTATGAACTGAAAGATTGACTTGCCCTCTTTTGACTGTCTGCATTAGTGGGTGCTGTGATTCAGTTAGGAGTAGATCTTTGGAAAAAAGTCACTTGCTGTGAAAACGACTGTGTTGATGCTATGGATGTTTTGGAAGGTTTTATTTGAAGTAGTTCTGATCCTGCAGATTCTTTGTGGTTGGAGTTCATGAGGTTCAGTCTGGATGTGCATCTTCTGGTTTTGTTTCATTCCATTAAAAAAAATAAATCTCAGTTTGTACATGCCAAGATTGCTCTGCAGTGTGAATCAAAGCACAGTAAGTGGGATGATCAAGAAATGTACTTCAGATCCAAATTGGAAAGGTAATCTATTTGCATTCTTTGTCTTTGGACTCGATGATAAAAATGGTTTGTTCGTTTCTGAGAAGTCTGATACCTCTGAAGGACCTAGAGGGGCTGGTGTTGGTGCAAACATATTGATCTGGCTGTCAATACAACATACTGTGCAATGGCTGTGTGATGAAACTTGTGCTGGCAATAAAATATCCCTTGGCTGTTTCACCTGTGAGGTGAAATAGTTGGTGTTTTGACCTATTGTGAACCTCTCTGGGATCAGACTCCAAGACTCTATAGGGCTTGAAAGAGCATTTTAGCTTTTTTTTTTTTTTTTGGCTTTCTATATCTAAGTTTTTGCTGCATGATGTCTCACTGACAACAGGAGGGACGAAACGTGCTTCTCCCTTCAGCCCTGGCCAGTTACGCTGCTGAGCTTAGAAAACTGCTCAGGAAGCGGTGTGGTGGGGAAAGCCCTTAGACTGGGGAAAAAAACTGGCTGCTTGTCTGCTGTGTCCTGCCTGAAATAATTTATTACCTTATGATGGTGATGTAAATACTTCCTTTTGCCCTAGGTTGCATATGGCTAAAGCTTTTATGCATCTCAAAGTGTGTCAGGTTCTGAAACTGTTCCCCACAAGCACTCTAAGCTTTTGGGAAGAAATGATACTTTGTGTATGACTGACTTTAGCACTTCTTATGGATGCTTTCCTTCAACCTAGTCAGAAAGCAGGTAACTGTGTGTCCCATTCTTAAGTTACTATCCCTCTTTGCTTTGCAAGGAGTATGTAATTCAACCCCACGTAAATCTCACCTTATACTTGGTGCTGGAATGCTTTAATATCATTACCTAAATCTCTGGACTGCATCATTAATGATTTCACTAGTTTGTAAAGAAATAGATGAGTGGCCCTGTTGTGGTTTAGCCCCACTCAGCAGCTAAAATACCACACAGTTGCTCACTCCCCCCTCACTACCCCCTGCAGTGGGATGGGGAGGAGAATCAGTAAAGAAAAGAAGGCCAAACTCATAAGTTGAGATAAAAACAGCTTAAGAGAACAACAGAGGAAAATAAAACAGTGATGGAAAACAAAACAAACAAACAAAAAAACAACAAAAAAAAAACCCAACAAAAAAAAAAACCCACAAACCCACCCCAATAACAGAAAGTACTTAAGCATGTAACTTACAGTACAATAGCTAAAGGTTGATCCTGATGCTCAGCTCCCTCTTGAGTAACAGGAACCTCCCCTCAACCCCATCCCCACTTTATATACTGGGCATGATGTCCCATGGTGTGGAATGGCCCTTTGGCCAATTTGGGTCAACTAATTTGGCTAATTGGTAAACTACCCCAGCTGTGTCCCACATCCACAGGTGCCACCAGTTCCTCTCCCAGCTCAGGTGAAGATTAACTTTGTCCTAGCCAGAACCAGGACAGCCCATATCCCTTTGTTGCAGTTCCCAGCCCTCTAATTTCAGAGCATCATTTACTGCAGGGTCAGAATCAACAATGCAGAAATTAAACAGCAGAAAAGATGCAACCTGTTTTTCCCTGGCACCCTGACCATCCCTGTGTCTCAAGTGCTGCTGGATGCTGTGGAATGATTTAACTCTTTATTCTGAGTTGCTGAAGCTATGAGGGATGAAAAACAGTAGTTGTTACACTTTCTTCTACTTGTGTTGAATTTCATTACTGCGTATGTAGATCCAACTGTTCATTTCAAAGCCATGGCTTATACACAGCACTTTCTTTTTAATTTCTGTTCCCTGAGCCTTTTGAAGTATTTGTGCAGGATGAATAATAACATTCTCATTAAATCTTCTTTTTCACTCTGTGAAGATTCACTCTGAAGATCAGTATTTGCTTTGTTTGAATGGGTGTTATAGCTAAAATTTTTGCAGTCTTAAGTGAACTATATTATACTGAAAACTATCAAATGTGCTAAATTCCTGTTACCATAGGAATTCATGAGCAGCAGAAGACTATAATTTTAAAAAACTTTCATTTCTTTGAATACAATTTTACTGCAATAGGTAGCAAGATATTTTGATTCCAAAAAATATTGACTGAAGGGTCAGGACAACAGGCCAGCCTCATTTATTTTAGAAACTGATAATGACAGTATAAAATTATCCCCTTGGGAAGAAAAAATAAGCCTGGCTTTGTGTCTCCTCACTCTCAGTTATTTTCCTGAAGGCTCTGGTCTGATTCAAAGATTCACAGCGATCTTAAAGTGTCATGCAGCATTATTCTACACAGACCTCACATGGTTATCTGCTGCAAATGAAATGCAGCTCCCATCAGCTGTTTCTGCTCTAGTTTCTAGATGCAAAAGTAAACCCAAACTTGTCATATAACTTGCAAATAAGATGTTCTTGAGCTCATATTATGTACACTGGTTTTTTTTGGACAGGGCTTTGAAGTAAGAAGACTGTGAAATAACTGTATTTCATAGTTAATTTCAAATCAATGAGGAGGGATGTTGTATATCGCAAGACAACAGATCATCACAATATCTATAATTTAAGATTGTTTTCTGTGATCATATAACTGAGAAATACCATAGCAATTTCACTGGCCAAAAAGCTTCAGGAGAAAGACAACAATCACAGTATTTGGAAAAAAAAAAAAAAAGTACAGGAAAATTTAAAAACAAACACCAATTGAAATGGTCCCAGGGCTGAAGGGCCACAAAGGTGATTAAGGGACAGGAGGACCTTTCATATGAGGATGGGCCGAGAGAACTGGCACTGTCCAGCTTGGAAAAGATAAGGCTTGAGGGGGCATCTTATCAATGTGTAGAAATGCCCAAAGGGAAAATGCAAAAATGACAGAACCTTGCTTTTTTACAGTGGTGCCCAGTGACAGGACCAGAGGCAATGGGCACAAACTGAAACACAGGAGATTCCCTCTGAACATCAGGGAACACTTTTTCACTGTGGAGGTGACAGAGCATGGCACAGCTTGCTCAGAGAGGTTGTGGAGTGTCCCTCCTTAGAGTTATTCAAAACCCATCTGGACATGCTCATGGGCAACTGGCTGTAGGTGACCCTGCTTGAGCAGGAGGTTGGACCAGGTGACCTCCACAGGTCCCTTCAACCTCAGCCATTCTGTGGCAGTCCACTGTTGCTATAATGCTCAAACTTATTTCACAGAAGACTATTATTTTAATATGTTCCACCCTTTTCTGCTTAGCAGTAAGCTCTTGAAAACTCCTCCTTTCTTTTGTCTGCTCACATTTGTCAGTTCTCACTTTGGGCTTGATTCATCATCTGGTCAGTCTCATGTTTTATCCTCTAATTGAGATAAATGGTCGTCTTAAGTGCTGTCTTCATACTCAATGTCAATCCTTCCGTAGTGACCTTGGAAAAATAAGTGAGGAACCCATGGCTAGCTGTCAGGTGCTCATGATACCTGCCTTTATCCTTGTGTGTGTGTACACACAGGGTGTATATGTTCCTGTAAATATTATCTGTTATAACTCCTACATGCTGGCCCAAATGCCTCTACAGCCTTCCTATCCTCGTCTCGTTCTAGAAGTGTACTCTTCACCTGTAACTGTATTTACTTGATAGCTGACTCTAAGTACTAGGAATGAGAGCTCTCTCTTCTACCGGCTTTGTGAAATGTCAGCAATAATGGAATCCAATCATGATCTACCTCTTTCACGATTCCTGTAGCATAGACAAATGGTTCCTGCTCCTGTATTACTCATTCTCACAATGCAGGGATTTTTATTATTTTTAAGTAGAAATTAAGGCAAAGCCCACTTATATTTGCTCACTATTAAGTAAATTACATTCTTGTTATTTAAGCAGTTTTTCCTAACTTGTTCACATCCTTTGTCATTATAGCTTATCATAAGCTTTAGATTAAGGTTTTAATGATACAATTGGGTTTTTAAGGTATTCAGCAGAAGTGATACAAAAATGTGGTACTTTGCAAAAATCTATTTGTAGCAGCTCCTTAGAAGCCACATGTGAGAGGACTATTGTCATGCTGAAGGACTCTACCTGAATACTGATTTAAGGAATTCTCTCTAGCACTTTCTTTTCTATTGAGAGTGCAGTTGCAGTCTAAACTACCACTCATATTTAAAAAAAAAAAAAAAAAAAAAAAAAAAAGAAAAAAAAAAAAAGCCTGACCCTTTTTTCTATTGCAGGTTTGGCTCTTTGTGCCATACTTCATATCTCCATTATTGCACCAATAATTCTGAATGTTAGGAAGACTACTGATTCTGAGGAACTAATCCTTCTTTTTACTGAATACCACTTGAAAAATTCTAGATTTTTTTTTTAAGTTGAAATGAGTGATAGGTATACAATCAAGTAATAACTTTTCTTCTCAAAAGACTATTTGAGCACTTGCAATGATCAAGTCACATTAAATAATCCAATATTTCATTTTATAGCCTTACTAGTTTGTGTAGGCGTGTCTAAATTAGCTGCCTCCTTCCCTGCTCCAGTTGCAATCAAACAGGCCAAACAAGTGCAGGTTAACCAGGAAGGAGTCTCTGTTATGTTTTTTTTCTTAAAAATTCTACAAATTCCTTGGCTGTTTTATCCCTCAGATTTTCTTTTTGGAAGTTCATGAATCGGAACACAATGTTCTCTATCCAAAGTGACTGGCATCACTTCACTTTATCTGAGTAAATCCACCAATATAAAAGAAAATAACTTCCACTTTTCAGTAATGTTTGGCTTGGAGAATCCATGTCTGTCTAATCAGTCAGCAGGATGTTTGAGATTATGGCTCTGTCTGTAGATTTCTATAATCCTTCTGTAAAGTCCTGATTGAGAAATAAAATTAGAAATGTGAGGCCAGCAAGAATTGAAATCAAAATAATAATGATATGACAATTGTGTTTTCAATTAGCTATGTATTTAGGAAGACAATTGCTTAATCTTCAGCTGTTTCAATTCTGGACACAAGATGCTTGTAGGTTCTAATTTGGTACTCAGCTGTCTGGCTTAGATTTTATGTTAAAAATTACTGTTCTGTGTGAAAGGTAAAATGTTTACTTGTTCAGAATAAAAAAAAGTCTTCCTTTTTGAAGTTCCCTTCTCAAAATCTAATGACTCCTACAATTTTTTTTTTTCTTAGGAGCTCTGAGAAAACTATTTTTTTCCTGAGCAACGGAAGAATCTCTGTAATATTATTTTCCACAACATATGTCTTCTTTGATTGTTTTTTAATACTGGATAAATTTCTGTTTTTCAAAGCTACTAGTTAAAAGGGCTGCAAAATTTGTATGTCTTGTAGGCCTTGAATGGAACTACTGCATGTACTCACCCCAGCAGCACATGAGGCTGACTCAGGTGAGAAAGTTCATATTACAGTGCATGAGGTCACAGCTCAAAGTGTCATGGTGTCATCTAAAACACAAATGAGAACAATTCAATGTGTTTATTTTACCAGTTCCTGATGATGATGTTTGGTTTTGTTAATTGGCTGGCTGACATTGAGAGATCTCTATCAGTTTATGTATACAAGAGTCAATCAGGTCCTCTAACTCATGTGGGAACAATAAAGTATTCTGTACTTTGAGAAATCATATTTTTAATTTGATTGTGTACAGAAAGTTAAAATCATTTAAATAAATAAAATTTAAGAAAACTTTGATAAGATAACCTCCCCAAAGAGCTCAACTATGATTTATTGGCTGGTCTTAATGTCTAGAGTTGCAGATGGTATTGTTTGCAAGTAAAATGGTAACTTCTGTCATGACAAGTGAGATGCCTTATATGTAGCAAAAATTTCTTATAAGGGTTTTTGCAATCAATTATTTTTAAAAGATTTTTTTTGTTGGTTTCAAAAAGGCTACTAAAGGCCATTGTTAATTAAATGGAACCTTTACATTCTGCTCCTGATAATTTTAGAAATTTCAGGAGCTCCTCTGAATAACTTTTAACAGCTAGTTTTAGCAGGACTTTTCTGAAATGGCAGTAATCCAACTCATTGACTCATGGTCTTAGAAAGTGCTATGGATGATTTGTCTAATGGCCTAGCATAGTGCTCCAAAGCAGAGTAAATCACAACGCCTAAGACTTGGATGTGTGACCAATGTTTTTTGTTGACTGGGTCAGCAAGTAATTAGAAGCAATATTCAAGCCCTGGCACACAACACAAGCTGTCTTGAGAATGAAAGGTACTGCTGTCACTATAAGCTCTATCAACCTTCAAACATTTTATGTTTGTCCTCTAGCCTCATCAGCATAAAATCTTATATTAACTGCACTACTTGTAGAGCACAAGTGCAAAACCAGAAAGATTTGAAGGGTTTGCACATCCTTTTATCATACATCATAATTCTTCCTTCATCTCCGTTTTTTGTCTTCTGTTTAACTTACTAACATTCAAAAGAAAAAACTTTGGTTGCCTGTGTGTGTGTGTACACTTTTAGGAATACTTGGATAGTCCAAATAAGGAAGGTGCCAGAAGAAAATTCCTTTCAATTAAGGATATTTTTTAAAAAGCAGAATGTAATTTTTTTCCTAGAAATCTAAGGAAAACTTTCATTTCTACACTTTTCTATAAGGATTGTTTGAATACTTTTTTTTGAATGATCTATTAGGGAGGAATACCTGAGTGGGAAAGGGAATGAGAAAGGTCTTTTGGTCATATAAAACCTGAAACTTATGCAGGAAGATTTAAATGGGTTTTAGGCTGTGAGCTAGAAAAAGCAGTAATTTAGTTATGAATCCCAACTATTGAACTTAACCAACAGCAATAAATAAGGACCTTACTTGGCTGAATACTTTAGAACATGGCTACGCCTTTTATTTTTTTTTAATAATATATAGGGGTAGATCAATTGCGGAGCTGACTTTGATTCAACTAATATGTCTTCGATTTAATATAGCAGGAATAATCCACAAGTGGAGTTTTCAAAATGAAAATATATAGTGTTCTATAAGAAGGGACATATTCTTGCAGCTACGCAAAGGGTGCAATAGAAGCCTGGTATAGAGCCAAGAGAACCTCTCCAGTCCTTGACTGTCAGGAATAGAGGAATTCATGGCACAACTAACCTTTTTTTATTTTTACCTGAGCGTGGAGAGATGGCACTTTATATTTTGACGTATTCCTCACAGGGAAAGCTTGCCTCTGTGTCTAAGTAAAGAAAGAACAGAGTGTACAGTGTCTAGTTCTTTTCTGCAAGACTCCTTCCTCATAATTTCTCTTTCTGGGTGCTATTTATTCCAGCCAGGTTAATCAGGCATTTCAGGCATGGGTGCTCTGAGTTAATGAGACACCATTTAATCTTTTTCTTTCATAGCAGCTGAGAACT
>WHYT01015150.1:0-13282 GCA_009806455.1 Tetrax tetrax | reverse complement strand
GTCAGTTATTTTGATTTCTAGGGAGAAAAGCTACTCAGGTTGTCTTTTCTTTCTTTTAATCATAAAACCCAATGGCATTAGAATGCCAGGTATCTGCATTTGGAATTCAGATTCTTGTTTTCTGTATTGTTCAATCAGGAAAAGGTCAATTTTTTTCTGGAGTTTGTTTGCTCAGTGAGTGAGCTCTATCTGAGGCTCTTTCATCCATTTTATTGCTAGTGTTATCTTTTCTGTTAATGAGTAGACACTTCCTAAGTGAATGGTTTTATGCAGAGGTAGAGAATAAGGCTTTTGTTATCTTTCACTTCTCAAGAGGCCTGCCTTTTGGCAATTGATAGAGATATTTCAGAGTAATTTCTCATTAAAATTGGTACTGATCAGGACTGACTTCTTGCAGAACTGTTTTCTCAAATATGTGAAGGTTTTTCCATTATTTTTCTCTCCATTAAGTTTTACCTGACCATCATCATATACCCTTTATGGTAGCTGGGTAACCAGCTAGGCTTTTGACATAACTAGCAGTTATTCAGTCCAGTGGCAGGCTTCAGTGGATTTGCATGGAAATTCCACAGGTGCTTCCTTTTTCTCAGGAGTCTGAGCTTGTAAAACCAAGCTGCTTCACCCTCTCCCTGTCTCCTTCTCATACAGCTCTTTATCATATACACAGCAGTTTTGTCTCTGGACAGTCTCTCTCCTAGCCCCACGTTTTAGTCGTGTACGGAAAAATGCGGAGTGCTCCCTACTCTGCCTGTGTTGCTTTACCCTTATTCAGTGAGATGAGGCTGCAATGGCAGAACAAATTCAGGTCTTTTCTTTTCTTGATGTCACAGACACTTCAGTGAGCTTGTCTTCAAAGCTATATTTCCTTGTACACTTCTGAAACCAAAATCTTAATGAAATTTGATTCAAGATGCTTACTGCTTCTTGGAGGTCATAATAGAACCTCTGAAATGCTGTGCTAAAATAACTTGCTGTTGTAGTCTGAGATTACGCTGGCATTGTTTCATGGATACTGTGGATATGAATTATGAAAGCACATTCTGATTAAACAATTTTGAGTTCTTAATATGCTTCACTTAGCATTATTTTTGTCATCAAAATTAGAAACAGTTAAAGCCAGAGAAAATTATTTTCCATTCAAGAGCTCAGAACACTTCATTCAAAATATTTCCTTAGCCCTCATTCTCTTGCACTTCATCTGGAGTTGTAAATCATCCATAAAAGAATGAGTGAAATGTGAAAACAAATTCCACAGAGCTCCTGAGGATAACTTTTATACTGAGGATCATTAAGAAACAGAAATCTATTTGCTGTCTCTGTAGGAATCAGATAAATCCTGTTGAGTCTAGATACCCTGTTGTGGATACTTCAGAAAGATGCACTCATATGCTCCCCTAAGTGCCTCAGTGTAACATTTAGCTCCTGCTAATGTTCACAGAATGTCCATTAGACTTGCAATCACTGAAGCTGACTCTGCAACTAAATTTTACTCATGACTGCCTGAAGTCTGGTAACTTCAAGTCACTTAGTTCCTATGTTACATAAAAGTACTGGCAAAATGGATAAAACAGACATTTGCTTTTGGAAGAGAGATGTTCTGATACGTATTTAGATGTCACCTAACCACGATTACACATATGTTTTCCATCCCCTTCCTCTTCTAGAGAACATTGATTTAAGAATTGGGGTCCATGGTGTTTTTGCACTAGTCCTTAAGTTTTGTTGTCTTGTAATAAATCCACTTTGTACATGCTACTTAAATATTCATTGAGCAAAAGAGAGAAAGCAGAACAGACTGGGGCTGTACAGGCTAGCAGTTAGGGCACCCACTAGGGAAGCAAAACACCATCATTTTATTTCCTGCTCCAATGAATACTTAATATGAAATACTGAAATATTCATTGGCAAGTGGAAATGGTACCTGACCACATAAGAACTAACATCTGAGGTTACAAGGAGTTAAAATGAAGGCAATCCTACAATGAACCTGAGGAAAAAAAGGTCCAGCATCTGACATGATGTATGCCAAAAGCTGTTATGTCAAAAATTGGTTGTTAGCAAGTGCTGAAAGAAAACTTGCCACTAGTGCTATTGAGAATTTTTTTAGGAATTTAAAAGAATACATATTTGTTATACTGTAACATGTGTAACTTATTTCCATTCTATTAGGCCTGATGGGACCACACACAAAAAGTTTTTATGAAGAGTTTCATTCATAACAGCTTGGTCAGTACCAGAATTAAAAAAGAGACTCTACGTATTAAATAGCACCTAGTTGTCATCTTTTCTAAAAGAAATAATGACATTTCAGTGTGCCATGAAGTGACGAGCACCAAACTAATTTATTTTTGTGGGGAAATTGTTATACTGCACATTAATATTTTGAGGCATAAAGTACAGGACAGCAGGTGCTATACTACAGTGAAGCAGAGAAGTCCAGGCTTTCTGTGAGTGCTGAGCAGGTGGCAACTCATGAAAATATGTTGCTCAGTTCAATCCAGGTCCTAATAATAAAGTGGATATTCAGTTACTAAGAAGATGCAAGTGGTAGAAGGCCATAGATGGATGGAGATGTCAGAGAAACTGCCACCAAAATTGCCATTAGATGGAAGCCTTTGTTGGTAGCTTCATCTGAAAGGGCAAATCCCAAATGGAAAAATAAATTAATCTAGCATCTCTTTCTTGCCTGTTGGTAGTAATTAGTCTGATGGATCTTTTTCCTCCTTTGCTGATTTGAGGCATTTGCACTCTGTGACATTTAAAAAAAAAAAATCACATTCACTGAAACTTCTCATACGTTTGGAGCACTGGTAGGTGGTGCGTAGGTAAGGTGAGCAACTAATCACTCAATATGCAGTTCTGCCGATCAAACACATCTGCTACTTTTTTCTTAGTGCAAAACTCTGAGTACAATTTTGGTCTTTTATAAGCACTTTGGGGTAAATGTTTTATGTAGCACAGGTAGTTAACCTTTACACTGGTATTTGAAAATAATTTCATCATTAACTTTCCATTTTTACTTATTCAGAAATAGCCTGTGAAAGGCTTAAAACAAAGGTGCTTGTCTGAAAATGTTTGACCTCATGTAAACATTTTTGAAATTAAGGCTTTTCATGACTTTTTTTAGAATTCTGTATTCAGATGTTTATTAGTTATTGGGAAATCACCATTTATTGTTTGAGAGGTTTTTGAATGTTTGATTAGGTGATATAGAGATAATGATCTATTCTGCCCTCTCAATAAAACTTGGTTACAAAATTATCCTGTGTTTAGTTACCATGGTGATAAGAGGTTTTTTAATATAGCTTTGTTCTTTTACCCTTTTATTCTTTTAATGAACAAATGTATGCTTAAAGACTTTTCTTAAGCCTTCATATGAACAAAAATTTGACGTATAAAATGTGCATAAATTCCAAATGAAATACTATATCAGTGTGGTTGGGAAGAAATGTTTGCAGATGTATCTTCCTTTGTATTTGTAAATAGCTTCCTTTTAAGCTATCAATCTAGGCAATATATCTCTAAAAAAAATGCAAAAATATGTGATACAATAAAAGACATTAATGTTGTGGGTTTGGCTCCCTCTTTCAAATGCCTTCTAATTAACAAAAGAAATTCTGGCCGCCTCTTCTCCAACTGTTTAGGACACAAGTTGTTCATTATTGAGTAACAATTAAGCTCCCCTTGGACATGTATTTATAAGACAACAAAGATGGCAATTTTTCCAAAACAGAGTATTCAGTGCAAATCTACGACAACTATAGAATATGTGCTGGAAGGGAACTTGAGGGGGTCACCTTATCCTCTGCGTCAAGGGTCAGCTAAATTATTTCTCAGGGATGCTTGCTTTTTTCATTCTTCATGACCTTCAGTGGTCAAAACTCCACATATTCTTACGGGTCAAAAATAAATGGAGCAAGTACATGCAAATGACTGAAGTGCGAATGCGGTAACCTCAAAATTATTTTCTTTATATATCCATGCATGTTGTGTAAGTTAAACTGATTATCCACTTCTGTGGCAAATCTTGTTTCTGTATAACCCAGCATCTGTAGCAACTGTGCATGGAAAGAGGTTCTCAGAAAGAGAGACCATCATTTTTGGGACACCAGTGGGGAGAAGAGAAAGGAAGAAGGACCCTTACTGGCAAACACAGGTGTAGGAGTCTCTATTGTGTCAAGCTAGAGAAAATTTGGTTATGTCTTTACTTTGTGAGTTGATTATAAGACCCACAGATAAGATTTAGACAAATAACTGCATTTTAAACCTGAAGACATATACAGTACTATTAAGATGAATAAATTAATTGGAGATTTATAAGAGAATTCAAAAGTAAGATGTGCAGCATGTAGGAAGTTGTGTGGGCACAAATGGGGAATGACTGGCAACGTCAAGTAAAAAAACCCCACAAAAATACATAAATTATAAAATTTATAAATTAAAAATATTTACTTGAATTATTGTGATTAAGTGGTCTGACTCTGAATGCTGAGACTTCGACTTCAGGACAGAAAAAAAATGTTTCAGGCAAAAATGAAAGCCAATCTGTTTTTTAGAGCAAGGACCAGCATGCAGGTCCAATAAGGAGATGCCTTATGCTTAAATCCTTGTTTTGGTACAGCCCTTTTTTTTCCTATTACCTTAGAAAGTTTAATAAAAGCAGCTAGCAAGTTCTTCTGAAAGCAGTATTTAAAGATACCTTTTTTTTTCTTCCCTCTTTCAGGAAAGACCTTAGAAACACTGCAGATGCCATACAATTTTTTCCGAATTTTGAAACTTAATTTCTGAAATATTTGATCTTTGTTTTCTTATATCTAAAAATATTTAAATTGTGTTTATAGTCTAAAAATTTCCTTTAATTTTGCAATTACTAAACTTTTCAGCTAAATCTGCAACCCCAAAACTTCGTAATTTCTGTTTTACCAAAAGTAGTAGGGCGGAAACTCACCACAACCACTTAACACTTAAGGTAAGGAGAAGAGAGAAAAATGTTTACAATGAAACTTATTCAAAATACATGAAGTCTTATTTATAGTGATACAAAGTAAGTGATTCAAAGTAAAGAAAAAGGAGTTGACACTATAGATTTTTTCCTGTTATTCACTAACGTTCTTTTGTCTCCTCTTGACTATTGGCCAAGTGGCAATATGGCACTGTGCTAAATTGGTCCCTTAATTGATTTACTAGACTATTCAGATGGTTGAAGTGGGCTTTATTAGTACAACTTTAATAGCTGAACACTTTAGCAGAAAGAAAACAACATAAACACTATTTTGTTACCAAGCTTGCTTCCACCTTGCAAGTACAAAGAAAGCATGATTCAAAAATTTCCCGGCTTTCTGATAGCTTTTTCAGTGATTTTTCTTAACTCTGTCATACAATGGGTGAAGCTATTTAATTTATTTTTAGTTCCTATTTCAAGTACTGCATATTCTCACTAGCAATCCATAGCACCCTGCTGTAAAAAATGGACTCTTGCTCTGCTTAAAAAATGTCCTGAGACTGGGACCCAGCATGAGACTGTAATTATTTGGGAGTCTCTGTCTCCCCAACAGCTTCTGGTGTGAGAGCTGCCAGCTCCTCTCCTTTCTGTGTGTTTTCTTGTGGTGGCAAGAACTCCTATATGTTTTGTTTAAAGAAAAAAAAAATTAATTTATGTACTTGGGGGAGAAAAAGACCTTTTGCTGCTGCAGCCTGCTTCAAATGGGAACCCTAAAAATGGGAGAAGGCAGTACGTGCCTTTCTCAAGAACAGCACGGGCCATGCGCTCGCAGGGAGCAGGCTAGAGCGCAAGGCAGGGTGGGCTGAGAGAGACTACGATGGGACCCTGCAGTTCACGCTCTCCACAAAAATATGTCGTTGTCAGGGAATGTGCTAGTTAACAGTCTTTGGGAAATCTTTTTTTTTTTCTCTCCATAGATTTTTTTTTTGCTGTTCATAGAGTTACGTGATTTATGTTTCTTCTGTCCTAATAAGATCTTTTATGTCTCACAGCAGGGGCAGTAGAAGAAGGGGCATAATTTCCCTTCAAGGCTTTGGCCAGATGAAGATCCTGGGCCAACACTGCAAAGTCCCTTCTGTGTCCTTAGCCCTGAAGGAGGAAACACTCCTTAAAGAAGATATCTCCTTTTTCCACCCTGTCTGGACAGCTCAGCCTTTGTTGGTGTAGGGTCCTGAGCTTTTGTCCTAGCGTTTGTATCTATTCAACAATAGCCAATTATTTTTTAGAGAGCAGCAGAGAAGGATGTAAAAGACCTTTTAATACAATAGCAACTGCTTTTCTCTTTCAATTTGTATTTCCTGAATCCTCAAACCACCAAGCAAGACAGGAATCTTGTACCCAGAGGACAGAATGAAAGAGAGAAGTTATTTTTGTCTTAAGTGGTAAGTAGAAGTGAAAACAGTTTGGCTTATCCTGTTAACATAAGCCTTGGGTTTGTGTCAGCAGAGCAGGGCTGAAGTTAGCTGTACAGCACTATGAGAACCCTTATGAAAACTATGAGAACTTCTTCCAATTATTCACATTCAGACCATGTGTGAACCTGTTTCTGAGCTCCCTTGCACTGTGAGGGCTCTATTTGAACTATATGCTGCCTTTAGCTTTTTGCCTGAGATGCTCCCCCTCTCAGTCTTTAGGTGAGAAAGTGCAAAGATGGGTAAAAGCTGATGGCTGTACTCTCAGAGTTACAGGGGTCAGAGTGATACACTGGCTGCCCGTAGTGGGGGCTGTGCTATGAATCGAGGCCTTGTTCCTCACTCACATCATAATTTAGGGCTTCTGCAGCTGTCATGGGAGAATACTCTAGAAAGTTTCATCATGTTCTCTCCTAGCTTGACCCAGAATTGTTAATTCCACTTCCCCTGTTTGAGGCTGTGTCTTCCCAAAGGGACGTATAGATGATCCTACATGGTTGAACGTACATCCCAGGACAGCAGTGGTTTGCAGTGAAGTGGTCTGGAAACCTGCAGAAAGCAGTATGGGAGTCTCTTATTTAATACCTTTATCTGTCATGCTGCGGGAAGTCACTAAGTGCTTGCTCACAAAGTTTGTAGATCGCACCAAACTTGGGTGGTACCTGTTGATGTGCTCAAGGGCATGGCTGCCATCCAGAGGGATGTAGACAGGCTTGGAGGAATGGGACAATAGTGACTTAATGGAATTCAGCAAGGACAAATGCCAAGTCCTGCAACTGAGAAGGAAGTGTCCCTTGCTGTGATGCAGACTTGCTGCCTGCCTGGGGAGCAGCTCTGTGGGAAAGGCCCTGGGGGTGCTGGTGGGCAGTGAGCTGAGTGTGAGCCAGCAGTGACCCTGGCAGCAGTGAGGACCAACAGCATCTGGGGCTGTATCAGTAGGAGCAGACTCAGTAAGTGGAGCAGTGGATTGTCTTTCTCTACTTAGCACTTGTTAATCACATCTGAAATACTGTGGTCGGTTTTCAGCACCCAGTACAAGAAAGACATCGATAAACTGGAGTAAGTCTAGCAGAGCTTGTGTTGTCTTGCATTACTATCAAGCTGAGTCTTGAGATGCGCAGAGGTGATGGGCTCGATTGCCGAATGAGGTGGCAGCAGCTACCCCTACCCTTGCAATGGCCTTCACTCTTCCATTAAACTTGCCACCCAACTATCTCACTTCCGAATTTTGAAAACTGCTTCCCGCTTCCAAAGCGAAGTGGGATCTCTGGGATGATGTTTTCAACAAGGCAGGATTTTGAAGGAAATGCTGTCATTTCTCGATCTGCCTACGTATCTCAGTTTGACTGTGGTTATAATTTGGAAGCTGATACGAAAGGATGGGCCTGAAATAATATTTTAGGGCTGAATGCTGCCAAGCCTTGTGGGGACCAACGTCCCCAAACTGCTGCTTCAAGGCCTTAAAAACTGTGAGTCAGGACTCAGAAAATCATGACGAGTTTGGTAATAGAAGTTACTTATCATGATACATTTAGACATGTCATAACACATTCAGATACATGTCTTCTGACAAATACCCTTTTGACCCTTCTGGCTTTGTGGCTCATTTTCAAGCTTTTCCCTGTAACCAGAAAGGTTAGGAGTATAAAGTGAGGTGGGTTTTTTCTGACTTTTTTTCTGGCTTTGCTTTTTAAACTTAATTTAAATTAGTAGTAATAATCTGGTGTGTTCAGACAATGTCAAATCTAAAATTTTTAAGATAAAGGCCCATGATTAAAATCTATGAGCTGGCAACACCAAAAATTGGATGCAAATATTGTAATTTAGTCTTATTTTAGATGTATTTTATATAAATGTACAACATAATTCTTATGTCTATAATCATAGTTCCTCTTAATTGACTGCTTAGCAAGTGATTATCACAGTAATTCCTGAGGTTTAACATCTGTAATAAAATAATGATTGCTTTCTCTTTTCTAAGAAGTTCATTGGCTCCAGTAAGTGTGACATATTTTTTTTTCCACAGCAGAGAAAAGCAGCTATGAGTGGAGAATTTGTACCTAAGTAGCAGACTGTAGTGAGAATTTAAAATGATCAATTCCAGAGTGAATTATTATTTTAAGATTTACACTTAGAGCGATTCATTCAGTGTTTATATCTGATGCCAAGCTGCAGGGAAATATTCCTGACAGTGTTTTGCTTGTGCCCTGCACTGACTGATTGAAATTTACAGCTGACCTCCCTGACAATAATTCTGTCAGAGGATCGGTCCTTCAGGCAAATTGCCAGCTCATACGTGAAAATCTGCAAATGGAAGAATGCAGAAAGCCTTTTGCGTTAAAAATGTAGAGATGTAAATTTTCCCTGACAAAGTTGGCACTGTGACTTCTTTTGCAGCTTTCCCCTTCGTCATTTTTCTTCCAACTGAGAAGAGGGAAATGATATTTTTCTTCTCCCAGGGCACGTCCAATCACACTAAAATACCGTTGTACTAAATGCCAAGGACTCATTACTGTTCTGGAAAATTTGTCTCTCTAATTGAAATTTGTGGCCTCTGAGGAAGTTTCAGTTAGTTCCCAATTCCAGATATCAAAATGACTTCAAAATATCAGAGTAGAAGAGTTTCATTATGACTTAATCTAAGGGAAAGATTATTTTCATTGCAAGGGTTTTACTGGTAGGTCATGCCCCTTATAAGCTTTATGGCCATCAAGTACAATGTGCTATAAAAAGTGTCAGTGATTCAACAGGACACACTTTTTTATTAACAAATTGATACATAGAACAATTTCACAGGTGTTACATTGCTGAATGTGCTGGTTTTGAGCTGGGAAATACATTAGTCAGTGTAACTATGCTCTGCCTTATGATTCACTTTTTGTATAATTAACAATTTACTTCTCTACTCACGCTCTCTGTTGGCTGTTGCTGTGTCCTCTAGAATAACTACTGTGATTCAGAGATCAGAAAGATGAACCCCGTATTTAATGAATAATTAACAAGCAAATTTCATAGGTAAAGTGCATTGGAAGCCCCAGGGATTAAAAGTACCACGTAGAAGTACTACTGTAACAGTTAGGGGGAATTTATGTTGAGTGCAGACATGATCTCAGTTCAATTCTTGCTTCCTCTGGACCCTTACCAAGTAGTTACAGGTAATTTATTTAGGTTCAGGCTTTTGTGTCTGGTCCCTGTAGCAGACCACTGCTCTCGTGAAGGTGTGCTTCAGAGAAGCAGTCTGGAAACTGAAATAAGATCCCTCGTGGCCAAAAAGATGACTGAAAGCTCTCCCCAGCAAGAAGCGGCAGAGGATTAACTCAAAATCTTTTCATGGCCAAAAGCATATATCCATATTTGTAGATATAGAATCACAGAATAGTTTGGGTTGGAAGGGACCTTTAAAGGTCATCTAGTCCAATCCCCATGCAAGGAACAGGGACATCTCCAACTAGATCAGGTTGCTCAGAGCCCCATCCAAGCTGGCCTTGAACATTTCCAGGGATGGGGCATCCACCACCTCTCTGGGCAACCTGTTCCAGTGCTTCGCTACCCTCATTGTAAAAAATTTCTTCCTAATATCTAATCTAAATCTACCTCCCTCTATTTTAAAACCATTACCCAGCATCCTATCACAACAGGTCCTGCTGAAGAGTTTCTCCCTGTCTTTCCTGTAAAAGCCCCCTTTAGGTACTGGAAGGCAGCTATAAGGTCTCCCTGGATCTTTCTCTTCTCCAGGTGGAACAGCCCCAACTCTCTCAACCTGTCCTTGTAGGAGAGGCACTCCAGCCCTTTGGTCATGTTCGTGGCCCTCCTCTGGACTCGCTCCAACAAGTCCACATCCTTCGTATGTTGGGGGCTACAGAACTGAACGCAGTACTCCAGCTGGGGTCTCAGAAGACCAGAGTAGAGGAGTAGAATCACCTCCCTCAACCGGCTGATCATGGTTTTTTTGATGCAGACCAGGATGTTGTTGGTATTCTGGGCTGCAAGCACACACTGCTGGCTCATGTTGAGCTTCGTGTCCACCAGCACACCCAAGTCCTCCTCACAGCTGCTTGCAATCCATTCTCTGCCTTGCCTGTATTTGTGCCTGGAATTGCCACAACCCGGGTGCAGGACCTTGCAATTGGCCTGCTTGAACTTCAGGGGGTTTACATGGGCCCACATCTCCAGCCTGTCAAGGTCCCTCTGGATGGCATCCCTTCCCTTTAGCATATTAACCATATCACCCAGCTTGGGGCCATCAGCGAACTTGCTGAGGGTACACTCTATCCCACTACCCATGTCCCTGACAAAGATGTTAAACAGGACCGGTTCTAATACTGGGGATATCTGTCCATACAGATACATGGAGCTAAGATTTTATTGTTAGGCCAGTGAATACTTTAACAATTTAATCAAAATATAACAAATATTTATTGTTAGTCAATTTGTAGGACTCCCAACACTCAGTGTCTATATTGATTCAAAAAGAAAAAATAAATGTCTCTTTACTACTCTTACACAAAAAAGCCTACAAATATGAACCTCTTTTCTTGGGTGTCATGCTCATCCTTCCAACATAGCTTGGTGAACACAAACTGTCAGCTTCCTGTTTCCTGGAGCAGAAGGGGCAGAAGGTGTTATGACAAATCATCAGCATCCTGTGCTCTTCAGTGGGAGTAGAGTGATGCTTATGGTGGAGTTTTTTTTTCTCTTCATGTTCTTCTCCTCCTGAGCTGCCAGCTGCAGCCTGGCAGTGACTCCCAGCCCCACACACACGAAGGCCTATGGTGGGTCAGGCAGTGATGGAGAACAGGGGGCTGTGTGTGGCACCCCCTCCCCAGCAGAGCCATTCCCAGAGCTGAAGCTGGAGCAAGGGACACACAGGGTTAAACCAGCAACACCCAGCTTGGGTGGTTCTCTTTCTTCCTTTCTCTCTCTTTTTTGTGTTATTCTCTAGTTAGGTTTTCACTAATAGATTTGATCCTGAGCCACAGATTTCTGATTAATTCACATTTTGCTGATCTAGGCTTATACTTCTGGTCAGTCTCTATTTTGGCAGCAGCAGTTTTTATTTAATTGTCTGATTTAAATATTGTCAATACTTGGTCAAGAAGCACAAGCACTGCTTGGATAGTTCGCAATACGTGACAAATGATGTCCATAGCATAAAACCTAAAGGTCATGTTGCGAATACAATGTGGTGGGTTGACCCTGGCTGGAGACCAGGTGTCCAC
This sequence comes from Tetrax tetrax, assembly GCA_009806455.1. NCBI lineage: Eukaryota > Metazoa > Chordata > Aves > Otidiformes > Otididae > Tetrax > Tetrax tetrax. The sequence goes on along the minus strand of WHYT01015150.1, from coordinate 1,649 downwards.
CAGAGCTGCTCTATCATTCTCCTCCTCAGCTGATCAGGGAAGAGAAAACATAATGGGTTGAAATAAGGGCAGGGACAGATCGTTTACCATCACCGGCAAACCAGTCTCGAATTGGGGAAATTAGTTTAATGTATTACCAGTCAAAATCAGAGTAGGATAATGAAAAATAAAAACTAAACCTTAAAACACTTTCCTCCCACCCCTCTCTTCTTCTTGAGCTTAACTTTACTCCCAAATTCTCTACCTTCTTCCCTCTAGCGCTGCAGGGGAATGGGAGCTGCAGTCAGTTCACCACATGCTGTCTCTGCCACTTTTTCTTCCTTGGAGGAAGGACTCCTCACACTCTTCCCCTGCTCCAGTGTGGGCTCTGTCCCATGGACTACAGTCCTCCATTAAATTCTCCAGCGTGGGTCCTTCCCATGGGTTGCAGTTCTTTATGAACTGCTCCATTGTGGGTCCTTTCCACAGGGTGCAGTCCTTCAGGAACAGATTGCTCCAGCGTGGGTCCCCCACAGGATCTCAAGTCCTGCCAACAAACCCGCTCCAGTGTGGGTTCCTCTCTCCACTGGCCCAGTGGACTTCCCACTGGGGTCACAGCCTCCTTTGGGCACCCACCTGCTGTGGTGTGGGGTCCTCCATGGGCTGCAGGTGGGTCTCTGCTCCTCTGTGGGCGTCCATGGGCTGCAGGTGGATCTCTGCTCCTTTGTGGGCCTCCATGGGCTGCAGGGCGACAGCCTGGTTCACCATAGTCTGCACCACAGGCTGCAAGGAAATCTTGACAACAGCAACTTTACTTCTCCCCCTCCTTCGTCACTGACCTTGGTGTCTGCAGAACTGTTCCTCTCACGTATTCTCACTCCTCACTCCTGGCTGCTGCTGTGCAGCAGTTTTGCCCCTTTCTTAAATACATTATCCCAGAAGCTCTACCAACATCGCTGATGGGCTCAGCCTTGGCCAGTAGCAGGTCCATCTTGGAGCCAGCTGGCAGTGGCTCTGTTGGACACAGAGGAAGCTTCTAGCAGCTTCTCACAAAGACCATGCCTGTAGCCCCACCTGATACCAAAACCTGGCCATGCAAACCAAGTACACTTATTTATTAATTTCTCTTCACTGTTAGTCTTGCTAAAGCAGATTAATGATTTTGGTAATGGGTAGATGGTTCTGAGCCCTGGAATTCTGTGTTTTGGGGGGAAAAAAAACCCAAACCCTATACTGACTGATTAAAAAACGAGTGATACAGGAACTAGCAAATGAGATTTAATAAAAAAATTGCTCATATTCCTGTGCAAATAGGTTTATTGACTTTTGCAAGATTACTGTAAAGTGAAACTAAGGCATTAAATAACAGCTCTCAGTTTCCAAAGAATTAATCTCTTCCTGCAATAGCGAACTGTCCTTTCTCTTCCTGTATTATACAGTTAATCAACATCCATTCCTAATGGGTTGTTTTATCTGCATGGGATTGTTTAAGACATAGTTATACACCTCGAGGAGTAAGTGTGTTCAATGATAAGCGATGCTGATCCTCTGTGCTTATGGATTGGCAGTCTATCCCAGCTCCTTAAGATGGTGCCATGACTGGTATCCTCACTTTGTCAGGCTGTCCCTTTGTAGCTACTATTTCTGTCCCTGGTTACTTACAACTATTC
>WHYT01015149.1:234682-271041 GCA_009806455.1 Tetrax tetrax | reverse complement strand
AAAAAAAAAAAAAAAAAAAAAAAGAGAGAGAGAGGGAGGGGGAAGGGAGGGAAAAAAAGTTAATTTAGTCTGCCCGGTACAGATTGGAGGAATACAAGTATTTTAATCCTCCGTAAAACGGGGAATACAAATAACATCGGGAAACAGATTCTGTTGTCGGCCACCGACCGGAATAAAGACGTTGCGGTAACGAAAATACATCTGCCGTGCATACCAACAACCGCGTCCCACCTCCTCCGCGCCGCTGCCGCACAAAAGCGACCGGGCGGCGGCGGGAGCCCCTCCACGGGCAGCGGGAAGCCTCCCGGGAGCAGCCCCGCGCGTCTGGCCGCGACAGCACCCTTTCGAAGAGCCGCTCCGCGGTCTGTTCTGGCCCAAAGCACCTCGGCAGGGTCCCCTTTTCCTCCCGCCCCGCCGGCTGCTGGGTGCGGGGAGGTTTCCCGGCGGGCAGGGGGAGCGGGCGAGGGGGGAGGACGCGCCGGGGCAGAGGTAAAATAAAGAGGGGGGTGGCTGGGCGGGACAGGGCTGCCCGCCCCGCCGGGGGTGCGGAGGAATGCACCCGCGCAGGGTGCTGGGCAGCAGTCAGCTTTGTTTTCGATTTATAATAAAACACATCAAAGGAAACCATCCGGGTCCAGTTTCTCGCCAGGCCGGGGTTACAATTCTCAGCTCAATGATCAAGGACCTCTTTGCATTGCCTCTGCCCCCTCGGGTCAGAAAACGTCCATCACTTACGGACTCCCCAGAAAGGAAGAAGGGAGCAGCTCCGGGCCGCAGAGCCGGTTCGTTTAACCGGGAAAATAGAAAGCATGTCACCTTTAAAAAAAAATAAACGACACCATTCTTTCGTGCATGTTGGCGATAATTATATGGTCTGGGGAACTTTTACACAAAGAAAAACTAAAAGGACAGGCGGTGTGAGAACCGAAAAAATAAATCTGATTTCACTCTCTGAATCCGCAGTTTAGCAGCCCCTCTTCAGGGGAAGGCGCTGACCCGAGAGCGGGAAAGCACCGGGAACCGGAGGGACGTGCTCCCGGGCCGCGGCGGGGAGCGGGGCGGAGGGGAGAGCCGCGCTGCCCGTGAGCGGAGCCCGGCTCCCGTTCGCAGCTGGCGCCAGAACCGCTCCCCGTTACCGCACCGCACCGACAGCGCCTTCACCCCCGCCTCTCCAGCCCGTTAAAACGCGGCTGGAAACCAGCCAGCGACAGCGGCCGCCGGGAAAAGCAGCGCCGGGAGCCGCTCGATCGCTGGTCCCCGCTCCGCGGGAAGCGTGTCCCCCCCTCCCGCGGGGAGCGGCAGCCCTAACGGCTGCCCTGGCACTTGCAAGGTAACGCTGGCGGGTTTGCTCTAATGAGACAGGATATAAACACCCGATCCCGTGCCCGGACAGTTTCTTAATTGCGTCTTCCAACACAAACGGAAACTTTATCGGCGGGAGCGGTAATTTATTCGCAGCCATTATCCGCCCGCCGAGCGCCGCTCCCACCCCTCCGAACCGCGGATGAAGGCAACCCGACAGCAAGCCCGCCCCGGCGGGTAACTGGTGCCCTGGCCGTTTATCTTAAGTGAGAATAATTTCGCTACAAGTTTCCCGAAGGAATAACACTCTCAACGCGTAAGGAAAAAAGGCCTGAAAACGGGGATCCGCGATCGCGCCTGGCGGGGCCCGGGCCCGGCCCGCGCGGCGGCTCCCGGGCGCCATCTAGCGGCCCGCGCTGACCGCGCCCCGCCGCCCCCACGGCCGGCGGTGGGCCCGGCGGGGCTGCGCGGGCCGGGCGGCGGCGAGAAGCTGGCGGCAGGAGCGCGGGGAGGCCACGGCGGCTAGAGGGAAGAGGGGCGGGAGCGGCGGGGCCGGGCCCCGGGGAGGGAGCGGGAGGGCGCGGGTGAACTTCTGTGGGCGGGACGGGCCCGCGGCGGCGGCGGCGCGCACCCACCTGAGGGGAGACGGCGGCGCGGTGGGGGCCCGGCTCGCCTCTGCAGCTCCTCCGGGGCCGTCACCTGACGGGGCGGGTGGGCCCTTCACGGTTAATGGCGGCACCCCGCCGGGGGTGGGTCACCGCTCCCCGCCCACCGCGCGGCCCTGTGGGCCGGTCCCGCACCTGCGGCCGATCCGGGGCGGGGGGCCGGGCGGGCGCGGCTCCCGGCGGGCACCCGCCGGCGGGCACCGGGCGAGGCTCCGCCGCCGCCTTCGCGCCGCTGTTTTACCACAAACCCGCGGCAGTGCCTATTTCCGAGATGTGCTAATTGCTACTTGGATGGCAGGGCGCGAAGCCCTTGTCCGTTTCCCAGTACAAAGTAGGTTGCTAGAAAATTTGAAATTGCCTTTCAGCCTAAAGCTGCCTTACCTGAATGTCATAATTACAGTAATTATGTACATCCAAATTACATGCTAATTAAATTAGAATCAAATCGTTCTAAATCGAAATCAAATGAGGTAGCGAGAATTAATCAATGACAACATAAATAGAGAGCTTCCTTCAGGGATATTTATTGTAACGATCCAAGCAGGAACCCGATCTGGAAGTCACCTGTTTATTTACTTTCGGAACAGTAACAATTTACGGTTCGGCATTAATTTTAACCGCTCGGTCCCGCGGGGCGGCCCCCGGGGCTCCCCGCCGCCCCGCTCCGGGCGAAGCCGCGCCTGCCCCGGGGGCCGCTCGGCGGGAGCGGGAGCCCGCCCTGCCCCGCCGCCGCCCTCAGCGCGGGGCCGGGTCCCTGCCCTGCCCCACCCCGCCGGGGCCGCGCGGCGGGAGAGCGCCCGTTCGAGCCGCCGGCCCTCCCTGCGCCCCAACTTCTGCCGCTCGGGCCGCGGGGCGCCGCAGCTGCCGTTCCCGGAGCAGGGCCGGGCCGCCGGGCCCCGTCCCCCGCCCCGCCGGGCTGAGGGAGCCGCCTCACGGCCCCGCGGCCCCGCCGTGCGGCAGGGGCTTAACCCTATTCCGCGTCTTTTAAGGGGAAGGAGAAAAAAAAAAAAAGAAGAAGAAGAAGAAAAAGAAGAGCCGCTCTTACCGCCATCTGTGAACCGACAGCACCTCCTACAGGGCCCCGGCGCGCGCTGCCGAGCCGCCGCGCGGAGAGCCCGGGGCGGCGGCGGCCTGGGGCGGGCACCCCGCCGGGCCCGGCCGGGCCACGCCGTGAGGGCCTCAGCGGGGTCCTGCAGCTGGTGGGGGGAGAGCCGGGGAAACAGGGCCCCAGCGACCCTCACCTTTCTCCTTCTCGGCGAGTTTGGAACCTACCGGCTTCTCCCGGCGCTCTCAGGCCCGAGGGCGGTGAGGAGGCCCGTCACCTCCGCAGCCGCCTCGTCCGACGCTGAGGGCCGCTCCTCGGACCGGTGAGGTGGCACAAAGTGGCCTAAGGAAAGCACTAAGCAGCGAGCCTCCTCCTCCAAAGCCGCACCGGCCTTCCCCGGGGCTGCCAGGGCTGCACTGAAAGCAGGAAAGGCATCGCAAGGTGAGCGGTTTGTTTCAAAGCCCTTCAGCAGGTAGTCCGTGAGAGGGATACACCCAAAATGTCATTCTCTGGTCTAATTTTCCTTCACGGTAGCCATCCATCACAGTAAACTCCTGCCACTTGCCAGTCTTTTCCTATGCAAACACGACAGAAGTACAGTTTAACTACACGCAAACAAATAAAATGCAGAGCCCACGGCAATGCCTGCAACCGTAGATGCCCAGCTGTCCGCCCTCCCTCAGGCAGAAGGCAGCTGCACTGCAGGAGGCAAGACACTGGTGGGCAGATTCCTGGGCCACATGGGCAGCATCAGACGGACCTGTAAGCAAGAGACCTTTCTTCAGAGCAGCGGCACGTCCCAGTACTCAGTGGTTATTCCTCATACCTTTCGTGCTGCACTTCACACGAAAACATTCTACTGGAATATGCCTTTTCCCCTAACACGTTACTCTGTCTGTCCTCTCTCACACAGAGGCATAATAAATTCCTCACAAGAGGGTTTGTTTAGATTGTTTGTACGGGGCGTTTGGGCAGTCTCCTGTTCTTTCTAAATCAGAGCCTCCACATGCAGACTAATACAGGGCCGGACTTTACTGAACTGTGCACCCCCTTTAACTCCCAGCTGCTTCAGAAAGAACACCCGGAGCACCCTAATGGAAACGCGTGTAAAAGAAGGTGACATCTCTTAATGGCTCACCTTTTCAAACTCATTCACGTGCACCTAAAAGATAAGCCAGATCACTCCCACCATATATTATACTCTGCGATACTGAAAAACTTAGGAATGACCGTTTTAAGACATGGACTGGTAATAAAAGAAAATCCCATTCATCCTGTGAGCGAGGAGAGGAAGAAAGTTGCTTGCCAGAATACTGAGTATGGTGATACCCTTTCACCTGTCCACTAAATAGTGTACTTCCATCCTTCACCCTGAAACGGTAGGGAAGCATTTCCTTTGCAATAAAAGCCTGGAGAAGCATTGCCTTGCACATTTGTATCAATTCACAGCCCTGGAGAAGGCAGCAATTCTTACTGTTTTTAAAGAAGAAGGTATTTTATTATGGAAGTTCATCTTCATAACAATGTGTGCAGAAAATGAGTGACAATCATTAAAAAAAAGTTTGCTTCATGAAAACAAAAGGATGACTATTTACATTAAATATCTAACACAAACAATGAAATACCTGAAACAGTTGAGGCAGTAAATATTCTTTTCATGTCTTGAGAGATTATTGAACAATAACTTGACATTGTACTGACACATACCAACAGGGGTTCAAGATGTTTAGATAGCCCTGACCAAGCTGTACACTGCAGGAGATCAAAAAATGTTGGCTGCACACTTACGTGAACTATGTCTCTCTGTTGTTTTAACTCAAGAAATTGATCTCTTACAGAGAACTTTAGGAAAAATGCTTCAGTATATAAAAAACCCCACCTGCTACAATACAATGTTTTGATATCTGAAGCAGTGATTTTATCCAGAACTCTCTCAGACATTTGTTGTCATTTAACATATCCCAGGACTCTTCCCAAATTGCTCTCTGCTTCCCCTCACAGTTGCATCTAAACAGAAATCATCATTGACAAAACCAAGAATATCACACACTGCTCTGAAATATTTTAAAACCCTAAAATCAGGTTTATGAATTACTGCACATATACAAGAGGTATTTGCCAACAAGTATATTTATACAGTAAGAAAAATACCATAACATTTATACCTAATTTACAAATATTCCAACATTATAGAAATGATGCTGTTGGCTTTATGTAGGAAATGCTAGTTACAGAGTTGGACCATGAATGGCAATACATAATTGAGCCCTTGTTAAAGGTATTCATCAAAAAAATTGAGACATTCTTGTTTGCACCTGTCCCCTACACTATCTGTTTTTTTTCCTCTCTCTGCTTCTGCTTCTACTGCGTCTGCTCCTTTCTCTGTATTCCACTTTACTGCACTTGTCCCCATAGCTCTCTCTAATTTTTTTCTTCTCTCTGTGCACACCTGTGCTGGGGCTTCTGTTTTCATTTTTCCTGTGCCGCTCTTCACCAGGGCTTTGACTTGGACTTCTTCGTATTTGCCTTTGCCTGGAACTGCTGTGACTTGTGCAAGGGCTTCTCCTGTTCCACTCATCCATGCTTCGGCTTCTACTATCCCTCTCCTTTCTTTCGGTCTCTCTCTTGTTGGTGCTATGGCACCTGCCTTTGGACTTTCGTTCCCCCTCACAGGAGCTCCATTTGTTGTTCTCCGCAGAACTGTCTTGCTTTAAAAGTCTGTACTTCTCCCTGTCTTTGTCCTTGTTACCGTGACTACTGGAGAGATCTTCATAAAGTTTTTCCTTCCTCGTCGTTGCCTTTCCTTCTGAATCACTGCTGCTGCTGCTAGCCTCTGAAAACTTGTCTTTTTTTCTTTTCTTAGAACACATCTTCTTTTGTGTGGCTTTATCTCTGCTGTCAGTCTCGCTATCACTGCTGCTTACTGAAGTCTCACTGGAGGATGAGGAAGAGGATCTCATCTTATGTTTCTTGTGTTTATTTTTGCTTTTTTTCTTTTGCTTTTTCTTCTTCTTGTCTTTCTTTTTCTTTTTCTTCTCCAGACGATCCAACTTCCTTTTATTTTCAAAACAGAAGAGTAGCCACAATCAGGTGTGTTAAGATACTCTACATCACAAAGTCACTGTCTTTTAAAGTTCACTATTTCTGATGAACTACACAGTAAACACACTATTTTCCATAAAAACATGTGGAATTCCTCTCAACTTTCAGCAAACTATTATTTTTAAACTTGTAACCTGATGTTAACCACAGTAAGAATCCTCCTGTAATCCAGAGCTGCTCCCTTAAAACAGGAGGAATATAATTTTTTAATTCTTTAATTTTAAAAAGGATAAGTAAGATATGTCAAGTTTGGCCTTGCAACTAGGAGTAAGTACATTCAGCAGTGCTTTTTTTTCCTTGTCAGCCTGCTCTGGAGACTTTGGAAAATCATTGCTGCTTTTGTTTGTGCATTTTTTACAAGAGATTTTGAAAATGAAAACACAAAATTAACACTCACTTTCTATTAATGATGGAAAGTGAGACTCTAAAGCCTACGTCTCTGAGTTCTCCAGGCAAATAATACTGATCATTCCAATAACCTCTTCTGTCACAACTAGAAATTTACATTTTGTAGCCGTAAGTGTAACATCCCATCATGCGCACACATTCACTGCTATTTGACTGCTGTCACTTAGTTTTTATTTTGCTTTCTGTGTTTATTCCTCTCAAAAAATTAGTGACTGAATACTGAAAGTACTTTCAGTTTATTAAAAAAGACCAAACCTTCAGACTAGCAGATTCTAAAGGACCCAAATATTTACTGAACTTCAACTTTCAAAATACAAATTATTATAATTCCATTCCGTTGGGCCAGCAGAAGTTCAAACAAAATACTGTTTTTAAATTACTCAATCTACATCCCTATTCCTTACTTAAAAGGAACATAAAATGTGTCAACTATTTTCAGAGAATGATTTATTATATATGTGAATACCATATGTACCTACCTACACATGCACCTGCTTAGCCCTCCTCCCACTCCCCATACACAGACATTCTACCTAGTGATAACCTGTTACAGGATCTACCAGGCAGTAGTTACTATTTTTAATTTTAAACATTTTCAGGTTATTTCAAGATAATGTTCCAAATTAACAGAGGAAAAAAAAAAGTAAGTCACCTGACATATGAAATCAGTAGGACAGAAGCAAAGAATGAAAACCTCATTAACTTTTTGTTAGACCTACAAAACCACGGGGAGCTCCCTTTGCCGGAGCAGCGAACTATAACCCCTGATCTGAGGGCAGCGTGGCGCTAGGCCAACCTTGGCCCTGGGGTGCAATGTCAGGCTCAGTTTAGCTGCACAGGAGAAGATAACAAACTTTGCCAAGCTGTAAACCAGTAAACAAGAACATAGAATTTTTAATTCTGGAAGAAGATACTGTAAACAGTGGAGTGCAAAATAATATTTTAAAATAGCAACGGACAGCATCTTCACTGAGCCAATTAGTATTATTTCAGTATCCTAGTTAAACTGGAAACGAGCCCTAGTGCAAAGGCATCCCAACTAGATTAGAACAGCCAATTAAAACAAAACAACTAGATTTAAACAACATGCTGCATAATACTATTTGTGGTCAAGTGTATATTAAACTAAGCTGATTTTCCTCTGTACTGATGGCGCTAAATTCTTCAGTGGTGTAGCAGAGTTAGAGACAGTTAGACAAACACGGAGTCAGAACTACTGGCAATACAAATCCTCTCCACTAGGTACCACACTTACCTTAGAAGTTTCTGTTTTTGTTTGGTTGACAGTGACTTTAAAAATTCAACTTCTGGATCATCATCTCCTTCACTTGCAACAAATTCCTAGGAAAATGTGGTAAGACATTCAGTTCTTATATATAAAAATAATATCTTCATTCAGATTTCTGTATTAAAAGTGATGCCTCTATGTACCTTGTTTTTGCACAGACACAAATATATTTGTATAACTAAGTCAGCTTAAGACTCCTTGGAAAGAGCAGCAAACTCACTACAAAGCGAAAAAAACCCCCCACATTCTGTCTCAAAGCTGAGTAGGTGTTGTAATGTGGGGGTTACACAACAGGAGTTATTAGTAACATATGAAAAAATCTCTGCTAGGGAAAGAAACATTTCTGAAATAGTTAATAAAAATGAGACAATTCTGGAGCCCACATGATTCCCCAGGATAAGTCACTCCATTGTTATCATGCTTGCATGAATAGGCAAGATGCTAGTCCTGCTGAAACCCAGAGTAATTTAAGCAAATTACTTTTCTGTCTCCGTTTAGTCATTAGGAAAATGGGTATTAACCCATCTACCTCACTGCCGTGTTATTAGTCTTTAAATGTTCATAAAGTGTTCTAGCAATGCAAAATACTATAATCATACAATCTACATACAGTAACGCAATCAGCAAAGCACAGCTACTTTGAAGACCCTGAATTCTTCAAATTATGTGCATCTGGTACACTACACTACAGTTCTCCACCATGACGGTTTTCATTTTAGCCGCACTCAGGAGGTGGAAAAATGAAATAAGATTGAACAGCTCTTCCAAAAAACCCCACCATACCTAACATAAACCAAACATACTGGTATCACCATGATTCATTTAACAGTGCCCATATGCTACGTATTTCTGGGGTATGTAGCTTTTTAAAATGCAAAGGTACATCCATCTGTGGAGACACAATGAATTGCTGATTGACTCAAGGTTTCAAGAAGAGCTTGAGGGCCATCGTCCCCTCTTTACTAGCGGTTTGACTATCCTGCTATATGAACACAGGTTATTTCATGGTGGCTCACTCAAGGAATGTATATGAATTTTTCACTTTACACTTTTATTAAAGCACCTCAATTAGAAATGTACCTTGTACAGTCTAAGTAAAGACAATTAAACATTTTCACTCCCAGAAATAACAGAGGTAACAATAGCAATGCTATATCTTCATATATAGCATTCCTGGTAGTAATTATTTGTTCATACTTCCTCAAACTTCATCTAAACACTAGCATTGCTTCAGAAGTATGTGGCAAAATCCCTAACCATCTCCTTCATGAAAAATTCAATTTCTAGCCACCCGGAGGAGGGATTTAATTTATTACATGTGGTTTTAAAAGAAGTAATTTATGATTCACCATTCTGACTGAAACAAAGCTGAAAAACAGCAAGTTTTTGGACATTTTTCTACTGGTACAGCTATTCAGCTTTCCTATGGATATGCATATTTGAAAACATTAAGTAGCAATTCACAAGCAATCACATTTAGATTTATAGACATTTTCAGCTTACCAGTAAAAAGGTCATTACCTGTGATGGATCATTTACGGTCAAGTTTCTCCCCAGTACATTTTGTTTCAGTGCAAACCCACTGTTTCTCATCTCCGCTATTAGCTCTGAGGGGTGCATTGATGGCCCTGTTCACAAAAATCACAGTTTGAATGTATCATTTATATCTCTCTACCTTTTTTGGACTCCACAGTAGGAATTCAGTTGAAGCTTTGTTAAGTAAAATCACAGCTAAATCAACTCAATAATCTTCTGCTGAGCAAATAATCAGATATGATTTTCTAAAACAGCAGTCTGGAGATTTAGAATAGAAAATAATTGCATTTTTCTTTAAGTACAAGGGGATTCTCTTATGTAACTTTGTCATGTTGAAAACAATATATTTATGTAAGTCTAGTAATATATTTTTGTTATAGTAAAAAAAGCACATACAACTGAAAGAAAACACATTAAGTAAGACTTTTAGGTGCCTCTTCTCCCTTAAAACAATGGGAAAATGCATTTCTAATATGTCACTAATAATGTCACATTTTTCATAATGACAAAAATTTTTGAACTTAAATGTAAAAAGTAAGTATTATCAGAAACTCAATATACATATGGAAAGTAAATAAACACATTAAAAAATTATCTATGTCCTTGCTTATTCCAGGGACCTCCAGATATGCCAGGTCTCTAGGCTGTTATCTCCTCAGAGATTTCTGTTTTATCAGCTTAAAAAATAGGCTATGTACTGCATTAGAGTATGTATTTGGGATTAGGCTCATGTTATCTTTCTTTGCAAACACCTAACAAGAAGTAAAATATAGGATGTATTTTGGATCATTCAGACTTTACTGCATAATTTATAAACGCTGTAACTCACTTTTTGCTTAAATTGAATACCCATCATCATGAAAACCTCATGTACTTACCTGATGAGGTACCTTTTCTTCACCCTACACATAGGCTCTTTTGTTAGGTCACTTTCAGTAAATTCCCTTGCTAGTTCATTCACTAACCTTACTGTCAATGAATTAGCACTACTGTACAAGGTAAATCTAAATTAGAAGGAATGTAAAATAGAGCACGGAGTGCACGGTTACTATTACTTCAGTAAACTAACTGTAAATGATAAGATTAACTAGTCTCATGAAACAGACTGATCCTGCTTTGCGGTTTTAAGAGTTTCTTAGTGGTGGAGACGGACAAAACTCACAAATTTCTAACACAGAATAGTATGGAAAGTAAAGAGAGATTCTTATTATGGAAAATACACAGAAAGTAAAGTAGCACTTTCTGAAAAAAAAAATCAACTTCAACTTTTTCTTAGTTTTCCTGTATAACACACTGCTTACAGAAACAAACAGGCCTATGTGTAAAGCAGGAAGGAAGAAGACAAAACTTTGAAAATGGTTTAAGAGCCCTTGCATTACTAACTTTCTTTTCACAAGTTCCTTATTTTGCCAGACAAAATAATTTTCTAATGAGATACATTTTAGTCTTTCTGTGAGTTTACATTTTTATTAAGTAGGGGGTTATTTTCTCCCTCATATATTTTACCAAAAGTGTTTTTTCTTTTCATGCATTACAGTGTAAATACAAGCTCATTGACATTAATAAATGAATATGGGCTCCAGTGTCTACATTTTTGCTTATTTCAAATTTAAAACCTTGCTCTGCTTCCCCAAATCTACCCTGGCTGGAACAGAAACTGACATTAGACAGAAAGCTAACAACAGAATTCAGTACCAGCTGATGTCTTGATTTGGAAAGGCCACATAAACCAGCCGCACAATTCAGTCAAATACTCACTATAAGGAAGCTGAATGGAGACAAAGTGCAGAGTCATGAAAGATTTCACCATACCAAAGAAACCAAAACATGTGACCAGACTGAAGCCTGGAATCCCCCAGTTACTCAAAGGCAGTAAGAACCCCTGCCTAACAAAGTAACCTAACTAACTTACCAGCTATTCCCCCTTCAGTGTCTCTGCACTGTAGGCATTTTGATATGTACTGGATACCTAATTATTCTCCCAAGTGTGATTAGATAAATAGAGGAATAAAACTTGTCCAAATCTGTACAGAAGATCTACTAAAGAACTAAGCAGAAGCCCCGGCTTGTGGTTCCATACAAGGACTATGGCCAGAATCAAGATCAGAGAGGCATGAATGTCTATCAGTCTTCAAAAGCACAGTTCAAAATTATTTTGCAGAAACAAACTTTTCAGGCATTTTTTGTGTGTAACACTGGAAAGAGGTAAGCAAAATAATTTCCTCTTTTACATGAAAAGCTTATAATAAATGCACAACACTACTGATTTTTATGCATTTGTGCCCAACGTACGTCAGTTGTACTGTAATGCAAAGATCAATACAAGTGAACAAGAGACCTGTCAGAGTGGTCACTAGGTTTAAAAAATAAAAACACAAGTAAGCTTAGAAGGAAAGCTTACTTGTCAGGGTTGTAACACACTTCTTTTTGGGCTGCTTCTTCACAGTCTTAAAAGATGTAGATGCCTAAACGTGTGAGCAATTGCATTCTCATTTCCACACTGTAAAATTAAGTGGTGGATTTCTCCTGGCTAATATAAACAAGGGAAACAACAACTGAACCTCACTTAACAGAGGTTTGAAAAACTCAACTTCTCAGATGTGTCCTTGGCTTCTCTACTTAGGATCAACAGCTTAAATCTTGGAGCCACCAGTACACTGGCTGGTAGAGGGCCTCTTCGCACCTCTTCGTTTGGTGCGAACTGATTGTGGAGTCCTACTTGTTGGAGATGCCACTATGCCAGCATGTGGCATCAAACCCATCTTGGTTTGCCTGGTAAGGCAAAAAGCTAAATCATCTTTTCAGCCTGTTTTTAGCTTATGACTACACTTAGGTCACCATCCTCCAAGATCTTCAGACAAAATGGTACTACGTATAACTCATAGCCATCTATCTTTACCTGGTTACGTTCCAATTAAGTCATAAGCTGTGAAACAGATTGTGAGATTAAGCTGAGAAGCTCTCAGTTGGCAAAAATCTTGGGAACTGATGATAGCCAAGTATTCTTGAACAGCACCCATGAACTTGCAGAAAATCACTCCTATATCAGGCATAGGAAAATACTTCATATACTATGAAAACCCATGTCCTCATATATGCATTCCTTATGGACTTGTGAGATAGTCTGTGAAGAAGCTACCGGTGTGATCTCATGCAGGTGAAAACATCTAGAGATGACATTACACCATGAGTTGACAGAACATTAGATACAGGAATCCTGTAAAAATAGCTGATTGCTACGACTTCTAACAAATAGTCTCTGAGCATTCATCCATCAACAAACTAAAAATAAGTTCAAAGTTGCAATGTTTCATCATCTGTTTCTTATTCTTTCTGAAACAAGTCAAATACAGTACCTTGCTATTTTTGAATATGACTGTCAAGCTTATTTTCTGGAATTTACATTTTGATAGGGAAAAAAAGAAAAGAAAAAAAACCTTTAAAACTTTTCCAGATGACACTTTAAACTAAAACATTTTTCTGCTTTAAAATTAATTCATAGTCTTGGGAAAGCTTTTTATCATATAGTGGAATTAATTGCATGCTGATATCATACTTATTTTTGTGCATTAAGACAACTGACAAGTTGTTAGGTTTTCTACAGTTACAGGTACTTAAAATTATATTAAGGGCTTGCACAAAAGAGGCTCCACAGTTAAAGACCCACTAAAGGATTTTTGAAATTTTTTTTCATGGTCTTTATAATTCTCAAGAAATAGTGTTGTCAAGCAAATAGACTACAGCTTCTTCCTGCTTCTTACTTCCCACAGAAATTCTTGCTGCATTAATTGTCTCTGTTATCTTCTGTATAAGATACTATTTAAGGAAAAAATCCAGATAGCTCAGTTGACTCAAAGAGTCGGGGCACAAATCTGGAAACTCAAACCATCCAATTAAGTGTGAAAAGAAGGATTTTAGTCTTCACAAAGTACAATCTGAATGCAACCCTAGTTTGACAGCTGTTGGTGCATCTTTATAACATTCGCACAGTTAAATAAACAAAATAGCTGTAAATAGAATTTTCCTGAAGCCTATATGAGCATCAATTATACTGGATTACAGAAGGATGTCATACTAGAATTTCTACAACATATTGTCAATTTGCTTTTTTGTAACATAGAGCACTCCAATTTCTTATCACATTTAACTGAGATCAGTTTAACAGAATCAGTTCTGCTTCCATTAAATAAACCAGGAGGGGAAATACAACTCTGGATTTCAATTACTTAAATGCCTAGCTTACAGCAAGCTCTCCCACCCTGCATTACTACCCCCACTCCTGGCCCAGAAACAAGAGAAACTTATAGCTGTAACTCATTTTTGATTGTGTCATACTTCTCTTGAAGCTACAGAGTGTATGTAACACTCCACTGTTGCCAGAATGCTTCCTCTGAGAGGCATGGGCACAGGACTCCTCTTAGGAGAACAATGCCAGCTGTAACACACCATCTAGAAGGTCTCCATTAAAATGTCTAAAGCACATTTGTCAAATTACCCAATATTGGAGAAGAGTACGCTAAAACCTCTTTTCATAATGACTGTGATTAAATACCACTTTTTCTGCAACAGTTTCAGTGGCAGTAAGGACAGACCATAATGTTATGATTGCTAGGATCACCAAACACAGCAGTTTTACCTCTATCTACTCATGATGCATGGTCTTGACAGTGTCTGCTCAATTTATTGAGAAAAGCTTTCACTTCTGTCACCAGTGCAGATGAGCAAACTGAGTTATCCTTTGCAATTAAGTTTTAAATGGATTTTTATTGTCGAATACATAAGGAAAGCAAAGAGAGAAGCAGCAGTAATAGTGTAACCACTATTCCCACCTGTGGCAGTGGAAATTACAGTAACCACTTGTGCTTAGATAGTGGCTGCAGTTAGGTATTGTTATGAAATGGACTACTCAATATAAAAGTTACTGAAGAAGGCAGTCGATCTTCATGGTGTCATTTTAATTACAACTTTTACACATTTATTGTAACTAATGCTCATTTTGTGCATCATCAAAATAGATTAATTAGAATAGTGCTTTTCTAGAGCTTTCCCTTCCTGAGAATGTGTCCTGGTGCGGGACATCTTTTAGTTTACACACTGATCATTTTAATCTAGAAATATCACCATCATCATCCCACCGGACTTCTGACTTGGTAACAGAGAGATGATTTACATGAACGTAAACGTAAACCAAGTACACGGGCATATCCGCTACCCATTTATCAGTACATGTCACATTCCATACACTCCACTCTACCATGTTTAAGAATTAGTTTATGGATCAAAGACAAGACACTCTCAAGGCTTATCCTTTATTACTACATATTTTTTTTGTAACAAAGCAGGCCTAAAGCATATTGTCTTCATTCCATCTTACATGCATCTTGGACAACACGAAGCCATAACTCTTCCAAATCAAAATACAATTTTCTAAGTAAGTGATACTAAAGCTATACTCTGCTGTGGAAAAACAAACAAATAAATACTCCAGGGAGTATGTAAACAGTTCTCTCACATTAACTAGGTTTTAGAAAACCATTCTGCTGGTGGGTTTTAGGTTAGCACACAATCACATGAAGGATGGCCATACTCTGAATTCAGAATGCTGCCTTCTCTGGGTGGTAGCAAACGCGTAACATATGATACAAGCCTTTTTAGATTTTGCTTTAAAAGATAAACTAACTTTGAAATTAGCATAGACAGTTTTGTCAATACATCCACAATACTCCACAGAGTTTCAATATATTACTGTTTTCATATAGCTTCAAAGGAAATTGAACAAAAATGGAAAAAATTACAGACCGAGCCTAATCACACTGTATCATCTGTGAACTTTTATTGCAGCTGTGACACAGATAAGAGTAGTCACTTATTTATCTAAAGGACAAAGAGATATTATCAAAATTGTGGGATCGTAATCCTGGTCATGAAGAAGGTAGCAAATTTATGCTGCCTCCACTAATTCAGAATTCATAATTTTTTACTGATAAGTTTTTCCATCTAATTCAGAGATGACTGCATTTAGACCATATTTACACTTCAAAGCATCTGCTGCAGTTGGCATTGAGAGAAATCAATGAATAAAAAACTCTGGCTTTTAATTAGCTCTTCTTCAGAGGGTCTGCAGTTTAACTGAATTTAACACTTTAGCACAGAATTTCAGTATAATTTGTCATGCTTTTGTTGTAAGGTATTTCAGAGAAATCTGAGTTTCCTTTTTACTTTTTTTTGAGTAGTACTCAAGTAGTGAAAATCATTTAACATTATCCAAGTGCTATAGGAATACATATTTATCGCCACTATCTAAGCACAAGACTTCTAATATAAATCTGTATTTCATGCATTCACACCAAATATAGAGGCTTCTGAAACATAAATGGAGGATTATTCTAAAATGTGACAGTTCTTAAACTATGCGAAGATTTAGCTAAGGTTCCTACTGTTCACAATCAAAGGTCTCAGCTGCAGATCATAAAGGAAGGTTTCATACACGGTATGTTTCTACAGGTGACCATTTATACAAATATTCACAGTTAACATATTCAAATACCTTTTCTTTGTTATTATAGATTCAAAAGAACACTTAAATTCCTGCATTCCTGATACAATGCAGATTTTCATCTGTTGGGAAACAAAAAGTACTGTATTTGTCACAGAAAAAAATGCAGTGAGATGTAGACATAATATAACACAGACATAGATTTCCTTTTTTCCTGTCTCCATATGACTGATAATTTCAATGATTGCTATGGAAAGGAATTTCACCTAAAAGCTTAAAGATTATTGAACACACTAAGTGACAGACTGATGGAAACCACAACCACAATTAGTTTACAGGCACTTTGGCAACGAAAAGAGAGGGCACAAACTGTAGGAGCTGATAATGAGTTTTTACAAGGCTGCATTTACATAGACATACGCAGAATTTCTTTATCTTGGTAAACCATAAGACACTAGCTTCATATACATGTTGCTCAAATTACATTTTTACTATTATTTGCCTGAATTTTCCACAACATGCTATTCACTTTACACTACTCTCTCTCTTTTCAGTAATTTCACTGGACAGATCACATATGGAGTCAGCTGGCTGTAAAACATTCCAACTAGTCCATAGAAGAAGTCCAGAAGACCATAGAAGTCCAGAGAAGGATGCCCAGCACTCTCCAGGCTTAGGTTTCATAGCCCAAGAGCATAAAAACTGTTTTTAATGTCAACATCCCACCACTTCTAACTACACTATCACAAAATTACCTCCCCATTTGAGAGACTAGCCCTATTTCATAAGATAGCAATACCCTTCTTCATAAGACAGTAATAGATTCCTAGCAGGTTACTTGTTCTAAAAACACACAATAAAAGTTGTAAACATTTAAGCCTTCATAGCTTTTTAGCAATCTCCCCCGCCTCAACCCTCATTGAACAAGACAGACTGCTTGCAGGGGAAAAAAAAAAAAAAGTTTAAAAAAAAAAAAAAAAAAAAAAAAAAAAAAAAAAAAAAAAAAAAAAAAAAAAAAAAAAAAAAAAAAAAAAGAGGTATTAAGTTTGTCCTAGCTTCATTTGACCGAGAAAGTTCCAGACAATTTTGAAATTAAATAACAGTATTACTTCCAAAACATTTTGCACAGAAAACCAACTAGTCTCTGTTCTAATAAAGTCAAAAGCTTTTCCGGCTTCACAAAAAAAACCCCACCAAAATCAATGGATGCTGCTAGTTAAGGATAAAAAAAACACTGTAAAAACAGTCAAACTTCTAAATGCCTGGGCTTTTTACTGGTATATACTGCATATTTTATACATGCATATATACACAGTGACACATAAAGTGAGAACCACAAGTGATATTTTAATCTTGTCTGAACTTTGAAAGTTAGGATTTTACCAGTAAAAAGCCCTGTAAATCACTTTAGCCCACAGAAGAATTTTGATTGCCTAATTTAGCTTTGTAAAGGAGAAGTAAATCTTCTAAGTTGGTCTCTGTAAGCCTCACAGCTGGAACATTCTAACACTACTTTGCAGTTTCCAGTGATCAAAGTAAGTTACTTTATATCTAAAACTAAGAATTTCATAATGGAAATAATGCCACACCAGGGGGTGCAGTTATCATGAAATAATTACACTCCTGGGAGATTACAGACAAGGCTATACCCCAGGAGTGTGATTATCCCATGATAACCACATCCACTGAAATTGCCTTATTGCAAAAATAATCTCTATTCACTGGTGAGATATTATTCAATAGGCGCTTTTTTAATGGTAAGATTATTATTTTTTTTGTATGAATTACCAGCCAGATTAGTGAAATTGTCCCAGAAGCAAAATAACGAAGCCACTATGCCTAAGTTAAGGTACTGACTGTAATTATTTTTGTTTGCTAGAGTGCTGCAGTGTATGGCAGATCTTGAGAGACAGCAGTCTTTTCTCACAGGACACAGTTCTGTGCCGCAGACCCGCTTTCACCCTGCAGTGGTTCCACCGGAGTAAACTGAAGTCCGTGGTCTTTGCATACAAGGTATTCAACACCGAATCCAAAACAGCAGCTGCCAATCAGTTTATGTGCCAAGAGGAAGATTACAACGCAGTCTTCACGTGACATTCAAAGACAAGTATCCTTCTGCTGATATAAGAGAAGCACAGCTTACAGAGTTTATGGGAAAGAAAAAGCCTGTACCTGTGGTCGTTTTATGATGTGAAACAAATTTGACGTAGGCAATCAATAGCTGTTCTTTTTCCTCACAGAGAGACAGAGGAAGAACTTTAGATAACGTGACTAACTCAGACATAGGAGTTTTATTTTCAATCATTTTAACTCAAAAATTTCCTCTGAGGCTGAAAAAATAGTCTGAGCCCAAATAAGACATTCTGTTTTGCTATCTTTCTGAAGGAGGAAAAAATAGAACAAAACACAAACTGAACTTGCATCAAGTGCTCTTGAATATTTTCTTTGTGTGTTGACATACATAATTTATATAGTGTCAAGGAAATAATAATGACAATTAAAAGTCAAGTGTATAGTTCTCAAATATCTGAAGAGTAAAGCAGAGGGGTTTTTTTAAACACCTTCTAATAGCTGACTACTCTGGAAAATTTATGTCAACTAAATATCAAGAAATGCTCAAATGCAACATCTTTGCTTTTGGGTGCACTAATTAAGCACTAATTCACTGTTCTGTTCACATGCTATTTCTTTTCCTTAGCATGACCTAGTCATTTGGATTAAACTGCTTCTGCATTACTTAAAACTTTTTTCAGTCAAATAAGTCTAAATCCTACTAAAACTCACTGATTTGGGCATTAAAAAAATATACATTACCCCCTGGGCTTTTATTAAATTGAAGTCATCATTCAACTAAGACCTTTGAAGGCCCAGTTACCAGGGGAAGAAATGGAAGGATGGGGAAAGGCTGCTTTTGCTGGTTTTAACTCAATAATTTGGTTATTCTAATAAAACAAATATTCTACCCTCATTTTCTGTCAAAAGCTTTTGCTTTTGACCAAGGAGAAAGATAAAAATGTCCCTCCAATTAGGAAAGCGCCAATCCTTTATATATGCATAAAGATTTGTTAGCAATAGTGTGGCTACCACTGTACTGGTTTTGGCTGAGATGAAAGAGTTGATTTTCTTCACAGGAGCTCGTAGGGGGCTATGTTTTGGGTTTGTGCTGGAAACAGTGTTGATAACACAGGGATGTTTTAGTTATTGCTGAGCAGTGCTTACACAGAGTCAAGGCCTTTTCTGCCTCTTACCCCACCCCACCAGCGAGGAGGCTGGGGGTGCACAGGAAGCTGGGAGGGGACAGAGCCAGGACAGCTGACCCCACTGACCAAAGGGACATCCCATACCATATGGTGTCATGCTCAGCACATAAAGCTGGGAGATGTTACGTATGATGGAGCCCTGCTTTCCTAGAGATGGCTGAATACCTGCCTGCTGATGGGCAGTAGTGAATTAATTCTTTGTTCTGCTCTGCTTGTGCGCACAGCTTTTGCTTTACTTATTAAACTCTCAGCGAGTTTTCTCACTTTCACCCTTCCAATTCTCTCCCCCAGCCCACTGGTGGGAAGTGAGTGAGTGCTGTGTGGGGCTGAGCTGCCCACCTGGGCTAAACCACCCTGTTTCCTTTCTAGGTTAATTAACTCTGTTCATTAATGCTCCTGAGAGCAGTTACCCTTCTACACTACAGATTTTTAAAGACTTTGAAGTTACTACATAATGGAGTTCAGTCATGGGTCTAATTAGTATACAATAAACTTCTCCTGTGGTTCCTAAACTTGGATGTATGAGATGTTTTGGTCCTTCTTTACAACAGAGCATCTGAAGGTTCTACCATTACTGTTCTGTGGACAGAAACACATCTGGGTAAATGCATGAAGACAACAGTGAACAAAAAGTAATCTGTTTCCCTGGGTGTTAAGCATGCTTCTCTAAAGCAGAATGACAAGAAGGTTCAGACGAACAAGGCCTGTTTAAAGTCTCCTTACAGGGAAGCCAGACCATTTCTTAAAAGTGACTTCTGCAGAAACTAGTGATGCCAATGTCCTTAGCACGAGGCCAAGGGTTCCCAAGCACAGATTGCTCAGAAATTCATTATGAGCCAGGATGCTTTGCAGTACGCAGGCTAGCATCTTCCAACACTGTGCTGATGCATGGTGTGCTCTAACAAGGGAGAGTATCTTCAAAGTTTGAAGAATCCTAACCTAAATTTAGGTAGTGTAACTCCCACACACTGCCTAGAAAAAAATTTGCAAGTAAAAGATGCGAGATCATCTTTTATTAGGATGAATAGACTATAAATCAGAGGAAATAAAGTGCTACCAAGTAAATAACTTCAAAGCAATAGAACTCTTTTCAAAGACTTTATAAAAAAAAATTCCAAAAATTTGCTTTTTTTAAAAAAAAAAAAAAAAAAAAAGTTTAAATTATTTATAGCCTAAATTTGGTCCTTCTAATGCAACTAATTTCATAAACCAATTGGAGTCCTGATATATTGACTACTGTACTAAAAATTTGTTCTGGTTTCACCTTTATTCCTTACTATATCTGCATGTCTCAGATATACCTTTTCATTTATGAGACAATATTTATATTTAAATTTCCTGACACACAAGCTAGGAACAAGCTTTCAAAGATTACTTTCTACATATGGAATTACTTCCTGAGCGTTAAAAGTATTATTTGCACTAATAATTTAGCCCAACATTCTCCAACTCTTCTTGAGAGCTGGTTGCAAATATATTTTTACATATTTAGCTATTAAAAAACCCAGTCAAATAAATTAAACACACATTCTAGACTTGCCATATACTAAAAGCAATCACTCCCTATCCTTGAAAAGCCTATTCATCGTTCTCTGCAGAGGCACATATTTTCTTATACATTCTAGAAACAAACAGACAGCTCCTGAAAATTGCTCTTTGGAGTTCAGACCTTAGAAGCCAAGTGGTTTTGTACTTTTTATTTTTTTGTGCTGACAATCAAAAGAAATTACAACTCTGGACTATTTACATGGGTTTTACCAGTTTCTAAGCATGAGGAGACACTTACTTGTGACACATGGTGGGGGTGTGTGTGGGAAGCAATTCAAGTGCTTTTCATTTTTTTTTAAAACCTAATCATCAGTTCATGAAACACAGAAAGGTTTCAGAAAAAAAATTGATATAATGAAAAGCCTCTGTCCCTTACAAAGCAGTATTTTCTGCAGTTCTAGCCAATCTAAATAAGAACAGTGTGGGAATGGACACTCTTGCAGTATTATAAAATAATAAGAAAATAATTAGAAATTTAGTCTGGAGACATAAAAGCAGCTTAGGAGTGCATGCAATTACTGATAAAGAGAAGCAGGAAGAAGCAGAGCTTGAGGAGACGTGTTGTAGAGAGGAACAAGCAGGTTCTCAGAGTCGGATACCGATTCAGCACTAGGGCTAGCAACAAAGCATTAAGTAGAAGTAATGAGAGGAGATAAAGAGCAATAAAGAGAAATAATCAAGACAACTATATTGATGGCAGATGTTGATCAGAACATGACAAAATTTGTCTTTTTGATGTTGCAGTGTCTTGTTAGGAAATGTGAAAACACTGTTTCACTCTCAGTATAGGTTAATTTTACAGAGCTAACTGCCGATCTGCAGCTCTGTAACAGCAATTATCTTGGGAACGCAAAGATAATTACTTACTCCTATCCCAGGCAACACAGGATGGGTGTCAGGGTTTAGTTTAAAAAAAGAAAAAAAAATTTTTTTTTTTTTTTTTTTTAAAATGTGTGATATAAGCTTTAATACACCACATGGATTAAGTCTTAAGAGAATCAGCGAATTCAGTAACTTGTGTCCTGACTTAACTGTAGTGCTTCATTTACATACACGTAATTTCCAGAAGTTGTCGCTTAGCTAAGTTGTAGCTTAGCTTGCCATTAAATCAGATGAAGTTTTAGAAAAGCTGATGAAAGGATTGTATTCCTGAGGTTAGAGAAAGCAGACAACCTTTTATCTGATGATCTAATTAATGATGTTACCACTTCCTATAAGCCTTGTATCTACTATTAAATCAAGAACTTAAAATTGTTTTAAAATTTACCTACAGTGTTTTTACATATAGTTTCACTGAAAGAAAAAGCAGCAGTATCATTACAGCTGACTATTCAAATCCAAGAACAGTCTTACAAATTATATATACAAACCCTGATCTGTCACCCACCCCTGCTCCCTGAAATCCTTCCCTAGCCTAGAAAAAGTCTATGCTGAGCAGAGTACACTGTCTTCTAAGTTCCAGAGATGAAAATTAGAGGGTATTGATACAGCATGAGAACATCTAAGTAGTTTTACAGCACTTTCCTTCATGCAAAATTCACCGTATGTGCTAAATCTTCCTCTTTAGGCTTAGAAAGACAGTTTGGAAAGCTAATGAGAGAGAACTCTCTGACGAGGAACCACTCCAGCAGTCAAACACTGCCTACACCTAGATAGTTCAGTTAGGTTTGAAACAAGCAGTTCATCTTATATTGATGCTGCAGAGTGCCCATATTACATTGTTAAGAATAATAAGTCCATTTTCAAGTTTGTGCAAACATGTACAAATACTTCCCACTTTTCCAGCCAAGCTCCTAAAATTTACCCACATAATTTGAACAGGGGAGTGGGAGGCGGCGGGGGGGGGTGAGTTCTGCAGCACAAAAGTATATCTGACATGTAAGAGCTGTACAATATAATTCTACCACCACCAAGGCTCCAAGTGCAATTTCTTCTAAGGTAAGAATGAGGCAAGAAAATGGTAATGCTACAACCTACTGAACAAAAAGGCTGAGAATATATTAGCCATCCTGTAGCTGACAATGGTGTAATCATCAGACAGCGCCTAAAAGCAGAGGAGTGTAAGAGGCACTATTTCCTTAAGTCTTCCAGGCTTCATCTCAAAGAAATGGCATATCTAGGTGATTTAATTCTGAAAAGCAAGATTGTTGGTAGGCTAAATATATAATAAAACTAAGAGCTACTACATAAAATAGATAGCTTGCGGAAAGACAGAAGAAACCCAAATATTATCAGGCGTGCAATTGCAATGGTATCCCTGCAAAACTGAATACACAGCACGGCACATGATCTTAAAGTGCAGTACAGCGAGTCTGAAGACTCACCCATGTTCCAAAGTGTTTCTTTAACATGTCACAATTTTAAGAATCTCAAATGTCTAACAAACTTGGGTCAACTTACAGAAAACAAAGTATCGTACATAAAAAAAAAAATTAAATTTGAATGTTCATATCCACTTCTTTAAACCTCATCTAACACTAAATGCTGTGTGACTTCAAGTAACAGGAAAATTAATAAAAGGGAAAGAAAAAAAATAGTTCATGAAGCAACAACAAGCCAGCTGAAAGGAAACCAGGCATTTGGAAATCTAGGTTTCAATTGCTTGTCTACTTATAGAAGCACAAGTACATATATTAAAAAAATCCACATCTCTCCTTTTTTCCAAGTGATTAACAAAGATATACTGATATATTCCAGTTTTTCCAAGTAGTATGCCTGAATCTGAACTGCAACTATCTTTGACAATCCATTACATTAATTTATTTTTGGTGACACAAATATTCTTATTCTGATATAAACAATCTCATTGCAGCTTCTGAATTTTTGCTACAGATAGAATCAAAGCAATAGAAAATTAGGTCCCGGTAATTTGAAATAATTGACTTGAATGCCTGATAAGTTCCCCCAAAATTTCTAACCAGCACCTTTAAAAGACATTCACTGCCTACCTGAACCATCACTGGAGACTGAACTTGCATTAATTCCAGAAAGGCCAAATAAGGGACATTCTCGATCAGTGTTTACATGACCCCACTTATGGCATTTAATACACCTCACATTCCGCACCTAAAAGGAAAAAAAAACAATTGACATAATTTAGTTAACAATACAGCTTAACAGAAATGTCTACAGTATCAGGCATAAGATAAGCTTTTAAACTCACTGAGAAACAGATAATAAAATTAAGAGAGTCCTTGTGAATGTTCTGCAGTTAGATAATATTTGAAATATACCCAAGAAATCCACAGAGTGAAATTTATGTAACTTGCCTGGATACCAAACGGCTGATCTCTGATATTCATATCATCCTTAGCATATCTGTTACACAAACACAAAAGAAAACAAATACTCAATTTGATATATTTTTTTTTAAACCATCATATACAAAACTACCTTTTATTGTTAAGTGTGTATCCATTTCAGAGATATACTTCCAGCAAATATTAGTTTTAATGCATTTTCAAACACAGATGTAAAATTTAAACAAAACCTAAGCTGATCAAGGAAATAGTTCCAGGTTCACAGGTTTCCCTAGTTAACTGTCAGGACATGACAAGATTACACAAGTGACCTGCTCAAAAATAAAGCAGGGGAAAAAGTTTAAAAAAGGAAGAAAAAAAAAGAAAAGGATATCAAAGATAAGAAAGAAGAAAAAAAGATATATCTAGATAAAATCCAGACATCTTACTTTTCTCGAGGGGCGACTTTTTGCCATTCAAATTTGTATTCAGTCTCTCCTTCCTGCTATAAAACAGAAAACATGGTAAGCTTGAATTTTTTTTTAATACATTTGAAGTAAGTAGGAAAAAACCAGAGAAATTATGTAATGACATACCTCTTTAGTTTCCTCTTTGAATTTTCAGAAATCATGGAAAGAAAAGAAATGACACATTAATTATACATGTAAAATGCAGCTGGTGTCTAAGCTGGAGACAAAACATTTTACGGTTTATACTAATACAATAGTGCAAATACTCAGAAAGTAACGTTATTTAAACAGAGTGCGCTTATAAAAAAAAATCAGCCTCCAGTATATTGTTACAAACCCTGTAAAACCAGAATAATCTTTTAAAACTATATTGACTTGATACACAAATACAAAAAACTTTACACCTTTTTGCAAAAGTAGCAACACTTAATTTTAAAATCTTAAAAGGATTATTTTTTAGCAAAAATCACTAGTTTAAAATGGCATTTGCTCTAAGCTTAAGGGATTACTTTAAGAGCTTTTAAAGTTAAATAATTGCAAAATTTGCTTTACAAGAATGAGCCTATCCAAGCATTTCCAAGGGTTTTCGTGCAAATGGGAAAGACACATTTTTCTTTTAAAGGGAATACTTTATTATAGTTCTGCACTTACATTCAAATTTTGCTAAAATTAAGCGACTGATATGAGTATCCACCAGGTACTTAGTAACTTTTGTTTATCAATCTACTAAATACAATCATAGTCAGACCCACTAGAGTCAGGTCAGCCAGCACTTTTGACTACAGAATCTCAGTATTTATTATTTATAAAACTTCCACTAACTTCTTGCTTTTGTATGTCCTATGCACCTAAGACGTGCCAAGCTGAACTACGGGCAGAACGTTTAAGCAAAAAGTGACCCTGCTATTTCTAAAAAGGACAGTGAGCCAAAATACAGGTTTGTGTTGTCTTGAGTCATTGCCTTGGTAAGTTCTCCTAGTTCTCCTCAGCCAACAGCTTTGTAGTTGGCTAAAGAAACACCTTTGATCAAGGACAGAACTTCTGCTGTTGCCAGGAAAGATGTCTTATCTGTTTTTTCCCTTCACATTGAACTGCTTCTTAAAAAAAATGCCCACCATTCTCCATTTGAAAGAGCTTAAAGTACTGCGAGATCAAAATTATTACATACTATGTATGCCTGCATATTCCCATAGGAAGAACAAAAAATCATACCTTCTAGCATTACCTCACCATGAACACGTTATTTTAAAATAAAAGACATTGTGCTTATTTCTTCAGAGGGTTTTTAGCTTTGCAGTACTGTCTGCTCATGATCAGGAAACCACAATACCTTTCTTTGCTCCAGGTGGGGCCTCATACATAAAATTAAGACCATTCTTCACACGCTCATCACCCATAAGCAATCTAAACAAAAAAGATAGAGTTTAGGATGTTGCACACAACAGTCACATTGGTATGCCTTAGCGTGCAGCAGGAAATTGTTACAATAACTAGCAATTTTTCATTTGTCAATTTGAGTAACAGAAGTTGAGTATCAAAAAACCCGAGAGACCAGCCAATACTTCTGCGTGCTCTATGGTGTATGAAAAATCACACATTTCAATCACAACTGAAATGTGTGTCCACAGAATTACCAAAGATAGATTTCTGAGTGATCCAAATATATTGCTATACATGAACCTGCTGTTCCATCAATATCACATATTTTGAGATTAATTAGAAGACACATACAAGCTATTTTAAAGAAGTTCTTGTGACCTCTGCTTAATCAGACAGCAATTAATGAGTCACTGCCCTCTCCTACTACTAAGGTTAGAGACAGTCTTTCATATAACTCTCAATGATATGTCCTTCACTGCCATGAAAACAAGAGACAGTAGGAAGAAGTGTGAGCTCTTATGCTAACTCTCACCTGTTATCATAGGATTCCTGTTCTTTCAGATACTGTTGCATTAATTCTTCTTGTTTCTTCTTATCATATGATATTTTCTGTTCTGCCATCCATACCTAGTTAAAACAAGTAAGTTTCTACTTTAAACAAATACAAAATCTACCACAAAATACATTAACGTATAAATATTTAACTGGCCTAGTCTGATGAGAATACCTAACAAGGGAAAATTGCCATTCTAATAACTTCAAATGGATTATTTTCATCCAGCATTTCAACAAACGAACTTTCCTCAAACAGCATTTTTGGTAGGCTACAACTCCAAGCAACATTTAAGAACTAAAAAGATATGGGAAAGTTTAGTAATGCAAAGGGATGAGCAGGCTCAGAACACACCCCGGGTGTGCCACCGTCCTCCCCACACCGACAGTTCCTCACCGAGGTCCCAACAGACCCCAAACCCCAGGTTCTCCCGGGAGCTCCTGGAATGGTACGGCTCTGGGGAAGAAAGACCTGGAAGTAGGTCAAGGCAGGTGTGAAATACTGGGAAAACATGGGCGCACTGTGACAGATGGGGGTTTTCCCGGACGGTGTACAGTGACTGTCAAATAGTCAGTATTTATCCAGAGAGGCAGGTGTTGCTGGAGCAGGAAAAGGCAACAGTTACACACACCTGTGAGCAAGTAAGCCTGAAGCTTCGAGCACCTCTTTTTTCCTGCCTCTTCCTCCCTCCCTGTCCCAGCCCCAGTCACACCTGAGGAAGGCCGACATGCCCTGCTCATACCGGGCCGCGGGGCCGGGAGCCCGTTACCCGCCCGGGACACGGCCGGGCCCGGGACACCCGGCAAGGGCCGCAACGGCCTCCGCCCCCGGCACGGCCTCTCTCACCTTTTTGATGTTGGACTTGGAGGCGGGGTGAAAATCCTTCTTGCACATGAAGTTGGCGAACGACTTCCCCATGGCGGCAGCGGCGGGGAGGGAGCCCCCGGCTCCCCGCACTCCCTCACACGGGCCCTCAGCTGCCTGCCTCCGCCGGGGCCTTCCGGGTCGGCGGGCGGGCCTTCCTGCGGGGCGCGGCGAGGCCAGCCCCGCCCCGCCGGGCCCCGCGCAGCGTCCGCAGCCCCCCGCGCCGCCAGCATGGACCCCCGGCCGCCGCCGCCCCGCTCCTGCGACACCTTCGTGGCGCTGCCGCCCGCCGCGGCGGGGGGTCGCGTCGTTTTCGGGAAGAACTCGGACCGGCCGGCGGACGAGGTGCAGGAGGTCGTGCACTTCCCGGCCGCCGTGCACCCGCCCGGCGCCGCGCTGGAGGTGAGGGCGCGGGGGGGGGCGGGGAGTCTCTCGGGAGACGGCCAAAAACCCCCCACTTTCATCCTATTTTCCGCGTATTTTTCGCCCGCCGTCGGGCCGATTAATGAAGGGGAGACGCTCGCCGAAGCGATGGCGCGGGAGATAACTTGTTGCCTGCTCTGACTCTGACCCCTCGCAGTGCACCTACATCACAGTTGAGCAAGTGGAGAAGACCCACGCCGTGGTCCTGAGCCGCCCCGCCTGGCTCTGGGGGGCAGAGATGGGGGCCAACGAGCACGGGCTGTGCATCGGGAACGAAGCGGTGTGGGGCAGAGAGGAGGTGGGCGACGAGGAAGCTCTCCTCGGCATGGACCTCGTAAGGTTTGCACAGGCCGTTTTGGCAAATGGTACCGAATTCTGAATTTAAGAACATTTGGTCTGGGTTATGTGGGGAAGCACATGCTTTCATTTTGAGAAGGCACATCTGCCTCTTTTGCTGTTCTAGCCCTGGTTAAAAATAAATATTTCTTGGCGCAGGCATTAGATCCCTGCCAGGAGCTGGGAGCCCCGGGGGAGCATCAGACACTGAACAGAACGTGTCAAGGAAATCATCAAACGTCTTTCTCTCTACATAGTTTATACTAAACTGAAACAGGACTTAACTAGACCACAGCTGGACTTCAGGAACTAGGTTTTGGGCCTTTTTCAAGGGTCTGTTCTCATTTCCAATTTCCCCCATGTTTCACACACATATTTTTAAGTTTTGGTCTTAACTGCGCATCTCCACATAAGTAACAACGGCTTCTTGTGCCTGCCTCCCTGGGTGCCCGTGTAACTAACCCTCATTAACCTACAGAAGGCAGCCAGTTATGGTTCTGTTTCCCTCAGTTCAATACCCACGTGGGACTGGCAGGCATCTCCTAGGAGCCCTCTCCCTGCCTTTCTGTATTTCCACTTGGTTGTTTTTCCCCATGTCAGGGACATAGAGGACCCACTTCAAACAAGCCCTCCTTTCTCCTACCAGATTGTACAAGCATCAAGTACATGTAGAAATAGCATTCCACGTCCGTTTGAATACTGAGGCTGAATAGTCATATGTAAAATTTGTAGTTCCAGAGATAACATCTTCCTTTTGTTTCAGGCTGGGACTCGAGAGAGCGGACACAGCTGAAAAGGCTCTTACTGTCATAGTTGATTTGCTAGAAAAATATGGACAGGGAGGAAACTGTATGGAGAGCCACATGGCATTTACATACCATAACAGTTTTCTAATAGCTGACAGAAAGGAAGCATGGGTGCTGGAGACATCAGGAAAACACTGGGCAGCAGAAAAAGTAGAAGGTATGGATGATACTCTTTGTTTTAAACCTTTCACATGCAATGACAATTAGCAGTTCTCCACTTTCCATTTACCATTTTCATTAAGGAATCGTGCTAGCTTCCAGATATGTATGTGTGCCTGTAAACAACAGGAATTGCTTCCTAGGGAGTCAGTGTGGAGAGGCTAGCAGTTTCACAGTGGAACTGAGTCACAGGGAGCCTTTTTGGAGTTAGAGATAACCACTTCTGCACTTGGAACAAAGGACAGCAAGAAACTCAGCATGAGAATGACAGTAGTATGGTCTTCAGGATGGTGGCAATCTATGACAATTTTATTTGGTGACAGGGTCATACTAACAGGATCAGTGTATTGGGCCCTGAAGTCGCTGATTCTTCCAGTGGACTCAGGACAAGCTATGTCTTTGGAGGTCTAAGAGGAAGAATGTAAAGATGGGAACAATCGAGACACAACCTGAAATAAGATGTTGGCAATAGAAGTAAATGAGTCAGAACTGAGTAGCTGTGGAATTGGAATCAGGAGGATACATATAGCCAGGGAGAGAGGGCCAGAAATAAACCACAGGACTCACGGATCTTGTAGGAGACTCTTCAGGGCATAATTTGCTTTGGTAAGCTAATTTTAAAGAAAATATCAAGAAAAGGCATTTGATGTATTAAAATTATTCTTTCCTCACCTTACCAACAGGAGGTGTACGGAACATTTCCAACCAGCTCTCTATTACAACCAAGATTGACAGAGAACACCCAGAACTGAAGGAATATGCCAAAAGCAAGGGCTGGTGGGATGGGGAAAAGGAATTTGATTTTGCTGCCACATATTCTTATGTAAATACTGCCAGAATGACCACATCCAGAGGCCGATATTGTGAAGGCTATAAACTTCTGAACAAGCACAAAGGTATCATTTTTAATATATTTTTTTAAGATATGCAAAACATTTAGTGAGCCACATTAAATCATAAATGATTAGATATCTGATGTGGGCACTTGTTCACATGATTTGGTGAACCAGAACTTACTAGGATAACTTTCTGCCTAAAGGAGAAATGCTGAACTTGACGTCTTCTATCCATTTTTGCCAATTTGTTGATAAGGAAAAATCAAAAGCAAGGGTCAAATATCAAACACACACAGCTACAGTAACACCACATTATGACCATACCACTAAGTATTCCTTAAGACTTAGGTCTGAAACATTTTGATAGGCTATATATTATTACTGTACCTCTAAGAAAAAATCAGAGGCTAAAACAGACTCCTACTTGTTTGCAGCCACAAACAGAACCTTATGAACAACTTCAGTCTGGTACCATTCATAAAGGCCTAAGACAACAGCATTCAGACACATCTTGCATTAATTTTTTTAGATTGGTTCTAAAATCTTTGTAGTTTCACTATAACTGCTACTCTAACCTTGTGTAGTCTAATAAAACACACTGAGAGCAGAATAAAAGAATTTTCTGTACTCTAAGCAGGTGCTTCTAATCACTAACTTATTTTTCAGACCTCTACAGAAAGAAGCCATTACTTTTCTTTTAACTGCATCCGCTTGGCAGGTTTTTGCTGCATCTGTATTCACTTGCTCATTTGAAATAATTAATCTGAACCAAAATTACACTGCATCCCTGTGTTTTTTATTTATTTGGCTGAGCTCTGCCAGACCAAGGTTTAGTGTTTAGTTAATGCATCAGAATGAATTCCCTTTTGTTATCCTGCTCTAGTCATCATGTAAATCCTGCATTCATTTTGGGAACTGCAGGTTGTGAATACTGAAAGCATTTTCATAATACCTGTATTTACTTGTATTATAACAATGCTGAGATTCTATCCATGTTGTCATTCTAAATCCCCATTTTCAGGCATTTACCTGAGCCATCTTAAAAATCACACTAGGTGTTCAGGTTATCAGCCTCATATGGTTTCGGTTTGTTTAGATTTATTTTAAATAGGTGCCCTAACTAAAAGCTGTTTGGTTTACAGCAACAGTAAAATCACTGGTTTCTTAATCTACACTTCCCAGCTTTTTCACTAAGTGGCATTACAGTTTTTTTCCAGCCTGCCTACCATGTGAAGACCATTAACATTATTTAAGTCAGTGACTTAAATAAGACCATAAACGTTATTTATATATATTTATATATTATTATATTTATTATTTATATAAGACCATAAACATTATTTATATTTAAAAAAACAGGGAATCTATTTCAGGAATACAAAATGATAAAAAAGCCTAGTGGAAAATATGCAAAACCTTCTTTCCTGCTGGACATATTGACAACTTGCAGTTGACAAACTGACTGTTGCCTCTTTTAATTTCTTTGATTCATCTAGCTTGCTGATTTACTGAAATCTCTGACTTTCCCAGGCAACTGTGGGAATACTTAAGAGTGTTTCCTTGCTGAAATGTAGTGCTGCATGCCTGTCTACAGGCAATTTGAATCATGTATTAAAAAATAGTATTTGAGAAACCTGAATTAGCAGCAGAGTGATTATTTTGAGAGGAAAGAGCAAGGCAGTTTAAAAAATAAAATCTTTATGCAGCTAGAACTTCACTGAAGGAAACACTAAAAGATTAAATAGTGGATGATACCTTCAAATTAAAAAAAACCAACCAAAACCAAACCAAAAACATTGAATGAAGTAATGTTTTTCTGCCATGAGCATATGCTCAACAGGTACACCAAATTTGAAAAGAAAACTACTGCAAGTGCTGCCTGTTAGAATATTGGATTGCCTAGTGATACTGTGCCGGTATTTAAGCTTCAGTGTACACTACACGAACAGCCATAACAAGTTGCTACACTAGATGCAGAGGCATTTGTGGAAAGGGTTTTGTTTCACCTAACTGAGAAGGAGGAATTATTTTAATAGACACATTTGACACCATACATCACATAGGTAGTTGATTAAGATTTCTTTACAAATGGATATACTATTGTAGTTTCTGTTGATTCCAAGTATAGAACATGATGTTACTCCAGTGCATCCTTTCAATTGTCAACTTGAAGCCTAAGTGCTTTGTAAGGTCAAATGATTAAAATAAATTTTTTAAAAAAGTTACAGTCTTGGCATTTCTTTTTCAAAGTTCCACACAAAATTCATGCACAGCAGTTACTATTTTTACATTTCCAAAGCAACCTAGTGCTAGTAACTGTGTACAAATATCAATAACTATTATAGTGATTTATCTTAACTCAGAACTTTGCTCAGAAAGTTCAGCCTTTACTTCAAGGTAGTCATTTTAATCTGAAAAGTTACTGTGTGAACAACCATTTGCTAGCCATATGTGTGTTACCTTTCTGGAAAACATTGTGTGTCGTTGTCATCCTCCTTTTCTAAGTCATGAATGATACAGCTCATTATCACCTACTCTTTGAAATAAATAAAATATTACTGTTTTCCCCACAGTAAAGTGTATGACATATTAAGGTATGCTGTTAGGATGACTTTTTTTTTCCCCTGCCAACATGGACAAACTAAAATTGGCATTGCCTATTAAAGGAAAAAGAAGGCAGTTGCAGAAAACATGCCATTTATTTGGTATTATAAGTAGCACTGTGTAAATAATTGTATTGTATCTTAAATAGGATCTATCACTTCTGAAATAATGATGGAAATTCTTCGTGACAAAGAAAGTGGCATTAATATGGAAGGTGGATTTATGACAACTGGAAGCATGGTGTCTGTGTTGCCTCAGCAGCCTAATCTGCCATGTATTCACTTCTTTACTGGAACGCCAGATCCTGCGAGGTGATGTAGCAGCAATTAGTTAAGACAAAAAGTTGCAAATATCTGAATGAAAAGTGTTGTGATTTGTCTAATTATATTCTTTTTTTTTGCTTTGCTTTTTTTTTTTCCTCCTGAAAAAGCACAATCAAAAAGTAGGAGGAACATAATGTACATTATATACATTAATGCTGTCTAACCAGCCTACTTAGTGAAACACTGCTATGACACTGACTTAAACATCAGTTGGGAGATTTATCTTTTCTTCTGTCAGACTTCTTTCCTAAAAGAAGGAATTAAAAGAATGGGGAAAAAATACAGCAATCTATTGACTCAATAATTTTAACAAAACTGTATCGGTAAAGGATCTCTGTTCTATGTTCTCTTTCTAGGTCTGTATTCAAGCCTTTCATTTTTGTGCCCAATATTACTCAGTTATTAAAAACTTGCTCCCCTACATTTGGTCATAATGATCCAGTTAAGAAGAAACCACGTTTTCAGAATAAGCCAGATCGAAGACATGAGCTCTATAAAAAACATGAAAGTGCTGCTGTAGTTATGGAAACTATGGAGGTACGTTGATTAAATTAGATTTCAATGCAAGTACGTGGTTTATATAAGCTCCTTGCTCACATTTTGTTAATGTGATGCCATTTAATGCCTTTCGATGGATTGTGAATAACACTGTAGAGCACCAGAAGCCCATCATCTTGGCATCTGGCGGGCATATGTTTCAAACACTAAAAATGACAACTAGCACTTTGCTGTACCCCTAGGCCTAGCCCCAGTCAAGTATCTGTACTGCTCATCTTGCAAAGCAGCAGGCCATACATACTCCTGCACTGCTCAGATAATGAGGAAATGCTTGGGCAGCCACAGGCAAATATACAGCTCCTGACAAGAGTGCTTAAAACTCTTACCAGGACCCTGCTCTCAGGAGGGCATGCCTTTCAGCATTGCTTGGTATGGACAGGAAAGGAAACAAGATCACAAAGAGAGCTGGACACAAAGCTGAAGCAGGGAGGTAGTTGCTTACTTTTAATAGTAGCATCTTGCCTATTTACAGATACATGTTCTAAAAGATAAGACATATGCCTACTTCAGTTTTGGTAGAGTAAATACCTAGAGCAGCTTTCATTTTGCTTACTTTCAATCCATCAGACAAGGATGCAGGGAGATGAAGTGAGTGCTAGATATTAGGGAAGATATCTAAGAAGACCTGTCACAGTGCTAACTTCTACCAACACAAACTTGTACCCTAGATGCCATTAAGAGGTTAAAATAAGGACAGCAGAACAAAATTTTGTTAGGGTGAACAGTACATACTCTGTATAGTTTTTAGTGAAATAGACATTTCTTTTTGCAGGGCAAAGGTAAAGAGATGCTGAAAGAGATACAGGAGTTGGAGAAACAGAAGATAAGGGAAATGGAATCAATCCTGCAAAATGGATGTCTTGACATTAACCACGTGGTTAACCCGTTTTCACAGTGTGTAGAAGAAGAACTCAAAATATATAGCTAAAATTATTATTTGAACGTGGTAAAATTCAGGTTTACGATTAAGTTATCTATGAAACAGCTATATAGAATACATCATCTTTTCAATATACTAGTTAGTATGGATAGCTTTAAAGATGGATAGCTTTAAAGATGCAGATTCATGTTCAGTCCAAACAGCTTTTGGTTGTAAGAAGAAACACTGAAAAGGCTCTTCAGAGCTAGGCAGTGTCTTTGTCTGCCTCTGGCAAAAAGCTATCAGCAGAGATTGATTCTGTCAACAAACAGATGCAATTACAACGTAATAGCTTGACTAAATCGTGGAAGAACCCCATCTCTGGATGAAGAACACAAACGCAGATTTGGAGAAATCGCTTCTAGCGTACGCAGATGTAGCTTTTATAGTCAAGATAATCACAGCAAAGTTTCACGTTGCCTGAACTAAAATGACCTTCCTGAAGGATCTTTTAAAATGTAGAAGCTATTACTTGCACTGAATAAAAAGGAAAGCGATATGCAAGGCAAGTACGATTGATACTCAGTTGTTTGATAAAAACATTCTAAGATGCATTTCATATTTACCAATTTTACCATGATTTGTTTTTGAAATCTCACTACATGGAATTTAATAACGCAAGCATCCTGCAAGTTACCACACAATTTTCACTTCCCCATCTAGTTTTCCTACCCTGATAACTGAAAAATAAATTAACTTATTTACATATAATAGGATTATTGTCAAATTAATTCTGCAATATGCTTTATAACATCGTGTGGGAGTGTTTTAATGTTCTTGAATTGTTACTTTTAAAAATCGGGCAACTAGAAAGGAAGAGGTTGAGGTACACAAGTATACACATGTACTCAGCAGGACATTTAAAAGGACTTTTAGAATTTCTTCACTTCTTATAAAGCCTTTTAACTATGACTTGTCTTGCCAAAATTACTAGACTATGGAGTTGATTTTATCAAGCTTTTTGCCCTGCCAGGAACTCTTCCTCCCTGATACTATGTAAAAGTAACGATCAATACTTGACACTACTTTTATTATCTGTGGCAAGGGACAAAACGAGCAAACAGCAAAGAAAGAAGATTTTGACTTTACTACATCACCAAGCAGGATAAAAAGTATGACTGGAAGGAAAAAAAATAACACTTCTGGAAACCTTCAGAAGAGAACACGTAACATGAAATGGAGCATTAGGACGGCAGTAGCAGTATGTGACATGACACAGCATCCCGACAGAAAGACCCAGCAGACCACAGAAAGGCCATTCTTCTATGATTTTGCTGTATTTAGTCAGTTTCTAGAATCATCTCAGATGCTAAAGATAGGGCTACACACATGCAGTTTTTTAATTTTGTAAACTGTTCTATCCCCCCATGGGTTAAAAAAGTAAGTATAGGCAAACAAAAAAAAAACAAAACCAAAACAAAACATATAAAATGAAGTTTGCAGAATGAGTAAGAAAACTAAGAGCTTGGCAGAATTTGTTCTTCCTGACTCTACAATAAAAGTAGAAGTTAATTTGGAATACAATGTTCAGATCCACAGCAAGAAACTAAAGAGTCAGGAAAGGTTCTTTAACTTTCTAGTTCTAGTGATCCTATGCGTATGAAGTGGCAGTAACAAGTAAGATTCAGTAGCAGGTAGGACGGAAAGTAAGCTTGAGTTGACTGTGAACCTTTTGTGCCTGTGTTACCAGCAAAATTTCTTAGAAGTTCAATATTACAGTGGATGTTTGTGAACTGGAAGATTTATTAAAAAAAAAACAAACAAATTTGCTGTATTTACCTGTTTTCCTCATGGATGTCTCTATCTGACTGTCATGTGTATCTTTATCCTATTTTCGGTCACCAGCTGTTCCACACTAGCTCTTTGATAACTTCAAAGCAGAAATAAATGCCAGGTAAAACGGTGCTGGAAACCAAGATATGAGTAATTTACAGGTAGCACAGCAAAATAAAAGAAGTAATTTTATGCTGCAATGCAAACAGAGTGAAGTTACACAGGAATGAAAGTAGTGAAGGTGGTGGAGCAGGCCTTTAATTGAACTTGGCCACCTCATCTTGGGGTGGCAGTTAACCAGGTTAAGCATATTGGTCTGGTTGTAATATCAGCAGATCCAGTCCAACTCTATTCCTCTAATCAGTCCAACTCTATTCCTCTAATTTCTGTGCTACAGGATACAAAGTAAAAACAATGTGATGTGCGGAGATAGATCAAGTGATGGCCAACAGAGTATAGGATATTT
>WHYT01015149.1:180886-234662 GCA_009806455.1 Tetrax tetrax | reverse complement strand
AAAAAAAAAAAAAAAAAAAAAAAAAAAAAAAAAAAGTCCTGTAGAGGGCAATCTTTGCATACATTTCATCTAGAAATGCATTTTGCAGCTTATTTTAAAAAGTCTAGAGCTTTATGAAGGATCTTTTTTTTTAAAAAAAAAAAGTACTGAAATTGCTACCTAGCAAACTAAAAGTCTGATATCCACCCTGCCCATGATAACAATTATTTTTACATTAGTGCTAGAAAAAAGCTCCAGTGTTTGACTGGAGAATCCCCTGGATTTACTTGTTCAGTGGGTATTTTCACAGAACTATAACTTCCAAGTTAACTGAGATTCATCCCAAACTAATCCACCTTCAAAACAAAAGAACTCATTGCACCATTGACCACATCTTTAAAACAAAGCTATTTCTAACCACCAAAAATTCACACATCAGTAGATCAACTATTGACATACATCAAATTGTCAACTATTTTAAAACTTGCCAGTGCTCCTTCATGGAAGCAAATATTTGTCAGATAAAAGAGTTACTTAACTTTCTAAAGCTATTAAAAATCTATTATTAGCTTGCAGAAGTACCCAGTGATTTAGAAATAAATTATCATATCCTGTATTTCATTCATAGTTTCTTTAGTCTACTTATTAACCATCACAGACACTAATCAGACTAATGGGTATGATATCAGCAGTCACAATGTTTTAACAGTGCATCTAACAGAATCAGGTGTCAGTGTCAATTAAAGGTGTTCTCTTAATTAGATTTGTAACAGGGAGCCTTCTGTAAGCAGAAATTTTGAGCAATTTATTACTTAAAACAGATACATTGTGTTCTAATCTAGGAAACAGTAGAGCCATTATAAAAAGGGAGCCAAGAGCAGGACTTTAGGATGAAAATGAGAAAGACAATAGTGCAAGAACGACTATTCATAGGACTGTAAAACTGATCTATGATCAACTACTTGAACATCTGAATAATTTAAAAAAAATGTATTGGGTAAGTAGATGATTGTCACAATGATAACGTAAAATGTTTCTAAAGATCTGTTCAGGCTGTTAGATGAAAACCGGTATCTTTGTATGAACACCCCTTAACGAGTCCTAATTAAAAAGCATCAAGGATGGATTTAAGAAATACCAAATTTGAAACTCAAGAGCCACTTCAACAAATATGTCAGAAAAACACATTTCTCATGAATCCTGACATGCACACATAACCCTCCCACAGCTCACATCACATCAAAGCTCAGAACTCTGAAATCAAGTAGGAGATTTATTGACAAATTACAGTGTTTGGAAGCCAGACATACTCCAAGTCATATACTCCAAGTCATATATATCGAATTATTCCAAAATATTTGATGTAGCCCCCTTCAGCAGCTGTAATGGAAATACACTATTGTTTTCCTTTGTGGCCACAGGCTGATACATGGGTCAATTATTTTGTTGCTGGAAAACATTAAAATATGTCAGTTTGTATAGCACACCTGTGCAGCAGTATGCAGTTATGTTCCTGTGCACACTGCAGATGTGCAATAAGACTGACAGTAAAAGGAATTATTTTTCCAATATAAGTCTTGCGTGGTGTTACAGCTACCATAAAACAACTGTTTCTTCAACAGTAGTTTATGCTGCTAAAATAACTTTTAATTTTTAATACAAAGTAGATGCATAAGTAGCTATAGTAACATTTTGTGTGCTAAAAAAAAAGAAGGGAAAGACTTTTTTAAAAAGAAAGAGGATAAGACAAGTTATTCATATACATTTTTTTTAAATACCTGGGTTCCTTTCCCTCACTATATAAAATTTTTATACAGACATATAAATGCTGTCCTTGCAGTTTTAAAAGGGCAGCATAATGGCTATCAGATACTGCAGCTTGTCTTTAACCTTTTCAAAATATTGCAGAAGATACACAGGTTCTCAGATTCTGCCTTCAGTGCACAGCAATCTGAACGACGCTAGAGTAACTATTTAAACATTGTGGGGGATACCTGAGGCTTGTTAGAAATCTGTGTTAGGCAACCAATACTAAATTTTTTGGATCTTTAGCTACTCTAAACCCTAATGTGGATTCTTTTTATAGTAGGTTTAAAAGTCATTGTATTTCATTTAAAGGTTTTAGGATTTGATAAAATTTTTCATCTTGACTTGCACAGGTATCCAAGGCTTCCATAACATCTTTATTTGAGGCTGGCACTTCTGAATTAAACTAAGGCTAATTTTGGAAGGTAAAAATCTACTCTTGACAAAGCTGTTACTACAACCATAAGGCGAAACTTCAGAACCAATTTTTTATATGAAATTCCATTAAATCACTTCTTAATTTGGGGGAGCAGTGGGTATTTTTATATGTTTTTAAGATTTGGCAAATTTGTAGAAAACCATTATTTATTCCACTTAGTATTTCCTCAGTTTTAATCCTCTGACATCAGAATCATCTTCACAACAATTCTACTTTTACAAATGGAGGATTTTATCTTTAAGGGAGAAACAAACCACCTGATCTGAGGTGTAAACAGCTAAAAAATTTCCTGGTGTTAGACAAGAGTAGAGTAGTAAAAACTGGGATATGGTAGAAGAAATCTGACTCCTGTGAAGTCAGGGGGAAGCCTGACTATAAACAGGAATCAGTATTTCATCACCCTAAAATATGGAAAACATACAGCAACATGAAAAATACCTCTCATTCATGGCTTGTTTTTTGGTTTTGGGTTTTTTTTTTTCATTGTGGCACCAGTCAATAAAGTTGCTGTTTCAACGTCTCTATAGTATGACAGTAACACATATCATTTTACTATTTGTTTTGCTCAAAATGGAAAAAATGCTCTAAATCCAGAGCATGTTGTTTTGTTCTAGTTGCATTCTAGTTGGAATGCTCACTAAATATCATTCGCTACCGTTTCCTTCAGAACAGACACAAGTAGAACCACATCTCTTAACTTTACAAGAGAGAATAACACAATTCTCTGAGAGCCCTGAGAAAGAAATACTTCAATTGGTGAAGGCAGAGGAGATGGTGACATTGCCCCCTAACTGCCTGTCCTCTGCCTACACGCTCAGGTCAATGGCTCTCAACTGCGACTGATCTCTTAGGAATAAAGCGGTAATACAAATATTCATCCCGAAATTCAAATTCATTTGTAATATGCTGGATGACGCCTCCTTTCATCAGTCTGTCTCCATACACCGCAGCTTCACCACGGTCAGAGGCAAGGCCAACTTGTATGAGCCAGTTCACCAGGTCACAGCCAAAGAAGATGCCAGTGGAGATCTTCGCACCACACCTGTATGTCAAAGGAATGATTCACCCACATGTTCTGTAAATCTGGTAGCACCACTGCATGATGGGGAAAGGCAAGGAAAAATAGCAGGAAACAAGGAGAGACATCATGATAGTTAAGAGCAAGTTAGAAGAGAATTTGCAAGTTTTGTATATTAGGGCCATGCCAATGTTCACTACCTTTTCCTACAGACACTTCAGTGAGAAGCAAAATGTACGTACAAAGTTATTTTAGGCTTGTGCAAATAAACTTCAATGAACGTAAGTATCAGTTCACCTAAAAACACATACAATGTAATTCTATTTCTTGGATACTTACGTCCCATGTACTCATTACAGCATGACCATTTCTGCAACAAAATATGAATGCAGCATGCCCCCACCAACAGGAACTCCCTCTGCACTTCAATTCCATTTTATAATTTCTTTACAGCTTTAAACAGACACTAACTACTTAAATATATTGTAAACAAAAACCAATTAACCAGATATACAAGTTAAATATTTACCACACAGGCAGTACTAAGAATAAACAGAACCTTTACAACAAGACTAAACTAATTTTCTTTTACATATTTATGAGGCAATGCCACTAATATCTATCTAGTTACAGTAAAAATAGCATTCAGAAATTTACCTGCCGCAATGAATGTTTCTGGTTATCTAAAATCTGCTCTATGGAACCCAAGCACAGGGTTTCTGAAGATGATTAACAGCTACACAAGACAGCAAAACCCAAACTTCTTTCTCTATTCTTTTAAGTTAAAAGCAGCAGTAACACAGAGCAAGTGTTAACATCTATTAGCAGAGAAGCAAAAAAATTAAAATAAATAAAATAAAAATCCATTATTGCAATGTCTCAGTTACAGTATGTTTAAATCAAAGAGGATAGGATCAAGTTAGATCAATATCTAAAATTAAAAGATAAATGCTTTCTTTTAACTCATAAAGCAAAGTAAGACATGAAACTAGTTCCACTCAAAAGTAATATTAAAACAATAAAGCAACAAATGTCAGATTTTGATGTATTCTCAGGTGGATATACAATTAAAAAAACAAACACAAAACTCAACCAAATGAACAGCCCAAAGCCCAAGAGACCACAATAGCAATAGAGGCATAGGAAACAGCTGTAAAACCTGTCGTATTTCAAAACAAACATTTTCTGGTACATCTTTTTCTGTCTGACATGAAAGAAGTAAGTCCTTGAACTACCATAGTTCATTCTTCCTAAATTGATAAATTTGTTACTTTACTTCGTATGGAACATTACTGACTTTTGAGGAGACTGAACAAAATGCTGTCAAAAAACACCTGGAATGTGGTTTCAGACTATCTGACCATTAAAAGACCACCTCATCCTGCTAAACTAGTCCTACTTTAAAGCTCACATGACAAGAAAAGCGTGTAAGTGTCCTGTTAGAACAATTCTTCATGTCTCTATTTCATACAGTAAATATTTAAATAAAGGCAGAATCTTTTTCTTGTTCCTGCTGCTTCTGCCTGTATTTCTCTTTTAATCCACCTACACATACTTTAATACATAATCCTTAATTTGAGTATCATAATTTGCATATGAAAGCTTTGCCAGTCTCATAAATGGAGGTTCAGGCTTCACGACAGGAATGAGCAAAACAAACTGTTTGAACTCCAAAGGTGTAAAGGTCCTAAAAACACTATAATCTCACATACTTAGTAGCTTCTGAGTACACACTGACATCAGCTGCAACAGTTTTGCCTCCTGTAAAAGCTATTTAGTAGTAAACCTTCAGTCACATAAATATTGACATCTTAATCTCAAAATAAAACAAATGAAGGGTCTCAAGTTTGACAAATTCATAGACACATGCCCTCTATTACAGGCATCATTGTACATTTTTATTCAGAAATATTTTCTCTCCTGAAGTCTAACTAAATACAAAAACTGGGGCCATCCCTTAATGATATAAAACTTTTCATAGTATATTTAAAACCTAGATAGGATAACGTGATAACTTGCACCTCAATGTTTCAGTTTGAGAGTAGAAACATTTCTCTGTTACTGCTAAATTCTTACTCCCCCTGAGGTTTGAATAAATATCCTACAACAGGAATTGCCCACAGTCAGATTAAACTGCATTTCATTATTTCTGAAAGGTGAACCATATATAACCTTAGTAACAGGTTATACGTGCAGGGAGGAACCTTACCTTCTGCCTCTGACAATGCTTTTGACACAGTGATCTCTATGATAACGAACAAACTGTTGACAAGTCATCCTGATTTCCTCAGGTACAGAGAGATCTGTATGCGCTGCTGATTCTCTTCCTCCCCAGAGAAATTCAAGTCTTAAAAAAAAGAGAAAACCAGGAAATCACCCAGAGACATTTTTAAGGAAATGGCAAAAAACAGAACAGAACTCATATAGGAAGCTTATCACAACTCTTTTACTGGTTTTGTGCCAAATACTTTATATTCAACCTTCCTAATACACTTGTACGGCCTTTGAACACCGAGAGGCTTTATTCCAGGCTCAGGTAG
Source organism: Tetrax tetrax (assembly GCA_009806455.1). Classification (NCBI taxonomy): domain Eukaryota; kingdom Metazoa; phylum Chordata; class Aves; order Otidiformes; family Otididae; genus Tetrax; species Tetrax tetrax. Next base: position 228,880 of record WHYT01015149.1, on the reverse strand, counting down.
AAGGAAAGAGAGCGAGTAACAGAGTCAGCTCCAGCTGCTGCGTTCACACCACAGCCAGCTCGCTCAAAGTTCAAGATAGCTTTGTACAACTTAGGCCTCCACAGTGAGGCACCAACGAAAGGTGTCCGTCCACACAAAGCCCACAGAGTACTTGCATGAGGCTACGAATATAGGACTTTAAAAGAGTGATGACAGAATCTGGTTCAGCATTCACATTTAAATTTTAATTTATCAGAATTTTATTATTCACATCTAAGTATTAATTTAATTAATAATATGCAATTATTTCTGAAGATCCATCATCTCACTGATCCAATCACATACTACACCATCATTTGCCAAAGATCTTTTTTTTTATAGGGAACCTGTGGGACTTTTGTCTTTAGGAGAGTCATTAGGACAGCAGTAAAAACTTGATGCACAGTGAACTGCAATTAGCTCTCCACAACTGGGAGAGAAAATAAATTTGGAAGGTTGAACAAGTATGATATGGAATGCAATGGCACTCAGTACCCCTTAAAAATTATTACTGTTAATAATTAAGTTTATAGGTGTAAGTGTAAAGATTATATTTACCTTCGCTTGAATGGTAGAATGATTAAATGCTTATCTAAGCCAAAAATACCAAAGGAAATGAAGCCCTGGAGGAAAAAAATATTTAAAAAGAAACATTAAGCAAAAACTTTGGTTTCTAAAGAACGGAAATAAAATGTTAAAAACTCATTGCCAAATCACTCAGGAAAAGTATCCCTCTTCTCTAGATATCACTCAAAATGCATTTTGTTTCTGCTTTGATTGTTCATTTGGGCCTTGAAAAAACAGATTAATATATAACAGTCCATCAAAGAAACTCTTCAAGCAACAGTTCAGTAAATCTAATTCCATGACATGCCATCTGACACTTATGTATCAGTATCATCACACAGCCAGTTATTTAAATCTATTTTTGTTAATGCCAAGAAAAGAACTGACTTCTTGTAATTGGAATGCTAGAATGCTCTCTAGTTAATTTGTTTTTCTGTGTCAATTTTGTACCCAAACTACTATCATTACTTGAAACTGCAGTGCATCTTGTAGGCACACCTGTCCATGGATCTGTGAAGCATTCCTCTAGTACGTGTATGAACACTGCCTTGCTTTCACCCTCATAGGTAACAAAGCTACCCTGTGTCAGTTTGCACTGAAATTGGCTGTGTGCAGCTGGAACAATTATACATCTATTTGTCAGCTATTAGTTAATGGTGCTATAACTGAAACTAAAGAGATAATATCTTAAAGCCTCATAGCAAAGGTATCCACCTAGCCATCCTGCACCTATTTAGTTATACTGGTGTAATTCCACAGAATGGAAACCTGTGAAACGTTCCGGTACAAATAAGGCTAAAGACGTTTTCAGAACAAACATCGATAAGTACCTGACCAAAATTAAACACAGCACAGAAGAACTGCAATTCCACATATAGCCTTCCAGGCTCCTGGTTGAACAGCCACCATAAACAACTGGAAAGATTCTGTTAAGAAAAAAAAAAACAACAACAAAAACCACAAAACTAAACTGACTGTTAAAAATCAAAAGCACTTTTTTTTTTCTTACTCTTCGCATGCTAATAGATTCTTGCACAAGTTTCACTATCTTTATTTAACCCATCATTTGGATAAAGATAAATAAGAGTGGATAAACACCTTAAAACATAATTTTAGTTAGGCTTCATAGCTGGAGGGAAGGATGGAGAGCTTGTTTGGTGTTAAATAAAATAATGCAAAATATACCAGTGTAGAGGCCCTGCCCCTTTACATGTTTACAAAAGGAACTTGCCTTAAGCATACTTAGGAATTCAGCCTAACATAGACAATATTAGCCCAGACAGACTTGCAGTGTTTGTCTTTAGGTCTGTTTAGCTGAGATCAGTGCTTTCTACATATTATCTGCATAGTTAAGATTGTGTTAAGCTGAAGCACATACCACTTCAGCTATTTTAGATGCCTAACAAAAGGAAAAAAAAAAACTCCAAAAGGTAACCCATTTGGGTGTAAAAGCTAATTATTTAATGTAACTGGTCTCATTTAGAATCATAGAATGGTTTGGGTTGGAAGGGACCTTTAAAGGCCATCTAGTCCAACTCCCCTGCAAGGAGCACGGACATCAACTAAAAGAGAGGCTAACATTTGGGACACCTCTTAAATATAGAAGATTTAAAATAATATACTAGTATTGAATATTTGAGACAGGAAATTTGAGACAGGGAAAACTTTCACTTTGTAATTTAACAGAACCTGAAAAGCAACGGTAGTAGCTGTTACATTAGATAGTTGTGCCACACTGTCCCTGATTTGCAGTATTACATATTTGTACCATAGTATTTTCCATTTAGAATAAAAATATTTCCCCCCTAATTCTCATCCACAGGATGCTCAACTTTAAACATTACATTCAAACAGAGAGAGTTGTTTCTCATCTTTGTCACAGAAAAAAATTTCAAATTATACCCCTAATGCATTACAATCTGGTATTTCACACTTTTACACAGGAGCAGGCTCCCTTACAGCTGGGATTTAGTCAATAATGATGCCTGGCAATAATAGTTTAGCTACATTGCCTCCAAACAAGCACTAAAAGCAACAAACTTGCATTTTCCCATTTCAAATAAAGTCTCAGATTATTTCTCATTACTAAAGCACCTCAGAGAAATGCAAGTTCCAAATATAAGCACAATCAGGTGGAACAATCTTTGTAGTGTCTCTTTCAGAACTAGAATTCACTTTATATTTTTAATTTATTATTGTCTAGGGAAGAAGACTAGTTCTTGAAAGAAATGGGAAGAGTGGCAAATTAATTACCAAACGATATAATAGCATTTTCTTCCCTTTAGGGTTCTCCACATGGCTTGCTCACTAAAATCACTTTTAACTTGCCTTTAATTTATGATGTGGCACAGAAAAACTAATTTTACGATATCCTTCTTCCAGTAAGGGACCAAACTTAGGCCTCTAATTTATTTAATGAATAGTTACATGAGTAATTGGAAGATTTTTGCTGGATTGTCTATATAGCTCTCCTAAAAATCACTCCACCTCAATGAGTTAAACAACATAGGGACAAAAAATATTTACAGCAAACAGGCCAACAATAAGAAGCAAGCACAGCAGCACATGTCTGGCCAGCTGTTTGTCTCCAGTCTGTAGAAGCTGTTCTTCCTGAGCCAATACGCAGGTTTGCGCACTGCAATGACTCACACACTGATCAGCTGAAAAACAAACCAGAATTCTTTATTAGACTTCTAACTTAAGAACTCCATGAGCAAATTTTTTAATATAACTTGCTGAGTTGGATTACCTTGTAAGTATCTGTGCTGAAGTCACACACACAAAATTTAATGTTAGCTTTGACAATAACCTGTTCAGACATCTATTCTCAAATGAAATAGTAGTTTACATGTGCTCCTAAAATGAAGAAACATTTGCAATAGAACTCTTCTTTCAAAGGTTTAATGCAAACTTAAGTTATGGTTAACATTTTAAAAGCAGCACTAAAAATAATGAAAAATTTATCAGAATAGCTTTTAAACTTAGAATTTATTTCTGGAATAAATATTTCAAATATACTGTCAGTTCTGTATGTCAGCGTTGTTGATACATCAGACAATCAGCCATATTTATTTCAGTTCTGTGATTGTCTTTTTAACTTGGCGTATCAGAATACTGTCATAATTCTATCAAAAGAGTCAAACAGACAGAGAATGAATGCTTGAATTCCAGCTAGAGTTCTAAGGAATTCTGAGTATCTTCCTCTAGGTGGCAGTGAAAAACTTCCCAGCAAGGACATACCTAAGAATTTGCATCAGCAGTTCAAAGGGATAGCAGAAGGCTTAGTAATTATTGCAGCCAAAGTTACACGAGAGTATCCGTTACAATTTGCTTTTACTGATTTATAGTTTTGAAGTGTTCACTCAGCAGGTCGAAAAAATTTCCACACAATCATAAGATATTTTCTACCTTATCTTTCAGGATAAGAAAATTAAACTAGCCTTCCTCCATCAGGAAGACATTCTTATGATGCTTGTCTGAATTACTTAATAGATGAAATAGTTGGCAACAGGTGGAAAGCTAGCATTTTGTGAGAGATGACATAACTAAGTATGTTTCAGTGTAAAATATTTAGACATGTTAAAAGTTACTCTGAATCCAAACAAAGCACAAGGATATGAACTTCCTTGCTAAGGATGCAAAAACACAAGAAAAAGAAAATAGGAAAAAACAAAGGTCACACTGCAACTAGCTTTGATTATTGAAAGCAATGTACAATGAAAATGGGCTGAGCATGCAGTTTCCCATCAGGTGCTAAACAGTTACTTTGATCCATTTTTTTCTATTTCAGTGACTCCTAAGGCCCTTTTATTCTATTTTCTCCACCTCCCTCCACTAAACATGAACAGTACAGCAGCACAGACATTCAATCTAATCTGCAGGATGTGATTTCTCCTCTAGATCTAAAGTTTCTCATTCAAAACCGGTGCATGATTACAGCAAAGGCTCGCTTCAAAAGCCTTTCTAGAAGATAGAAGATATGAATATGATAATGTAAAAAAGTGTTTTTAAGTTGAAAACTTGAGGCAAAGTAGTTATGCATTCAGCTTCCCAGTGTCCAAACAAGGCAGTGATAGAGAGGTAAAGTCTGAGTGCTCAGAAGGATGTGTTACGTACTTACTGGTAAAAAAAACCAACCCAAAACAACTGTCTGAGTGCCGAAAGATTACTAGTAACTATAAGCAGAAGAGAATAAACACCCTACATATTGTCTAATACTTGAATTCAATATGAAATACAAGTTATCCATGTAGAGTTGAGAAAACAACAGCCCGCACAGTTTCTTTGTAAGAACAACATACAAAATCTGTGGAAGAGTTTTGCAATATTAAAACAAGACACTACTGCTTTACCTGTCTCAATTGGAGGAACCTTGCTTTCAACAGCATTTAACTTTGCTTTTCTCTCTCCAGCACAGAATAATTCATCATTTGTCATCTGACAAGAACAGCGACCTATTAAGCGTTCACAGTAACAGGACAGTTAGCTTCCTTCACTATCATAACTTATTTTCCAAGTACAACAATATATTCTATACACCTTAAACTATTACGTTCACAAATAATTCAAAAGAAGAAAATAGACTTAATTTTTCCAATTTGCTGAGAGGGTAAATGGGTGACACTACTAATACAGATAAATATTTAACATAGCACTACCACTGTGGAAGCAACACAAGTACTTTTAGCTAGAGGGAAAACATATGGGAAGTGATCAAAAAAGGCTACATAAAAACAAGGAGAATTAGAAACACATGGAGTAGCAATGCTGCAGCCATCTAATTCATTCTCAGAGTGATGTTCTAGTGACTAAACAACCCAAGACACCTAGTGGAGTGCATTTATCACATCCTTATCAAGATAATACTACTTACAAAAACCATACGTACTTTTTTCCAGTCCACTTCCTCCACCCTTACAGTGATAACCACCAAACCTTCCTTAGAAACCTAAATCTAAATCCTTGGGCATTTACATCTAGATTTCCTTCTGTCCTAGTGTAACAATTGAAAGTGTAAACAACCGTCTTTCCCAGGTCAGAATTAAATTTCAAACTTTTTTTTTATTGTATCCTGAGCCATTTATTCTTTTACAAATCTCTCTCTCCTACCTCTTTCTGCAGATGGCTGTGCAGAAGACCCCGCAGAAGGCTCAGGCACAGTGGCTGAAACCTGATTCCCCTCAACCTCCTCCACCTGGCTACGTGGTGAATATGGGTTCAGTATCTCATAGCTTGACTCCTGCCTATTTCTGTTCATGCACATAAGTGAGATACCCGACATCAACATACTGATGAACAGGATCACTGCTGTGGCAATTATCTGTTAAAGAGAGCAAAGAAAATACATTTAAATACAAAATAAAAATAGTTGCATATATCTGTCGAACTTCTGTACTTTTCTAAATATACTAACAAATGCATCTGAATAAGACCAAGTTTTCTTTGTTTACTGCTTTTGCATCTTGTGGTACAGAAGGAGCCATGAATACACAAGACTCCCAAGTAACACAGCTCTTTTTCTTTTGTTTTTGGTTATTTTTTTCATTTGTTTGTTTTGTTTAAGGGTGATGCCTATTTCCCATGCAATCCAAAAACATACCCTTGTCATCATCTTTCCCCTCTGGATCCTTAGCGCTCCAGTTAAAGTTCTGTTCAGGCAGCCTTTAATTCCAAAGAGGAATGTGCTCTTGTCATCTTCTGGCACAGCTTTAATTTCCATGCTTTCTCCAACGGGGAGCATCCCATTAATTAACCTTTCCTTCTAGTCATCTGCCACTGATACCCAGAGTTCACTGTGAAGCTATTTTAGTACTTGTGAAAGTGCCACATGGATAACCCTGAGAGACTCATAGCCTCTCTACCCATAAGAAAGAGAGATGGAAAACACGACAAATCTCAATGCTAGCGCACCTCACATCCTCTCATAAGAGGAGCTATTTATTGGTAAAACAGTAGTTCAGGCTCAGGGACTTCCAACCCATGACTCTGCAGAGGAGTCTCCCACAGTGCAAGCAGTTACTGCTACATATGCAATGTAGATCCTATCTATTACAGACCAAAAGCCATTAATTAGCTATTGGGTGGCAACAACTTCAGATAATTATCAAGCGAGACTACAAATTACTCATGAGGAAAAGGGCTCTGCAATTCATTACCACTCCTAAGCCTTTTCTTTGGGAAGCCTACTCCCTCTTTTTTCTTAGTCATACCTGCCTAAACGTGAAGGTCCTTGTTCAAACAAGTTTTCCTAATGGTTTGTTACAGAAATACATTTTTGTATCAATCTATAAGCACTCTATAATGATAGTTATTATGTAGCCTGTACTTTGACTGAAAGCTACTTACATAAGAAGCAAATAGAGAACATGTGTTCTCAATAACATATTGGACACGACAGAAGTCTGAAGTGAGGACAGAATATGTTCATACCTGGTATTTTCCATAGAAAAAGGCAGAATCAATACTAGTGGTGTTACGTTCACCAACAATTAGTAAGATTCCCACCACAAGTGCTGGGACTCTGAAAGAGCAAAATACGAACAAGTAACACATTCAGCATTCTCCTGCTAATTCTACAGGGAAACTGCTGAATTAACTTACCCCCATCCAGCTATGATAATAAACCCAATGGGAATCTTTACTGTTTCTCTCTTCCTCAACAGAAACAAAGAGAAAGATAGAAAACCTATTGGAAAAAAAACCAAAATAAATGCCTTGTTTATTATTAAAAAGAGAACTGATAAATAGAGTCTAGAAACTCTATGATGTGACCCGCTCAATAACTAAGATATTCTTCTCAGACCTTCAGATAGCCAAAAATTGTTTTTCTAGTTGTATTCTGGAGAAAGTAAAATAGGAACACCTATTATCTTTAAAAATCGTATTAATAATGAAACATTGAAGACATTCCAGGACATTTTATATTAAACATCCACTTGTAGATGCTTAGAAAGATTTACAAGTGTATAAAAGATGTCATAAGAACATTTAAGACACAAGTAGCTAACTTCTTAAGGTATCAACAGCAGTTCTTCTAGACTGACACTCTATAATAATAAGTAACCAACAAATAATGTTGTATTGTGTTATAACATTTCTTTAAAAACTGACTAGTCCTTTATAAAGTTAATGATAAATTTAACAAAAAAAAAGTTTTACGTATTTTTACATATGTACTACATATAGGAGTATCTTTTGGAACTGCCTATTCTATTCACAACTCAGAAGCTCAGCAGCATTCCTTATGCTGAAGCAAAGCTAGTACTTATGTTAGGCTATACTAATCACGACCCACCATTTCAGCTTAACACAAATACAACTTACTCCACAAAAACACCACAGGAATTAAACCCTTAGACTTCTGGACTTAAGAATGGTATAAGAAAATCGCCTGAATACCCAAAGTCTCTTTTTTAATCATACAAGCAAGGTTCTCCAGGCTTCTTGATGCATATTTCAATTCTGCCTATTTCAAGTAATCCCTTAATTAATCATCTACACCTGCAGAACAAACATTTTTAGAAATTACAATTTCCAGGAGAAAGAAATGTTATAGCTACTTTGGTATTTCCCTTCATTCTGTATTTCCTACTTTTTGAGGCACAAAGTTTTAAAATCTACTTAATGTTGAATAATTAAAATCTTAAACTCTGCATTAATCAAAAATTGCCAATAAGATTTTGACTAGCTGAAGGGCAACCCACTGCATCCACTCCATTTGTAATTGCTTCTGCCTTGAAAGCAGGTTCTTGTCTTTTGTTACAAGCTAACAAGGCTGCTGTACCTAGCAAAGACAAACAAGATGTGCCCACCTATAAGTTTCCCATAGCAGAAGCAGTGCCTGATGTTGAGCTCTGTGTTGCTAGTGCTGCAGCTTGGCACAGCTTACAAGTACGCGTATTTGTAGAATTTACATACAAGTGAAAGGGACAATTACTCTGAGTAATATAGTACAATTATTTCAGTACATTAATCTTTTATTAAAGTACTCGGGTTCTGCCTAGAAAAATCATACCTGTCCACAGGTAGGTGCTATAAAGTGAGCTGTAGAGGAATATAAATACTAGGATCTGCACGGTGATGTCTTTCTCTTTAACAATGAAATTCCATACCACCATTCCAATGCAAGCAATAAGCTGCAAAGAAAGGTAAGATGCCATTATTTAAATCAGGAATGCAGGATGACAAGAAAAACTGAAGATAGTATAATATAGCTACAATAAGCTTTGAAACTCCACCCTCAGATTCACTGGAGTGTGATTTTATGAATTGGATAGTTCTATAGCAGTAAAGCAGTGCAGCAGTAAATTCTATACCACAGTTATGTCAATGACTACAGTACCCTATTCTCAGCAGAGGTTTTTTTGACACCAATTACATAGCTCAGATAAACTGGGAGTAAAGCAAGTCAGAAAAAATATATAACCTATATATACCACCCTATAATAAATAAAATGTAAAGCTTTTTAAAATACAAACCAGTTATCTGAAACGATTTGGACATGAAGCTGAGGTCAACAGATGTTTGTTCAGCCAAGAATTATACAAGTTTTCACCTCGTGACAACGCATATGACAGTTCTAGTACTGAAGGAATCTGAAAAACTATGCTGAAATACTATGTAAACAGTAATACAATAGTTCAATTTTTTTTTAAGATGAAACCTACTTTTCTGTTATAGACAAGAAGCACCTGCAATTCTCACACATTATTTTTTTTCAAATGTGACTCCATCAGACCTCAGAGAGTTTACTATATGTATACAATCTTTTTTTGAAAAACTACAGAACACTTCAGAAAGCACTACCATACAGATATATTACAAGCACAGGCTACTCTCACTGAATTTAACAGCAGTTGTGCAGTTGACTTCAAGGGAAGAAGGAAACATACTTTGTAGTTTTCTCTCAGTTTAAATAACAATTAAAATTAATCCAGAGCTATTTGGCTTTGCCCTTCCCTAGCCACCAGCCAGGTATTCCCACATCCCTTCCTTGCATTAGCACTGGCACCCGTCAAATCCATCAGTGAGTGACTTCAGGAAGCTAAACCAGCATGGGGATTAGTTTTCTATTTAGCTCCTTGAATCAGGTAACCATAGAGTCAAACACACACTGCTGATAATCCCAGCATTGCTGACTTCAAATGGGCATAAACTGATACAGAAGTGCACTCAGTAGTAACTAAAAATATATTTCAGAAGCCACTCGCCATTCTGATTGCTTATAGCTCTGTCTGAGCACCATACTACCAGCATCAACTACCATTTTCAAGGATGTATTTTAAGGCAAAGAAATTATTCAAACAAGTCGCACATTAGATTCCCCTGCCCTCCACAGATGGCTACAAAGATATCACTGCAGAAACCAAACTTGTAAAAACGTTAAAAGTAAGACTCTTAAAAAACTGCAACTCATACAACAGCATTCTTCTTACTACTGACCTGAGCAACAAGTAGATTTGTTGTAATCATATGAGGAAGTTGTTTGTATTTCTTACTCAGAAGAACAACAATAAGAGACCAGATCTGTAACATAGAAGAAAAAATTGAATTTAAGAGCAAAACAAAACCCAAGTGAACAAGATGAGTATTCTGGCTGACTACAGTCAAATTAAATATACAATAAATCTTGAAAAGTTTGTTAGTGAGATGACTACAGTAGTCAGCTGCACACCATCTGGTGCCAGTCAGCACGCAACTATGGTCAGAAAAAGCAAGGCATCTTTGTGCTCTTATGATGGTGAAATATTTCCAGAAAGCACCAAGAACTTGCCTCTAGCGCACAGAAGCCTGGTTGTTCCTCAGGACCTAAATGACCACAGAGTAGTCCAGCAATTTAGAATTTAAAATTTCTCCTGCCTCCCCTGAATCTCCCAAAATTATCCGTGACAGCAAGAGGCTGCGTTCACTTGCGGCTTCCCTTGAGGCACACTTTCAAGACAAGCAGACTTCACTGAGACAACAATTTAAGAAAACTCCAACTCTCTCCAACATGAATGTTTTTATTTTAAAAAAAGCAAACAAAATAAAACACATTATCTGTAGTGCCTATAAAGCTAAAACACAATTCACATTGGACACTGGATTATTAAGAACTTAATTAAGTTCTTTTTAAGAACTGTGCACCTAGAATTTCTAGGAAAGGAATTTGATAAAGCTAAATCAAAACTTACAAGTTAAACATTTTCATCGATATCCATTAGTACTTTATTAAATAAATATTCACTGATGTTTCTGGAGCTGAAGTTTGTACACAGCTTCCATTACTGTGATATCCAGGCACCTCACATAGCTTGATGTAATTATTCCCTGTGGTGTAAGCTAGCATTGTTATTCCCCTATATCCTGTTATAAAAAAAAAAAAAAAAAGCACCCAGAAGGACAAACTCTTAAGCCCTGCACTACTGCTCTAATTCACTTACCCATCTTTCTCTATAGTGCAGCTTCCCAGCTGACCCACTGCTAAATCAAGATTTTAACTCCTACCTCATTTTTCTGCAACACGATACGAGGAAACGCGAGTCTCGTCCTACCGTGACGCGATTTACTGCTTATGTACTAATGCTACCATGACATGACAGTGTGCTTTTGCATTTTCACTTCATCAACACCTACCAGAGAAACGAGGCTGACGATACTTATGTCAAAGCTAACATTTTGGAGTGCAGCTGCTAGTGGGTTGGGGTCCATAGAGGGAATGGTCAACAGCCACGCAGAAACATACATAATAGGTGCAGACACAAAAGTGCTTATCACCATGCCTGAGGTAATCTGCAAAAAGAGTCAAACAGAAACAAGAACAGAGCGAATCGGATCCCAAGTTAAATAATCTGCGTTCAGGAATACAACCACTGGCAAAATCGTACTTTTGAATTAAACATACATAGACCTTTAACAAATGAGAGAGTTGTTTCTATAACAAATCATTGAGAGTACGAGTCAGAAAGCATCCATTTTACACACACAGTTAAACTAAAAATTTTAAAGCTTCTGAAACAGTAGGAATAGAGAGTTTGCTACTACGAATTCTTACAGAACTTTTTCACGTGTGTAAAATATACTAATGACTACAGTCTAGGGGTGGATTTACAATGTCACAATTTACTTTTGGATGCAAAGATTCACATCGTTAATAAATAAGAAAACATGTAGTTATGCAAATACTAATATGCACCAACTAATGAGAAGAAGCCACATATATTTACTTTCAAGTCATTTCTATTTTGGCTTCTCATCGTCTTTCTGTTTTCAAGAATTTGCACAGTGATACAAGTATTAATTGTTATTCATACTACAAATATTATGGATCTCTGTTGTTAAGAGATTTCTTGAGTTTGCTGGGCACAAAATTCTATCTTTTAAATAGAACAGTGTCGTCCCCCCCCCCTTTTTTTTTTCATTTTCTTTTAAAAAACCAACTACACAAACCAGAAATGGATAACATTAAAAACAATGGAAGTCAACAGGAATGTTTTCATGTCGCTTCAAGTGGAAGAAAAATTGTATTTTAAGTTGAAAATATAATTGATACTGTCTATTATTAAAAAAAAAAGTTGGATTTCTATTGCAAGTTTTAACTCAAAGGCAACACAACAGCATCAGTTAAAGCACAAGTTCATTCATAAGTTTTCAGCATTAAGCTAACATTGTTCTTACTGAAATCAGTAAAATAACTTACGTTTTTTTTCCTACAAAAACACTAGTTCAAAGACTTTGTCTTTGAAAACAAAAAACAAAACCAAAAAACAAACCCCAACAAAGATACAAGTTCTTTAAATATAAAGTCATCCTAGTTCTTCCTACCAGAGTCATGAATAAGAAAAGTATAATGACTTATTTATGCACATGTACTATCAAGACACTTGAGACACCAGGAAAGAGTACTTTGTTTAAGTAATAATCTGAAATACAATTTATATTTCAGTTCTAAGAAGTAAAAGTAAATCTAAGGAGCCTATACTACAGAAAAGCAAATTCATCAAGCCTACGTATTTATTTATGTATTTCATCAATGAAGTTAAGCTCAAAGTTAGTACATGTTTGGAAAAAGCTAACTACATACAATTCCTACTTCCATATTAAATTGACTTGCAAATATTGCGACACCAGGTGCTGCTGGAAAAACTCCATAAAGGAATGCATAGTTTGATAAACTGGTGTGGTTGACTCCGCTGTCACTTTTGTCCAAGAGTTCCACCATTTCTCTACAGAGAAATGGCATCAAAAGTCTGAAAAGAGAGGGAAAAAAGTAATTAAAAAAATATAATACTCGAACTATATAGCAATAGACTCTTCTTTGCTCAGAAAACAAACCAAAAGGACATTTAAGGCTTGTTTGAATGCTATTTATGAAAAGCAAAATACTGACATCACTTTGAATGATTGCCTTTACTAATACCATGACATTTATCCACTGCTTAAAATTTTTGTGTCACAAGTTAAACAAAAAAAAAGGTTAAAATGACAACAAACTCAGCTATAAGCCCATTCTCTGACTGTGCAGACACATTCTTTGTATAAAATTCAGATTTAGAAAGTTAAAATATAGAAAACCTCCTCATTTTTCAACTGCTAACGTAATAGTAGCTATAAGCAGTCAGCAGCTTTGAAACTTAGACCACCTTTCTGCAAGTTGTCTGAAAGGCAAAGGGCTCAACATTCTTACAGAATTTCTCATTGAACTGTTTTACAGACCAGGTCTTTGCTAGTTAGTTATAATGATATTCAAATACACTTTCAAATTTTACAGTATAAACTTAGCCACCAAACAATTGCTCTATTACGTTAATTGTAGCTCAGTAGCAAATAAAATATTTAGTTCACCAGTAACGGAGATATATTCAAGGGAAGATACTTATGGCATAAGTTCTACAGAGAAACTGTCACTTATTCATACTTAAAAGTCAGAGCGCTTAAGAGTGTAAAGCAATCATTTTTAAACTCTTGCAATACAGCAGTTTCCAAGATGTATAGACAAAGCAAGGAAAACCAGTTAATTCAGAGACATAATGCAATCCCAAGAAAATACAAATACTAATCACATAATACTTAAACTCACTCTTGTCTAACTATTTAACTAGTAAATTTTAATTTAAGCTAGTAATCCCCCTTAGACCCAATTCATGACAGATGGCCTGTGGGCAGTCCATGAAGCCACAGCAGCCTTGATTTTTTTTCTCTGCAGAGCCAGACAACAGATCTCCTGGTGTGCAAAATTTCTTTTAAAAGTTAACAGTTGTACGCTATCAGAGTTTAGGAAGCCCTCACCCAAAATACTAGAAGTGAAACATACCATCCCTATAATGTTTTTGAGAGAAAAAACCATCTGACCAGCATACTCAGAGCTTAAAACATCTAGAGAACAAAATTATAAAAAGTACAAAAATCAAACTTACAGTTTAGCTGTGATGAGAAGGATCAGTGCAACAAACATACCCTTTGTCAGTTTTTTTGTTTGTCCCACCATAGTTAGTCCAAGGTAAAAAAGTGCGGAGCCAGAAAATGAACTGCCCAGTCCATCAAGGAAGTTTTCAAGGTATGCAGGAATTTTCTGGCCAAGAATAAAGTTTGAAGCAATTCCTATGAAGACCATGAATACAATAGGGTTCTGCAAAACTCGAAGGAGTGCTAGGCCCACTATTTTGATTTTGCTGTGTGACACAGTGTGATTATCCCTCCACTTCTGGATTTCACAGAAGATAAACCCAAGAGGGTTTAGCATCATAAGAGATATTGGAGCCACTAGGTAAATGTACTGGAGATATTCTGGGTAAGTGGTTTGATATAAAGCTTCAACTAGAAGACAGGAAATGAAAAGTGATGAGTGATAATATTTCAGTAAAAAAAAAAACACATTAATATCGAAATTAACTTTTGTTTTCTGAAAACTAGTGAAATTTTTTTTCATTATCCTTCAGAGGTAACTGCATTTACAATCGATACGAGATGATGTAATAAAAGCACACCCAGTCACCATCAGGCCACAGTAGTCTAATGAACACATTAAAGATCAAAGATTAAGCATCCAACGCTACTTAATGATTCTATGAATAATCTACATTTACAGAAAAAAAAAAAGAAAATAATATAGCAATCCCACACAGCCTTTGAGTCATCCCAAATGCTGATAAATATTGAGTTTTTGCAGAATTGCTTTTCCTCCTCAGAAACACGAGAGTCATGGGGAATTGCATGCACCTCTGCAGGACACGAGTTGCTTCTCGTCTTAGGGGAGTCTCATATCTCTGGAATTTAACTGGTTTCCAGTGGGTAAATCAGGTGTAACTGATGTTGTACGACACAGCAAAGCAACAACCAAGTAAAAAATGCATTAGCACATAATTATTAGTTCATTTTCTGCAACTACTCAGGACAAGAGTGATCATTGTAGTTCTGGTCCCTCGCAGAACTTTAAAACATGAGCGTTTGCTTTCATTGCTACTACATACTTCTGAGTCAAGGCAGAACTGCTTCTTATTTCAAATTCGTGCCAACAGCACTTCAAAAATCATGAAAAAACTCTGGAAAGATATACAAGATTCTACCTTAGGGTGAACTAAAAAAACAAAACAAAACAAACCTAACCAAACAACTCCATAGTATTTTTAAAGTAGTATTTTGTTTTCTTTTCACTATAATATACTATATTAGAGGCAGGAAAGTAACCTGTAAATCTGCAAGGTCTTGAATCCTGCAGAACGCAGATGTTTCTGGTCTCCCTATCATAATTTCATTACTTCATATTGAAATAAGGAAAAGGAAAAGGAGAAAATATGCATACAAAGCACCTCCTCACATAAGCAGTAAAATAACATTTAAATTGCCATCACTTCCTCATGTTTGCATTTTAAATGTGTTTTATAAACAAAGAGTTCAAGTGAAATTACTCCATTTTAAAAAGTCTAGGTCTATACTGCTGTATTTCCTATATATGTATAAAATGATGAATTAAATCTACCAAAATTGCTGCTTATCTGGTTAACAATCGAGAGTTTATCTGTGTAAGAATGCCATGTTGGTTTTCCAAGTCTTTGGAAAGATAACATTCATATTTTATCTGCCTTATAATGGTTATTATTTTCAATAAATCTCAAAATATGCAAAATGATGCTTTCCATTGTAGTTTTTCCCAGTTAGAAACACATTCTTCCCCAGGCAGAAGTATCTTAATATGCAAGTGCAATTCTATTTGTACTACAAAGAATATTTAAAAAAATAAGCACTTCTGCATAAATACATCTACTGGACCTTTCTATGGGATAAACTTTATTTAGTACTTTAAGAGTGCTAAGTTAAGATCACTAAGCAGCCAACTATTGCAGGGATTTCCATTTCTCCATATACTAAACTTGTTCTTTTTCTAAAATAGTTTTCCCTCATGACTACGTGCTTCAAAATCCAAAAGATTTTTACCTTCATATTAGTTAAGCATCTGGAATGACAGATCCACAAAGTGCTAAATGAGCATTTACTATAAAAAGCCTCCTCTTTAGATTGAATAAACTGACATTCTCAAGTAGTTGATTTCCAATGTAAAAGAAAAGGCACTAAAGGTGCTCTGCCTCTTACAAGCCACGGTTAAAGTATGTATACAAGAGCCACCTGTCCTAAAATCCTGAATAAACTGCTTAACAGAACTACCTAGTTTGTGGTTAATTACTGCATTTAACAAGTCAGTTTTAAACATTAACTGCATTCTAATACATAAAACCACTTTAAACATGCTGGATACTTCTTATGTAAGTAAAAATCTTCTAAAACCTCAGCCCTTAGAGTGATACTTTTATGCTGCTTTGTACAGAATGCCCATTTCAATCAAATGCAACTCGACAAAAGTCACATGTAAATATATCTGAGTGAAAAATGTAATAAATCATTGGTTTTTGGCAAAGTAAAACTGTATACTTAGTACAAATATTAAGCTCTATAAGTAATTTAAGTGATATATGAAGTCACAATGCATTTTTCTGGGTAGCATGAAGTGAAGCCAATGGAGATTGCTGAGTCGGGGTGGGGTGGGGGGGGAACAAAAACCAAAAAAAACCAACAAACTTTCAAGGATCATCAAGATAGTGAAAATAATCCACAACTTATATGTCCAATGAAGAATTTTCTTTTTATTTAAATCAAGGTGCTTACTTGCTGATCATAACAAAAAATTGAAATTATGGATATTTTAATACTCTTTTTCTAAAAAAAAAAAAAAAAAAAAAATCAAATTTCTACATCCAGCTGCTCAAATTACATATAAAATCCACAATAGTTGCTCATGCTTTATACAATTAGAACCATTAAAGTCGTGGTAACTGAGCCATCATCCACACAACACTTTGCTACACCTGTGCTTTAACAATACAGTACCAGAGAGCAGATGAAGCCGTTCTGTCAGAGTTCTATCATCTCACCTAGTAATAAAAACCAGACAAAGCTTTCTATCACAGTAATTCTGTTTATGTCGTGGGTCTGCTAGCAAACGTGTACCAGTTGTTTTTCACTTGAACCAACATCACTTTGTAGTGTAGAACTGTCATAACAATGATTAGAGAAAAACAGAGTAGCGATCTTTTAATTCTCCTGTGTGCAAATCTTTGCTCAACAGCAAAAACAGCATAGTGGTTATTAAAGAAAAAAAAAAATTATTACATGGTATGAAAACTCAAGACATTATTTATCTATTTAAGAGTTCAAACTGCCTTTTTAAATAGTGCCAGTATAATACTCAGATTCATCACGACTTTAAAAATATATTTCCATTAGAAGATCAGGTTTTGCTCAAAACACTAGCCATCATCATACATAAAAAAATAAGCAAGGCACTCTTTGTTGCCTAGTCCTGCAAACACTTCAGAGAAGAAGCCACTGACAATAAAACGTTTGCACACCTGACAGCATGAACTAAACACTGGTGAAAGTTTGAGGTGGGAGATGGGAAAGGAAATAAACAGCTCTGAAATTAACAACCCTTAAGTGCCTACAGCGTTACTGTTGTGTTAAGTACTCCAGTAAAGTTCTTTATTAACTAAATGTTGTGAATTTGGCTAGACTGTACATAGAAGAAATAGGAATCATATTTTATAAATCATTAAATACTTGAAGAAAAAGGCAATCTGACAAGAAAGTAATCCAAAGTAGAAAGAATATTTTAACTATAAGGATACAATGGAAATACATTCAGACAACCTCAAAGTAAACTCTAATAGGCATTGTAATCCAAGAAATCAAGATGTAACCCTCACAGCTTTATTTGCAATATACTTCTGATTTTTCTCTAAAGAGGAATAAATCTCAGAAGATACAACAGAGAGAGAAAGGTATTTTCATCTAGCGAAGAAAAAGTTTGCAATTGCATTTGTCTATATTTTATACATATCCAGCAAATTTGAAGGGAGTAGGAAAGATTCAAGATTCTCCTGAGTATGCTGCCTTAGAATACGAGAAGAAAACTGCCAAGTCCTTAAGTAACCTGAAATATGGTGCTACTCATTGTTACAAATAATCTGGAATTGCATGTTTAGGCCTCCTCTTTTGTAACTGTATTTTCAACTCGGTAATCAAATATCTTGCTTTCTGCTTTGCTAGAACAAACTTTCTTTTTTTTGTTCTTAACCTTGTCTGGGTGATAAGAGTGATCTCAAGAGAATTTGAGAGAGACAAAGTACTTTCTCTCCAGGGAGCAGCAAACAAATAAAACAGTCCAGGCATCCTCTTCAAATGCCTGCCACTCGAGGTGTATTTCAAAGATCCTGATAACATGAGGTATGCATTCCCCCACGAGCCACACAGGTCAGCAGCACTGAAAGCTGTATTGGCACACACGAGCCTTCCAAGATAGGGAAAAAGCACTGCGATCTAGATAGTAGCAGGTGGGAGAAGACTGCTACAGCTCCAGATCACTTCCTAAGTATCATAGTATGTATGGCTAAAAGCATACTAACATGCCATTAGGAAAACCTAGAAAAAGTAAAAAGAAAAAAAAAAGTCTTCCTTAACAAAAGGAAAGAAAATAATAGTTTTGCAGATTGGGATAAAATTAATTTTAATAACTGATATTGCTTGGAATTCAGAATATAGGCTTACAAGAGTAAGAGTACACAGTTATACAAGTTATACTCTTAATGCCTCTCTGTTTTTTGTTTTTAGCTCCACTGGACTAGTGGTTAGTTACACATCCCAAGAACGGCACCACAGCCATATAAAATTCTGATTTGATGCACATGAATGTAAGTTACCACAAATCACACAGCAATTTTGCTTTTAAAAGACAGACTTCTTCCAAGACTATATCCTAACTCATGTCTACTGGCCACAACAAAATGAAGATTAAGGGATAAAACATGATTGGCTACATAAACCATGTTAAGTAGCACAAAAATTAGAAGTTTCTTCTGAACAGATTTAAAGTTTGTCCCACACACCCCACAACCAACAGGCACCAACATTACAGCTAGATGTCTTCTTTGAGCTAAACCAAGGGATAATGCCAAATTAGTAAAAAAAACACTATAGCTACTTCAGAGGGTACAGGCTCATACTTTGCAAAGAGATTTTGGTCTTGAGGGATACTCTGGCAATTTCCCATAAGGGCATTCTTAACTTGCAGTAAGTGCAAGGTAATTTTTACTAATTTTGAAATTATATTTTAAATCTTTTTTTTTTTTTTTTTAAAACCTGATTTACTTTAATATGACAAGATCACACAGACATCAGTAGTTGGATTGTTTTAAATTGTCTCACTCATACCAGCTGACAGTTTTCCTCCCGTACATGGTCTGAGGTCAATAAATGTGACTTGAGAAATGGCTTAGATACCTCATAACTTCAGTTGAAAAGTCAATTTCAAATTATGGAAAAATAAAAGTAAACATGTCTAGAACACTGAAAAATAGGTTTGAAGAAGAACGCATAAGGAACAACTTACCTATTGGATATCCCAGTGCAAAGTCATTGCTTTGTGTAGCAAAAATAGGGAACAAACCTGCTTTGCTAAATCTGTTCTCAGGATTGGCTACCAACAATGTTAAAACGCAGACTAAGAAAAACACAGCAGCTTTGGCAACTAAAATACTGTACAGGAAGGACCAATTCACATTAGAAAAGTCAAGCACCACCATGTTTTTGAACAGTAGAGCTGGGAGTGCAAAACGGGACACAAAATTTCCCAATCCTCTGGCCTGAGTTGTTGTGATAACGTTGGCTCTTCCAGCCACGTAGCCACAAAGAATTATTCCAAAGCATTCTAACAGGGCTGGGAAAAGCCTGCTTATTGACATAGAAGGAGTACCGCCAGTGGTATTGAGTCCAACTTGTCCAGGCAAAGAAACAGACATATCAGCTGAAGATGAGAGGTTCTTTGTATTGAAGTCTGAATAGTTATCCATTTCCTTTGACCACCTCTTCCAAAAAAAGAGCTTGAAATGATCTCATCTGTAAAAGACACAAAAGTATTTCTTTATTAACTTCCAAAGCTGTATTTTGAATATTTACGGTTTAAGGCTTGCTGACAGAAGATTTTACACTTACAAATTATTACAAATAAATAATGAGACAAGTAATAAGTAGCTACCGAAAAATAACTCTTAGAAAGAAGAATGCTGAAAAATCATTCCATACACATATAATCTTCACACATCATCTTCTCACAAGTCTGTACAATTCAACGTCAATTGATAGAAGCTAAAAATTCCCAAATAAATTTGAGGGTAACATTGAAATACTAAAACTCAATGTTCCAGGTAAGGAAGATAAATTTGAGCAAGAACTGTAGCTTCTCCACCCTGGCACAAAAAATATTTGGCAAGGCCCCCTCTACCTTTGAGAAAGATTTAGAGATCAAATCATCATATCACCCTTCAAGCTTGTACATGGCTTTGTGCAACTTTGACCTCTCGCAATGTTTCAGTATCACGTGCTAATGACACACTTTCCAGTTAGCAAGGGATCCACATATGACACAGTGGCCAACGATCTAATTCATCATGCTGTTGCTTACCCATATTCCTACATACAATTCTTGAGGCCCGTAACAGTGACATTAAGTATTTGTGTACAACAGATAAGTCTTGTGACTCCTGATCTTCACTTGGTACCATCGATCCCCTTTGAAAGGGTTGACTATAACACAGCAGGTTCTAGATGTGAGTGGACATATGAAGTCTGCAAACTGGATGAAGAGAGAGCACATCAGACACCAATATTCAGTGGTCAATAGCAAGGTCTTGCCAGAAACAGATATAGGTTTGGGGATACAGCTCTGAAACATGGGCTAACATCAGCTAACTCTACATACAAACTTTTGACATTACTAAATCCTAAAGTACTCTGGAAAGGAAGTAAAGATAATTTATTCCATTTTGTAGAGAGAGAAACTAAGGCAAAAGGAGACTGATTTGCCATAAGCCATCTGTGGCAAAGCTGAGATTCTCAGTTCCCAAAGCAGTGCTTTGTACAGCACAATGGCTAGATTCATGCAAATTAATGACTGATTTAGAAGTCTTTCCAGCCTCTTTGTATTCTGTCCTCAGGGAATAGAGATCTGATAATAGTCAGGTAAATAAACAAGTAAATCAAGTCAGAGGTGAGCTCTTGTATGCTCTATTTCACACCCTGGCATCCAGCATACGCACATTCACATGTAGCATAAACTCTTTGATTCGTGACTTTTATTTATGCCTGAGGCTTTTAGTAAGCAATCCTACAATGCTGTTGTAATTTATCTGGACTGAGCAGCTGCATCATCCAAATCTGTGTCCAGTAGCCCTGACTGGGCTCTTCTCTCAAGGAAAACGAGCCTCACTCCAAGCAGGACTTATTTTAAAGGTTGTATTTTTCTTACGTTATAGATATACATTCACCTAGGCGTATTTGGACCCAAAGCATTAGAATCATAGAATGATGGAAAAACTTGCAATAAATAAAAAAAAAAAAAAAAAACAACAAACCACTTCTTCTAGCAAAACTTAAGGAAGTTGTTAGGATTTGCAAAATGTCCAAAAGAGGTTTACAGACAGATTTCCAACAGTGAATTCTTGAAAGAAGCCAGCCACATTCTATACTACCTGCAAGGTGAAAAGCAGGTTTTTGGCACAGCCTCACCTCAAATTCTTCAAGGTTGCAGCACTGCATACAGGTAAGGCTTCTGGCAATGCAATGTGTTTAACCTACTCCCTGCTCTGTTGAGGTATTTTTTCAGCAAGAAGATAAACGTGAAGCTTTTTTAACCAAAGGCAACATTTGATCTGTAGCAGAAGTGTATTTTGGCTGTATCTGTCCCTAAATTCTGCCACTCCTTCTCATCCTCTGTGCCTTCGTACCCAAGGCTATATCTTTTACCACTGTGTCAATACTAATGACAAAATTTGTTTTCCGATACTCTTACTCACAAAAGCTGCAGACTACATACAATTATATAGTGGGAAGGATTTTTACTACTGTAACGTCTCCTTCCTCCCTTTCTCTCCTGAGAAGTGGTTTGAGCTATTCAGGCTTCTGGCTTGCACAAAGCCTTCACAGGTGAGTCAATCAATATAGCTGCACAAGCCCATACATTTAAACAAAAATTGTGCCTAAATGAAACATCCCTCTTCTCTCTGTATCAAAATTATTATTTCTCCTCATAAAATTGCTACAAAATATAGAAGTGCCCTTGTCCCCATTTTATAATTCAGGAGTTAAATAAATATGCAGAAGACTGACTCTGTAGTTCTACCCATCAGTAGCACACGCTAAATCTTTTATCTTCCTCACTAGATCAAAACTGACACGGATATACACCTACACATCCTACAACCATCTTTTGTAAAGTGCCACAAGTATTCCTGCAGCCTTCCTTCAGGCTGTCTTCACCTTGAACTTCATTAAAAGTGGCCTTGCAAAATCAGTCAGGCCAAATTTTTGGTGAACCCTGAGTTTCAAAGAAACTGCATCACAGTAAAGCTGCTACTGGCACTCCTCAGAGGGCTTTGCATGCGAATCATCTCTTCAGCTCCAGAGACGTGCGCATCCTAAGACATACACATTTAACACAGATTATCTATTGCAGAGCTGTGGTATTTTCCAGAAATACACAGCGTGCTGCTTACCACAGTGCATACATCTCTCAACTCCTTTTGCTCTATAGGATACATGCATTTACATAACTGTTGTAAGATTATGTAATGGCTAATCGCAGAATTAACATACAACCTTATCACATCTGCAGCTTAACTCAAACTAGCACCTCACATGAGCGAAAATGTCTTAAATTCACAGTTCTTAATGAAATCAAAGACATTGATCTGATGGAAAACCAAAATTTTATATATTCTACATAGAAACTCATCTGTTCTTACAGTAGATGTAACAAATTAACTAGTCAAATGACACTAAAATAATTAAATATAACACAGACCCAAAGGAAAGCACTTAGCTTTGACTTCATAGGACATACGATCTGTGGTTGTCCCTTCAGGGATTGAGATGTGAATTCTCTAAAACCCAGCCACAGTTGCACTGTTGGGAACTACAGGCCAATAAAGACAAAGCTTTTAGGAATGACACTGCCTTATCTGCTGTCAACTGTCAAGCATAGCTGCTTGCAGCCAGACTGTCAGCTTTCTTTTGAAAGGAAGGACAGTGCAGCCAGCGCAAGAGGAAGTCTGGTATGAAGACCAATAATAGATAGAGAGCAAGGAACAAATGCAGTTTACAGTTCTCTTGAAATAAATTGGAGCACTGATATTTGCCCACTTCTCTCATAGGCTGTCAATATTTGTAAAGTGTTAAAATTCACCAGACCAGAAACTCAATTCTCCAGCAGCTGTGAGTTAAGCAACATCAGGTTCCTCTCTGAGCGCTGAAATAAAGAAGCTGTCTCCCTTTCCAGCAGGAAAATCCCTTTCATCTTATTTTTAATGAAATTCGAAGACGGTATGAGATAATAGAAGAGATACCTCAATGTACATCATCTCTCTGGTCTCTTACTTTCAAGCTTTCAATTTATAATCACTCATCAGGTGATTCTGATGACACTGTCAAGGCTGTGCACATTGTTTGTAAGTTATATTCCACAATATGACCTCATTTCCTACCTTAATGCAATGTACACATATCCCGAGGATAACACATTATTTTATTCACGACAGTGAAAGTGGAATTAGGCAGGAAGGGTTACCGTTCATGGCAGCTCTAGCACGTCACCCTCAGCTCAGATAAGAACATGCCATACACATGTTCGTGTAAAAAGTTTGTACAGCAAGTCAAAGAGGAAGTAGCTTTAGAGAGTTACAATGATAAAAGTGGGAAGAAATGATTACTGCAGTTCCTATTCTTGCAAGTTAACCGCGATTTTTACTTTTCTCTCTACTGGGCTAAGAAGCAGACATAGGATAATATCATAACAGCAATTAACCCAACAAGTATGCCACCACCAGCTCCAACTTAAGACCACGAGACAAGAAATATCAGACCCTAAGTGCCTCTGAGCATTTGTTCTTCAAGATCACATTTCCTTTTCAGGTTTTTTTTTTCTCACAAGAAAGCACCTGAACAGCGGAGAAGCGGGGAAGCTGCATGCAGAGGAAGCCCAGCGAAGCCCAGGCCTGCCCCAGCACGCGACTGGCAGACCTCACAACGACAACGCTTAAAGCGACATCAAAATTTGTCAGTGCAGGTGTTCAGACCAGACCAAATGAAGCAACAGTTGCCAACAGCATGAAATACCAAGCCAGAAAAACAAATGGAAAACATACCTCCCTTTAACTTTCAATTAGGCTCATCTTAGGGCTTGTCAACAGACAGACGCATACTTTTGAAGCAAACAGCAAAACCTTTTTCAAAAGACAGACTACATTTTATTGTCAGCACCCCTCAAGAAGTGTCTCACTAACCCCACTTGCCAAATAGGGGTGAAACATCCTTTGACTTCCAGTGAGAAAGCCTCAACAAAGCAAACACCTCGCGTCTGCCCCTTCCTTGCTCATCACTGCTCTCCTTTCTATGGTCACCCCAGCTACGAGCACACAGCATTTGCACTCAAAACACCGGAGAGATTTAAAAAAGAAAAAAAAAAAAAAGCTGTCTTGTGTAACAGCTGTCTCATTAGAAAATAAAGCTAGAAGTCGGGGGAAGGAGCAGGCAGCTTACCTACTTAGTTTTTGGTAGGCGCCTCCACGCAGGGGTACGTATAGAGGATTTGTACTCTGCCAAGGTGAGAACCTCTCCAAGGCCGAGCCCGCCAGTACCGAGGCCCAGGAGGGGGAGGGCTGGGCCGGGCTGACCCGCCCCCGCCCGCCCCGCCAGCGGCAGCCCAGCGCCGGCGGCTGCCCCGGCACCCGGCGGGCCCTGCCCCGCGGTACGGCCGCCGCCCGCCCCGTGCGCCGGAGGCCAGGGCCCGCGGGCGGGCAGGGCCGGCGGACGCCGGCGGGTGGGAGGGATCAGCCGCAAGATGGCGGCGGCGCGGCCGGGCCCCTCAGGCGCCGAGCGAAGCCCTCCGCGGCGGCGGCGGAGGGTCGAGCGCGGCCTGCCCCCGCCGCGTCCTTTTCCCCGGCGGCTTCTCCCGCTCTCGGGAGCCGCCTTCCCTGGCGGGAGTCGAACAAGCGGCTGCCGCCGCCGGCTTCTCCTCGGGGCAGACCGAACTGCCCGCTGCCACCTGCCCTCAACGGGGCCCGGGCTCCCGGCCCGGCTGAGAGGCGCTGCTTCCCCGCCGAGGTGCGGAGGCTCGGGGGAGAAACAGAGCCCCCGGCTTCAGCAGCGGGCAGCGCGGGGCTCACCGGCATTTATCTGCCCGGCCCAGCGCTGCCACACTCCGCTCGGCGTGGGCCGATAGCGAGGCCTGTACCCGGCCTTCCTGCCTGGTGCAAGGGCAGCCCTGATCCCTGCGATTTCTACACTAATTTCTAACAGATGAGAGTACTTTGAAAGAAAACGCTGTGTCTTCTACATGGCGTTACCTCCCCAAGGCTGGTCAGACAGTGATTTCGCCAGTAAAAACTAGAAGTGGTAATGGCCAAAGATTTTCCTGCTGAAATAAAGAGGATCCAGCTTTCTCAGCAGCTTCCCGTTTTTACTGTGATTGACGAGATAGTGGTTCGAGCTGCCCGTTTTCTAGGAACTAAGCCAGATACTGCTGCCACAAAGAGAGTAAGCGTGAAATTCTGTGTATCGTACACTTTCTCCCATAGTTTATTTGATGCAAACCAGCTTAAGTGTGGCAGACATACTGCAGTTAGGACATCTGTTGCTATAAATGAACTTTTGTGGCAGACATGGTGCCACCCAGAGTCTGTGTTTGGCAGTTTCCCCCCTCAAAACTGGGAAGGTCAAGCAAGAAAAGAACCGCTCCTCTTCCTCTTTCATGTAACATCCAGAGGAGACCAAAATAGAGAAGAAGGGAGAACTATCTCAACCAAGAAATATTTATGTGATTGACAATTTGTGAAGTGCCATCTCAGGTATGATCTAATAAATTTCCCCTTAGTTCAGTTTACAAGGTCTACTGTCAAAATACTTACAGGAACCTTACCAGAAACAAATCAGATATTATATTTTAGGAAGAGCAATATCAGTTGTAACAACAAAAATAATACTTAAAGGAATTAAATGAGGTCAGGAAAGGGTTAAGAAAAATACCATAAAGAATGCAGACAGGGATAGAAACTTGTGGGGATAAAAATAACTGCTGGAAACTTTTAGAAGGTACATATTTTGATATTGTATGTCTGCTTTAATTTTAATTTAAACTGATACTTAATGAGTTAATTTTTCTGTTGCTGCATTAAAAACATACACCCTTAATACAGACCCCAGCTGACGTTTAGCAGCAATGCTGACACAGAAGTCAGCGCCTGCCTGCTCTCTGCCTCTTATTCCTGTCCTCACGTTGGGCCAACGCAGCCCAGCCAAAAGATCAGTGAGGCTGTACAAAAAACATGCCAACAAACGTAGGTATATCACTGGAAGGCGGTACAGCTTGTTAGGTAACACTCCTGTTGTAATGTTAGGGTGAGACTTTTTTTTGGTGCAAACACTACTAAAGATGACTTTTGTTAATTTACTAAATGTTAAAGTTTCTCTGCTTGGCATCTGCCAAAGGCCACTTTAAAACTGATTTAGATAAGTTTTTGGAAATACAGTATAATGGGATCTTTCAGATTTTTTTTGGCTTTCTGCCTTGTACTCTTCCCTATGGAAATGACATGCCTTAGAGGGACGTACTTTGGGAATTAACAAGGGAGGCACACCAGATTGTACTAAGAAATCTTGGTAAGAATTTACGCCTTTCCTTCTCTTGAACTCATTTCTTCCTCTTAAAAAAATCACTAGTGTTTAACTTTTAATAAAGTATTTTAAAATATGTGCATTATTTTACAAGAGCATAAATTTGGCTGGATAGGCTGCTGATTGATTGCTGTTCATACCCACCAACCAACAGCAGGATTTTCCAGAGGATGAGCAGTTACAGGAGAGGGGGCTCTATTTCCATCTCAGCTCTAGCATCTAGACACTCCTAGATCAGGATAGTGCACTTGGCATGGGTCTTGTGTTTTCTTTTGGGGAACATTGAGGAATGTAGATAATCAGAAGTTTGAAATTGTAATAATGAGATTATTACATAATGAGATTAAAAAATAGAAAAAAATAAAAGAAAATTCTATTTAGGATTTAGATTAATTATTTAAATGGAGTTGTGTGAATTATAGCTGCTATCTAAGAAAAAATAAGGGAAAATGATATGCAAGGAAATAAATAATTAGGACTTAATATAGCATATTTCCTCTTGAAGATTTTAATTTTTTAAAACATATTAAAAGCAACCTAGCAGCTATCCATCATTGACATGCAGCCATTTCTGAGCTGAACAGAAAAGAGCACCAGGGTTTGACCCCATACCCTGTCAAGAAACATGAAATCCGTATTAACCAGACTGTACCACCAGCACAGCACAGCTAATAACTAAAGCACTGGATCACAGGACCAGTTCTCCACTTGGCTGGAAACTGTTAGAAACATAGTTTGTTCGCATGTTTTGACCTGGAGAATTAGCAGTCGTAACTTCATGCTGGAGTCAAGAATTCTTTCTAGTGCAATACTGGATACACAGGGTACTCCTACGTATTTCCAAGGACTGTACAAAGTCCTGCTTCCCAGAACAGCAAAGGACAGTATCCTCTCTCTGTTGGACACCTACTCCCCACTCACCCAATACTTCAAAGCTCTGTAGACTTTTTCTTTGAGCCACATGTTCTCGTCTGTCCTTGAATGTACCTTTGTTTTGGGTGGAGCCTCTGCATTCCAGCACCCTGGATTTATAATAGAGTTTACATTCCTTTTCCTTTTAAAATGTTTGTAAACTAAGTGTGACAGTCATGGACACCAGCTCACATAGAATTTCGTCCAACCCACAGAAATATCAAAAAGCTCTCCTGAATTAATAGAACACCCCAGCATTTGGGCTAGCGATGACCATAGCTGTAAGCATGACTAATGTATGGGAGAGGCAAGATTTTTGGCTACAGACTACCGAGAGGACAGATTTATACAGTCCATCAGCTCTTGATCACAGCTATCCTCTACCACGGCAACTCAACTTTGGCAGTTTTAGATCACAGAGAACACCATTACTGGCGTTGCAAAGCCAAGCTTTCCAATAGCTACTAAATAAATATAAATCTGAAAACTGTCCTCAAAATCCTAATTTGATCCTCTTGAGCATTCCCATACCACCCATTACATAATCATGAACTGCTTTTCCCCTTGATTTTTGTTCTGTTTTCACTCAAATCAGGTATTTCCATCCATTTATGTGCCACCCAAGTAGTCAACCAAGTGTATGGGAGAGACAGTTCCTGCTTTTTGATCTGGGCAACAGCTCAACCAGTGAAAAGCAGCTGGAGCAACCACTACATGAGTCATCCTGCTGACCTGTGGCTTTCATCATACTCCTTTACCTACAACAATTACACATACTGGCCCCACACAGGAGCTGCAAGAGGCTTAACTCTCTCAATGAGAACAGGCTTCAGATGATTTAGCTTTTAAGACCTAGCAATGACCACATGCAAACATATTTTTCAAAGGCATACAACTGAGCCAACTTGGACAGATTTTCAGTGAATCACAAATGTATCTTTGTACTTGATGTGAAGGCTGCTTTACTGGTAGACTGCAAGCACTTGTTGCAAAGCCTGAAATGCTGGAGTATTCTGAAGAAAAGCTCTCAAGAATTTACCATAAGCAAGTATAGTTCTTCAGTTTGTTTCTGAAAATACTAAAAGTAATGGTGTTTTTTTTCTAGAAAGAGTCAGAGAAGTTGTAGCCAAATTGTTAGGGTATGAAACTAAACTAGAGAACTGAAAGACAACACCACCTTACAACAGGAAGTGTCAGGTGAGCTTCAAAGCAGCACTATGGATTGAAAATGTGGCACCAACATCTTTCTAAATAACCTCTCAATAGGATGTTACTAAAGAGTGAGTTTTCCAAGAATAGACAGAAATAAGAATAGAGAGGATGAGCAGACAGTAAGAATGTTAGCAAATGCATCGGGATGAAATCTGTCTGGAAATCTACAAGTATAATCTCAGTATGATTTCCAGACAGCTGTGCACCTTGTTTTCAACAGCATGGAAAAATCCAAGTATCTTACTAACACAATAATTACAACAATGGGTGGAGAAACTAAGATTACTTCTTAGGCAATCTCCTTATATTACAGGAAAAATACTTACTCAGTACTCCTTGGTTATTGACAAGGAGCCAAATTTTATATTAAAATTGGAATTATGCCTAGAGACAGCATAGCCTTGGAACTCTAGTCCTGGAAGAAGTATTGTTCTCATACTGCTCGTTGCTTACCAGGTAAATGGATGATACAATGCTCAAGGCAGGAACCTGTGCTCAACCCCCGTTAAGTTTTCTTAGCTCACGCCATCTGAAAATGCGTGTCAAACTTCCGTTATCTAAAAATATAGTTCAGGATTCGGAAAGTTTGTTGTTTTCTAATGTCTATTCTCTTACAGTTGTGCGTAGGATGTTCAGGAAGAACATGAAGTGCTTATCTGTATCTGGAAGTGTCTGATCACCGACTCACATACTTACTGGAAAATAAACTGTAGCTTACAGTATAGCTATGTTTGATGAGGCAGTTAAGCTACAAAGGAAACCTAAGGAAAATTAATCCGTAGACAGGCAATAGGCCACTGGATTTCTTCTCTGGAGGGGGGTGTCAAAGCAAAAACAGTCCCATGAGAGACTTCTCTGAACTTTTAGGGCTTAAACACTATGAAAAATCCTGCATCCGTGTCCCTGAGAGCAATCTAATGAGAGGCCAGGAGAATGCCTAGCCAGATGCTGTTACCCATAAGCTTGTTAATGCAGAAATTAGGAGGGATGCACTGGATATTTACATTCACTTTGATTACCTTGGAACACTTTTATAAAACATCTTCCTTCTCAAGAAAGCTATTTATCTGCTCATCTACAATTTCACAGTAGTACCCCTCATTATCTATGTTGGTTACAAGAACTTAATTGGTACTTTTGGTGTAGTACCTTTTGTAAGACAGTGCGTACATTCAAGCTGGTTTTGCAAACTCCGTGTTTACTGTACCGTACGCACTCACTTCCGCTTTGTTCCGTGGCTGAGGCAAGGCACATGTTGCTGGTATGTAGGTGCAATTATAGTTTTCAAAATATTGTAACTGCCAAAATAAAATACATTAAGCTGATACAGTCAGTTTGCAGAAACTCAAACTTCAGCAATAATTATGCATGTTCAGGTCTGTTGAAATGGACTGCTTTTCTAAGTGAGCACAGTAAGCGTTGTGCATGGTGAAATTCACCTCTCTAAAGCAAAAAATAAAGAAAAAGAGCTCAAATGAGATTGCACTGAATTCAGTAAAGTTCAGAATAGCCCCACATAATTTCACTGCTATGAGATTTTTTTTTTTCTGAAATTGCTTTCAGTGGAGACAATACAACATTGCAGAAATCACCTAAATATATACATTTCATCATTAGTGCGAGGGTATCAACCCATTACTCAACTCACCAAGGAGGCAAGTTTGCTGAAGTCAAATACAAGTACTCAGAGATGAGTTAACAGGTTAATCATTCTGACTGATGGAGAGAGAAGAAAAAAAAAAAAAAAAAAAAAAAAAAAAGTATGCAAAAGTCACACAAAGAAAGAAATCACTATTTTCACATAGTGGTTTTGAATGCTTTGTCTGGAAAACGATTATAAAGTCTTGTCCATTTGCCTCATATTATATGGTTAGAGCTGTATCTACTGTATGTAGACACAAAGTATTTTTTTTTTTACGTTTTCACATACCACATGACTAACAGTACATGGTGAAATTATTAAGAACAGTGCATAAGAATTAGAGCATTTCTTTACCTAAGAAAACCCATTCATTCATTTTGGCGGAGGCAGCTTGTTACTTACATGTTCTCAGTATTCTTACTGCTCAGTCACTGTAAGACTACTCAAATTGAGCCTGATTCCCCCAAAACAACAAAAAAGGAAGAGCAGTCAGCGTCGTCCACAAGTTAGTAAATGCTGCTTTGCTCAGGAAAGCTGGGTTAAGGCAAGCTGCACTGATTAAATAAGCTGTTTCTCATGGGCAGTGTGCTGCACCTGTTGCTGATTCAGCAAGCAATTGATTAGTAAAGAAACACCAAGAAACAAACAAGCAACCCCCCCCACACAAATAAATAAACCACAAAACCAATGTTGGCATTGCAAATTGAAAACTTTGGAAGTGTTTTCAGACTATGACCCAAGCCTTTGTAAACTCCCTAAAATTCCATTTGTGATCACACCATATCCCACCATTTTTCAAGCCGCTATTTATTACTTACATGAACACAGTTTAAAAGTAATCCAAGAAAAGTATTGATTGCAGTGTATTGTCTCCTTTGGCAGAAATCCAGTAGGTTTCTGTTCATTTATTTCTTCTTCATTTCACCACTGCTATAGCATTCAAGCCTCTCTGTTACTTTGTCACGGGAGAGTATTAAGATACCCTCTTCTCCCTGGTCTTCTGCGTGAAGCTGCTGTACCTATACTTTTTTGCATACTTCTCCCTCTGCAACCTACAGGTTCTTTTCTGACATTGTTTCTTCGTCATACCTTTTCCTGATTACATTCAGCATTTTGGCATTTCATGTAAATTAATGGCCAATATTTTAATCTCATGTGGATTGCCAGACTGATTGTGTTTTCTGTTTCTTTAACTCACAATACGAAGGAATTTATTTCTTCTGTTAAATATTTGAGTAGATACTGGTTTAAGACTGCAATATTGTCAGAGTGGCTTTCTTACAACCATCTGTTACTTCCACTTGACATTTTCGATAAAAAAGGTATTTTGTTTTAATTCTTACCTTTTCCAGCTGCAGTTAAACTTTATTTGTTAAAGGCTTTATTTGTTTAGGTCTAACAGCGTGCTGCTTTTGGTTGAACTGAAGCAGACTAGAGTCTGATGTTATTCTGTTGCATCGTTTTTGGAACTTTACTCACCTACGAGTTGTGGAACTGCATGGAGGAGCGTGCCGAATACGTCTGAGTGAACGTGCCGCTGTACCAAGAGTCAGCAGCGCGCAGGGTTCCCAAAATGATGAGCTACACGTTGCCATGGGCTCATAACCAAAACCATGCCAGCAAAATTGTCCATGGTTAAATTCCAGGACCACAGCTTATGAATTGCTGAAGATGCAAGCCATGAAACAGTAATGAAACGTTTCTCGTTGACACAACCCCATTCGAGCCGCTCTCCGGGCCGGGAAGCGCGGAATTCAGGGGAGCAGCGCAAGGTGCCCCCTAGCGCCCTCCTTCCCGCACGGCACCGCGCTGGCGGCAGCTCCGCGCCGCCGCAGCCGCTGCCCAGGGCGCCGCGGCTTCCCAGCCTGAAGCGAGCGGGGCGGGGGGAGCCGGGGGCAAAGCCGGCAAAGGCTGGCTGGAAACCAGCTCCCGCACCCAGCCGGCGCCGGCAGCCCCTCGGCCCGCCGCAGCCCCTGAGCCGTGCGCGGCCCCTGCTGCGGGGCAGCCCGCCTTTCACCCGTTTGCTTCACCGGGGCTTGGCAAGCCGCGCCGTTTGGACTCGTGATTGTCATCTGCTGTGGAAACTAGAGCCCTTCATAAAAATACAGAATTTTCTGTGTGAAAATAGAGGCGGAAGGAAAGCTAGTTAAAAAAATTACTAAAACAAGTAGAGCTCTAGATAGAAAATAAAATTCCCTGGTGATGATTGCAGGGACTCTTCTTCCTGTTAATCGACTGCCTAACATGCTCTTCATAACGTACTGAGCCTCTGGGTGCTTGGACTGTGAAGTTTAGATAACTTCCAGGACACAGAGCCTCTCTTGCATCAGAGGCTGAGTATTTCTTGCACAAAGAGAAACTCCTAGGCTGGAGGTGCTTCTTACCTATTCTGACCTGCTTAGTTAAAAACAAACATACAAAGTTTCTCATTCTGTGATACATACTTGTACTTGTACGTATATTAGAAATATTTGCAGCTAAAAAATGGATTTACAATCATTCCCCTCCTCCCCCCGCCCCCACACACAAGTGGCCAGGATGTGTATGAGAGGGAGGAATGAAGGTCCTGGCATAGGGGGTATGTGGTGATTCTCTTAAAGCACACAGCAGGATTTTTGTTTTTAACTCAGCAATAATCCGGAGCAAATACACCAATCCCACAGTTGGTGCATTTGGAGGAAGGCACAGCAGCAGGCCTGCAGGCGCAGCTGAGGAGAACAAACTATATATTTGGAGGAAATGAACAGGGTATCTTGTGTGTTTTCAAACAAGGGTTCTCAGGTTTTGTAAGTAACTCAAGCTACTGGCCAAATAGCAGAAGTGAAAGTTTCTATTTTAAATAGGGAGGTGAAAAAAAAAACAAAACCAAACCTCAACAGAAAGATTTCAGCAGTCTGCAGCAAGGGCTGGCGTTCAGGCAGCACAGAAAATACTGATGGGCTGTGCAATCTCTGACAGACAGTGCAATGGACATCATTTACAAGGCACACTTGTTACAAGGTTCCAGTATCAACATAACATGCGACAGAGGCTGGGTTTTAAGCCTAGACTTTCACCCATAGCCTCTACCTTACTCTCTTCACAAGAGCTGTGAGTGCTTCAGCCACCTTTTGCTCTCACGGGGTGGGAGCGCTCGGCCTTCCGCCCCATGGGATGGAGCCCTGTGCCCTCAGCTGCTCAGCAGGGCACGTGAGGGCTCACCAGTAACTCTGAGTTTACTAAAATTTCTGCTAGAATGGAGGACAGTAAAGACTCATTTTCATATGCTTACTTCAAGTCAGGTAGGATGTGAGATAAAGAACTACCTAAACACCCGTCTTTGCGTGAACACAGAAACATTTTCGGAAGGGAATTGGTTATGCGCCTTACTGGGTGTGGTGTTCGCACAGGCTTGGAGCTGACACAGGTAAACGCAAAAGATAGCCAAAGAGGTCCCCTTTGGGAAGGGAATGGTTTTGAAACGGGAGGTGCCCTGTGGTAAAGCCCTGCCTCGGCTGCAGGGAGGGATCAACAGTTCCTGTTTTGGTGAGAGGAAGGATGATCAGCGACAAACAGCTGCTTCGTCCTCAGCCCCTCTGCCTGCTTTTACCTTAGAGGCAGAGATTTCTGCTGCATTCTAACAAAAAATTAATTAACAAGAACAGTCCCACATTCAAAATGAGAACGGTATTTATGTAGGCTAAACCCCAGCATTCTTGAAGAAATAACTTTTTTTTTTTTTATTTGAGGAAGAAAAAAAGAACAGTAAAACAGAGGAAAAAATATTAAAATTTAAAAGTGCTCTATTGTAGTGGAGAAGAAAGATTGGCAATATCATATAAACAGCATTCACGCTAGATTTCTGTTTTACAGTTTGAATGTAGCTTCTGCAGAAGCTGTATCTCTTAAGCCATAAATTTGTGTTTTAAGATTGAGGACGTGATTATCTGAACTGATGTTTTTGTTCAATAAACTGATGTTGGACACAGGTAGTGTTAGCAGCAGCCACCCAATGTATTCCCTGTGTTTTAATCGAAGTATTTTTGTGTCTGTCATCCTTTCCTCAGAATTATTCATGTACCTGGATGGCTGTTGGAATTTTTAGATAGGTTAAGAGCCTCATTGCCAATGCCAGAAATAACAAAAGTGTGCTGCATCATTACTGCTTCAAATTACTGTGTCCTAATTTCATTGTAATAAAGATCTTTAGCTGTAAAAACTTTAACATTTAAATATCTGCTTCCATCAGCTATGAAAGAACAGAATAAATCAGTAGGTTGTTTTTTTTTTTTTTTTTTAGTTTAACAATTGAAAAATCTGGGTAGATTTTCCCATCCATTAGGAAGGAATCCATTATGCAGTCGTTCCCAGAGAAAAGGCCATTTAAACTGAAAGTTTAACATAACTGAGACATTTTCTTTTCTATTAAGCTGCCACCTTACTGCCTTTAGGGGCTGTAAGATAAACAACAGGCAGTTTTGCCTCATCTTGGGAAGTGATAGCAGAGCTGCTTACGGGGGTCTGATAGACAGGAGGAGTGCACTGAGGTTGCTGGGATGCAAATGAAGCTTGAATTAGGAGATTGCTCAGGTACAAGAAAGGCAACGGGAGGGAGTTGTCGGAGGAGCACCTCCTGAGACTTATGGCAGCATTAATAAATTTTTAGAGGAATGCTTTCAGGAGTTAGAGAAAAGCCAGGTTATTATTGATGAAGTCAAGTACATCCTCCTATGTTGTGAAACAATCGTTCTGCTCAGAAGTGTCTTTATAAGACCTGTACGTTAGACAGTGGATGCAATGTGTGTGTTCAGCGACTTGTCCTAGCTCACATTAGTAACAGGAATTATTTGTATTCCAGCGCTGCTGCAATATCTGCAATGTGGAGACAAAGTGCCATTCTGTTTACTTTTACCCTTCACCAAGGTTTTTGATTAGCAGTTCGTATTTGTGTAAACACACACGGACCAAGCAGCACAGATACGCCAAAGGCAGAACAACCAGCAGGGTACAGAAAAGGTTACTGAGGCCCTCGTATGCTCTGCAAAATGTTTATTGTTATATGTTTGAAAGGGGGAGTGGAGCCCAGGCACAGCTGTTTGTAGACAGAAGTTGTTGTTAGGGGAGGACCATTTTTGCGTAAAAAAAATCACTTGATTTTAAAGTTGTCATGTCACTGTATGCACCAGACCCTCACAACTTGGAAGAGTGAGTATGACCTTCAAGGATGAGCTCTTTTAACAGTATAAACCACACAGTTTTATGATGTATGAAACAAAACTTATAGGACCTGTAAGAATGTAACAGAAAATGAAACTTGGAATCAAGCTTACATCCCATTAAATATTTGGGTAATTTTCAGAGACCCCTAAGATAGGAGAAACAGCTGTTAAGAATTGCTTGTTATACTTGCTGTTAGCCAGAGAAAAACAAGTCCTGAAGGTTCTTGATCTATTTTGTTAGTTAACCTACACAATACATTTACTGTTGTATAGGCCAATATTTTGCCCCAAATTGACAACTGGCTAGGACCAGTTCACTATTTTCAATGCAAAATGAAGTCAGACGAGGTGAGAGGGCAGAAGGCAGCAGCCTGTGCATACAAGGCAGGAAGGTCATTGGAAATTGTTGAACAAGGATCAAAGGAGCTGGATATTTTTGTGTGTGCTGCACGCAACACGTAACCTTTCCTGCAACTACAGGGAGCAATCAGAGCTGTTTTACAGTGTAGTCTGTGGGTTTATTTTAAAGCAACAGCATTTTTTGAGTTAAATGGAGGAAGGACTGTGTTGTGGTTATGACTCAGTCACAGCATGCTCAGTTCAGTTCTCTCTTCCCCAAGTAAGGCAAGCAATTTAATCAGGAAGATGATGTTTCCTTTGGCAGAACGTGAGATACAGTACTACTAGCCGATCATGAGATTCATACCTCCGAGTCCTCGTTCAATGCCACAGCCACTATGATCTGCAAACAAAGGTCTCAGCCTGCGGAGCCAGCTCCCGTAACAGCTCACCCACTCCCAGCCTCACCCTCTGCCATGGCTCTTCTGTTTACGCAGCCCAGGCACCCGGACTGGTGGGCTTCTAGAAACAAAAATCTGTGCTTAACTAGAGTGATGTTCTGTGTCATCTCCCCGTGGCAAGCGCCTGGCTTGCCTTGCCAAGAGCCAGTGCCCCCGGCTCACGCAACAGCCATCTACAAGTACGGCATCACTAACCACAGGTTTTGACATATTCTTTATCCTAAACTAAACTGGTTATTTCTCCTTATCGGCAGGTGTCTAATCTTTACTGTATGGAGGCCCAGAGTCCTCCAAGCACCACCGCTGTGCTGCTGCGTTAACGGCAGGCAGGAGGGGAGGAGAACCCGCCCCAGCTCCCGCCAGGCTCACTGTTACGCTCCTGCTAAAGCTGGTGTGTGTTTCTGTCCTGGAAGCAACCGTGCTTGTTCTCAACGCAACAGTCCAGCACCACCAATTAAATAAAAGTAAAATTTATTTGGCATAGGACAGAAAAATAAAGAGAACAAAATCACATACAAAATAAATGTTAAGCATAAAAATATTCACAGAACTAGATCAATATTTCATAAAAAGCTCAAACTTTAAGCATCTGATAAAAATGTTACTTTCTGTTCAGCCAATGTTATGTTTCTCTCTTTCATGTGTCCTGCGTGTCTTTGGATGTCCAAATTTAGGTCTTCCTTTGCATGAATTAGTTTACACTAAAGAACATTTATCCCAGACAAACTGTATTTTGAAATGGCCACATACTGAAGGGTTACTCCCTTTTTTAAGACATGCAGTTTCCATTTTTTTCTTTTAGTCTGCCTACCTACACCTGCCGCATACTCATTAACTGAGAACATAGACGCGTGCCCTGCTTCTGCTGAGTACCTCCAACACTCTCATTTTGCCAGTGCTCCAGTTTTACCTTTTAACTAATTAACTTCCAGGCAACAAGATCCCTGTTT
Source organism: Tetrax tetrax (assembly GCA_009806455.1). Taxonomy (NCBI): domain Eukaryota; kingdom Metazoa; phylum Chordata; class Aves; order Otidiformes; family Otididae; genus Tetrax; species Tetrax tetrax. The sequence goes on along the minus strand of WHYT01015149.1, from coordinate 191,330 downwards.
TCTCCCAATGCACATAAAGAACCATTCCATGAACTAGCTACAGTTAATGTGTTACCAGATATCTTAGGTAAGAGATTCTCCTTATTTTCTGGTGAATAGTTTGAAAGATTAAAGTTCATACAATATATTATATAGAGTCAACGTACCGCTGTAGCAGGTTGTTCACACCATTGCAGTGTGGTATTCCGTACGCGCACATTTTATACTGTGATTTGTACTCTAGGATTGATAGCAACATTCAGCCTATTGGTTCGTATTTCTTTGAGCAATCTCCTTTCCAGCATCCTGTGGCTGAGGGGCCCTCTCTAGGTATCTTGATATTTGACATTCTGCTTGAAATAACCCCAGTTCGATCATTCAACTCCATTCTTTGCTTCCAAGGCAAGAAGTACCCTTTCTATTTGCATACTTTTGCACGGAAAATTGTGTTACAATATATGCGAAGCACGGCAGCAGTTTAGTTCCCTCAACCTCTGCTTCAACAGAGACCTACTTCTACAAGCGACATGTAAACAGTTGTTGCTGCAAGGAGAAACTACTGTCCATTTTTTTTTAAGTGATAATTTAAGGAACTTTAATAGTTCAGTCTTGCAGAAAAAAAAAATAGTTCTTACGATTCTTTTAGTGTTGGGAAATGCTGTCTTCTGAACAAGAACTTTGCGACCTTATTTAAAAAGTAGTTCATTTACAGAAATACATGCTTCCTGAATCACAAGCTGCGTTTCCTTTAACAATTCTGAACATTAATCACTGTGACCTCTTCCCAATGGCTGGCGCAGAAAGTCATAACAGACACTCCAAAAATATTGAGCAGAAATTATTGTCACATGGTACAAAAGTCATTCCCATTTTATTTACTGACTTGAATTTAAAAAATTGAACATTCGTGGCCGTTGTCACGCAATGCAAGTCTTAGTGATGACATAAAAAGACAGTTTGAGGTGTGAAGGTTTATAATACAATGCCATTGAAACAAACCCACTAAATCTTATATGGAAGCAGTGAATTAAATTTATTCCTCTAGTAATCTATGCAACCACGCTAAAGTCAGCTGGGCTGTATGGACAGCAGCGCAAGACACTGGTTTTGGGAAAGGGTTACATTTCCAGAGCAATACCAACAACTGATTTTGAGGTTAACCAGTGCCTACCTACATCCCACCTAAAGACTGATCCAAGAGTCTCTCCACGCACTGAGCTCAATCTGAAGTCAGCAGATCGAGCACATTACAACAGCAGGACTTGGCTCCAACACGGTACGATGCTATTGTCAGCGCTATGTACATCAGGACTTGGAAGAGACACAGAGAAGTTGACTAAAAAAGTCATAAGGCACCACTGATTCAATATGTTTTGCATTCTTCTTTTTTAACACTTCATAGTGAAATAAATACTTTAATACTGATCATATTGTAATTAGCTACTGATATATGAAGCAATATATTGAATGATAAAATGCTGCATTGTTCTGGAATATATCTAGGGACTTTTACAGCAAAAAAATAAAAATGGTAAAGCTGTTCTAGGGGGAAAAAATACCCTTCTGCATTGTTAAGCTATTTTACATATATGCCAAACATCCATTCTGTTTCTATAGTACAAAGAAGTGCTAAAACCCAAGCAGCGCAGGTTTCCTGGCTTGTTGACTGAGCGCCTTTTACACAGCACATTTTAAAGTGAGACTGAAGCTGGTTTGCCAAGTCTTTGGTAGTGGTCTAGAATTCTGGTCAGAAAACCTCACTTAAAAGATCAAATATAGGATATTTTGAATGATGCAGAGAGCTGGCAGAACAATGTGCAGCATTTTCATTGACTTACTCAAAACAGTCATGCTGGAAGCAGGTAAGTTACAAAAAAGGTATAGTTTCTGGAGGGTTTGGTTTTTTTTTGGCTGCATAGCTATTTGGATATTAATAAGGATTTGGCAGGTCAAGGTACTGAAAATATTGTATTCTTAAATTCAAAACGTTGCTCCTTAGACAATTATAAGTGCTTCAGTTTAATAACAGGAATACAATAACTTATCCTTTAACTTATTATCCTAAAAATCTTATTTGGACTTCTATTCACACAATAATATCCCAAAGAGACAGGCACTTTGTATAGTGCATATATTTAAGTGATATCCATAAAATACATACACAAATTCAGTATTGCGCTAGGTTTGATCCCAAGGTGCACCTGTCACATGGAGGGCCCACTAATATCTGTTTAAGAAACTCTTACAGCCACGATCCTGCAATGAGATGTAGATACATCCCTGCGCCTGCGCATTTAATTGCAGGTTCAGGACCATAAATAGTAACTTAAAATAGGTCATTAGATATAAAAATGTAAAAAACAGGTACATAATCAAATGCTATCACAGCTAACAAGATTTTGTAAACAAACACTGAAAAGGCCAAATTAAGTTTGATCTGGCCAAGTCCAACTGTCTCATCCCCTTCACTGTGACTGTCCAGGCTGCCGGGCAGAAAGGGGATCTGCTCCTCCACACCCACTGACAGAGCAAAAACCCCTACGCACAAACACTTCAGTGGGGTCCAGACTCTCTTTGGCTAAATTCCCTAGATTTTCAAGGACTGACCTAATTCTAGCCACAGAGCATACTTAGGATCATGTCTCCCATGCTAGAGAAACATTTTCTTAACCTACATGACTATTTTTTTTTCCAGCAACATCCTGTGAAGCATGCCTGCTGATACTCCTTGCTGATCCCAAGGAGTACGCTGAAGAAACAGAAACTGTTGAGGAGACAGAGGAGAAATTTTTCAGAGCTAACCCTCAGAAGTCCAATTAACAAAGAGCTATCCATTCAGCAATATTTCAAATCCAGTATTATAATCTTCCTCTAATTTCCAAAGGTATTTTATATACATTTAGATCCATTTGTAAAAAGCACTCTTACAATGAACTCTTTTCTCATATACAAAATTCAAAAGCCATTAAACATATGAACCAATTGTCACAATGTTAGAACACTTTACTCTCTCTTCTATTAACGTAAGCCTTGCAGCTCTCTGTGGAGACTCCTTTCAGCAGAGGTTGAAAGGACAGGTTTCCTGGTAAACTCAGAAAGCCAGATGTTCCCATTTCTCTTGAACCAGTGCAGACAGCAAATTTTGGAGCCGCTGCTCCCACCTGAACCCGCAAACCCCAGACCTCCTTCACTACATCAAAGGGCTTTCACTTATGCACGTTTTTGACCTCAGCTGCTCTACTGCAACGCAAGTCAAATACACTCTGAGACTTGTGACCTAAGCCCCAGGAAGCTTAAGTCAAAACCCATCATTTAATTGTACCAAAGAAACAACTGGAAAGCAGTCTGTGGGGCACTGGTGTTAGCGATGTTTTACAGAAAGAGCCTGCAACTACAATAATTGCTGCATTTGCACCAAGACTACTTTCTGAGGAGTCTTCGCATGTAGTCTCAGGTAGAGGGCATTACAATAATCCAGGACAGATGGATGACTGTGCGTTGGTCTGCATCAGAGTTGGAAAGAATTAGGTGACTGCAAGTGTAACACTATTGAAAACACAAGGAAAGACAGATAAAAAAGGATATTTTTATGCTGCTGAATTCTTGTGTTTTAATTTGGAAGATTTTCTGCAGATAAAAACAAGGCCAGACAGTCCATCTTCAGGGCAGGATGTGCTATCTGTTGTTTAAAATAACATTTGCTTGGCTAAGCAGAAGTGAAAAGGTTTAGGATGAATTCTTGGTCACCATGTAGTAGGTCTATGTCTTGCAGAAGCAGATGAGCCAAGTTAGGCATGCAAAGAAGGATCCAGGGGACTCCTGGCTACACAGTTTTCCCCAGCAACTGTTTTTTAAAGAGAAAACAGATTGTACTTAATCATTCAAATAATACAGCCACTGTACCCAAAGTGAATGCAACAGCTTTGTTCCAGCTCTCATTAAATTCAAAGGCAGATCTCCTGTGGAGCTCTCAAGGGGACAGGGCTGGACACGGTAAGGATGATGCACGTATGTTGTGTATGGTCCACAAAATGCCTTTCGTGACAGCCTGCAGTATAAGCAAATAAAATTTATAGCTTTGAGCAACTATAGTTCATAAGCTGCATCTATTACTTCTGTAATAGACTGAAGTTTGTTCCAGCTGACAAGCCAAAAGTGGAAATAAAGCAAAACAGACAACTTTCCAATGATGTGGACAGGAGAGCTGACTCGCAGGAAACTTGAAAACAGACATCGCCCAAAGATGGGCCAGAACCCATTTCACCTCGGTATAGGCGGAAGCGGGGGGGCACCTCTTTCTTTTCGGCCAGAGCCACCTAAAAGATAAAAAGTTTTTTGTGTTACTCCTCATAGTTTCTTTTAAAGTAGGAGTTTACATCCAAGCCATTAATTCAGTAACTGGTGAAGACCTACTCATTTTCTTGCCTAGCCATTTTACTAAAAAATCTTTGTAGAGTTTCTGGTTAGTTTATTAAACAACATCAGAACTTCAAACAGTGTAAAAGAAAGTTTTTAACTAATGCTATCCTCAAATATCTGGAAAGCATATGTATTTTAGTCCTCTGGCCCCTTCTCAAAACAGATTGACAGCTCTTGTTAGCTCGACTATTTTATGCAAACACATACCTTCTTAGCACTACTTGCAACGCACGCAAATTTCAATGAAAGAGGCAAGCACTAAATACAGTAACATCTCAAAGCTCTTCACATTTTTCCCTGTATGAAGATTTTAATTGCAAACTCATGAAAGGAAACATTAAAAATGCATATATTACTTTGCCTTTCTTCATTGAGTAATACAAATGGATGAAAGCTAAAAGGGCAAAGTGAAGGGTCATAGGCTAACAGGAATTTCTGCTCCAACCCAAAACCTCATCATTTGGAAACAGGAGAGAGAGAGACAGAGAAACATCTGAGTGTACAGATGATTACAGGATAACTATGAGCCACCGATGTCACCGGTTGTGAAAGAAGTAAATTGATCCTTGGGTGTATCAGGCAAAATACCCCTAATGACGATAGGAAACATTTATGCTGCTGCAGAAGACATGGTTGAGATCTGAACTGCAACAGCATATAACACTGACTGGAAAAAAAAAAAAAAATCAAACTGAAATGTATACAGAAGCAACCCTGATGGTCAGAGAACATAGCCTGGAAGCAGAGCATAGTACATCCTGATTTAATCAGCCAGCAAAACAAAAGCTGAGAGGAGGATATGACTGTTGTCTTAAAAAATATTAGGGGTTTAACACACCAAGGAGGGAGTATAGCTAAATTCAAGGATGATGTGGCACAAGAATAAATGAGTCGTGCATGAATTTAGATGGGAAATGAGGAGGAAGTTCTAGGGGATTTTGTGGTTCTGGCTGCCTGTAGCAGAGGGGCTGGCTATAATGGCAGAGAGTGGTCTCTTATGATACATGTTCCAACTTAAAACTCAAACAGTTTCCCCTCTCAAATACAAGTTTAAGAGGGCTTATGCCGGCAAACCTGCATTTAGCTTTTCCTGTGTGGTGGGGAAGGGTGACCAGACTGTTAGTCTGAGAAGTTTTGAAACCTCAGCATCCAGTCTGTTCCTCATCTACATTGTTTTTAGGATGATATGCTGAAATTCCAACAGCAGAAGAGGAACAAACTTACCTCTACTTTCATTTCTTGCTAGTTTACTGGGATAACTTCTGTTCATGGGTACATATGGCTCTGGAGGTGGCAAATCAGATATAGGATGAAAAGAAAATCTACTTTCCCATTCATCTGAAAAAAAAATCCCACACAATTTACTTGTTAGTTTTGTGACACAGCTTCAGGAAAGTCAAGGGATATTAACATCAGTTTGTTACATTTTATATTGCAAAATGTTTACATAGCTGAGTATTGAACCAGCACCCTGTTGGGAAGTCAGAGAAGAAGATGCTTTAGGTTAGCTTGAGAATGAAAATTCTTATTAACTTTAATGGATCACCTAGCCAATTTAATGCAAAATCAGAGATCAGCAAAATGGCTGTAATTCCACTGAAGTAAGTGCTAAGCTCCCTTCCATGTATAATAGATCTGATTTTTTTTACACACACACACGCATACATATCTCTGTGTTACTGGAAATGCAGCGTGTCTCCTAATTCAGAATAGTATTTTGTTCCTGGGTATAGAATTTTCTGATATTCATACTTTGATGATATACAGGGCTCAAAAGCACCATTAAAAGCACAATGACTTGTAAGTGGTGTTTTTTCTTTCTTAATTTTTAAATAGAAAAAAGAAATTTTGCGGCTGTTATGATAAAATTTATGATAACAAGAGAAGCTTTTATGTAACTAGTGTCAAAACTGGGAAAATACATCAGCTGAAACTATAGGGCCCCTACTGATGTAGTTACTTCAGTGTATAGGATTCTACAGGATAAAGAAAGCTGATCAGTTTATTCATTTAAATAATCAGAAAAGGATGCTTAAGTAGCCCTGCTCTGTACTTGAATTTCAAGGCCCAAGGAAGAAAGTGTGGGCTATCTTAAACTTTGTAATTTCTCCACTTGGTTGCTTCAGGACTTTGCAACCGTAACTTTCTTGTGATATTGTGATACTTCATTGCATCATGTAATGAACAGCTGAGTAAGTTTTGTCATATTGTACAGTGGTTGTAGCAGTTGTACATGTGGTTATTTGCTGAGATCCAGTTTTTCTATGTTTACTCACAATGGTTGCAATAAGAAACCAGTGTGTAAAGGAGCTGCAGGTTCTGAACCCTGCAAATGACTTGTGCAAGAAAAAAAAAGTGTTTGTGACCCACCTCCCTTATCTGATTTGTGAAGATGCTTCAAATTACAGTTTTATTTTCTGCTTGTTTTTTCTAACCTTATAAATGTCAGATATATCAGTTTTGGCCTCCCGTAATTAGCTGAAAGATTGATCTTTCTTTGCAAACAGAAAACAATTAAAAAGAAAAGCATGATGAATCCTTAAAACATAGCAATCTCAGACCTCATCTTTTCAGTAACTACTAGCAAAAAGAGAGACACTTGACATTTTCAGCAGCATTCTGACAATCTCTTCCCTCATCTGTTTTTCAGCCTTCAGCTTTTGAGTCATCATGTAAGTTGTTCTGACTTCCAAAGAGCCCAAGTGTAGCTACAGTTTGAATTCTTATTAGAGTCAGAACAATCCCCTTCGGCCTTATTTCTGTACTGTAGCAAAGCAAAGCATGGTGAATATGTTTCTTTTTCTCAGGCTATTTTTCAAAGGGTTATTTTGGAGACTATTGACAACTTTGCAGTTCTGCTTTATGTATGGCTTATTTTCTGTGTTCTTACTTGGCAGGGTTAATCGAGACCCCAAATGACACCTCTGTTGGTCAGAGATGAAAGGTCTGCACCAGAAATAAAGCCTCTATCCTGAACCTTTTTTGCCGTATTAAGGCCAAAAGCCACTACACAGTCTCTATCAAAGGCAAACAACTGGGAGGATGGCTTACCATCACCTGGATCCTGGAAGCCGTTTCTGAGAGCCGACGAAGGTGGCGGTGGTGGCGGTGGTGCTGCCGAGCCTGGCCGGTCAGGGGGAAGTGGTGGTCTTGGTCCACTTCTCTGGTTGTCCAGCCCTGCCCGGGAGGGCAGCTGGGGAGTAGCGGGCAAAGCCCTTGAAGTGCTTCCATTCCTGCTTATGGGAGGAGGTGGTGGGAGGGGGCCTAGAGCAAGAGAAGAGGCAAGCACACGAACACCGTTTGCACCAGGGATTTTTCTGCTGGCGGTAAGCCACTGCCTGCGCCCCACAGTCTCCTGCTAACAAACTGGAGAGGGGGAATCACCCTCAGCACCCACCTCTCTGCTCTCCAGGGCTCTCTAGGGAGTTGGGGCTGATTTGAAGAGTAGAGATCAGGGGAGGAGGGTGTATCCAAGTATAAATACACCTCAGTGCCCACATTCCCACTTCCCTCAGCTACAGAAGCCTCTGTAGAGGTGCTGGTCCTTGAAGCCACTTTTATGCCACTCTCAATTATGTTGGCCACAACAAGCAGAAATTACAGCTGGAATTCAGGGTACCATAGAAGTTGAAACCATAGCAAATTTCCTTTCCATGTACCATTGCGAGGGAAGAGGATGTGTAGCACAAGAGCTCTGCTACCCTTGAAGGCTCTTTGTCCACAGAGGTGGTCCCCTTTGGTTGTCACAGCCAAGGTCTGCGGTGGGACACAGGGGAATTCAGCCCAGGAGTGATAGCATTAAGCAGCTTGGCATCAGCTCCCTCGTTTATGACCGTATATGCTGCATGCCAGGGTTTTCGGCAGCTGGAGCATATCCACCTCCTGCTAAACTGGAAACAGACCTCACACGTAGACTGGCATTCCCAGTGTCTGTGTATCTGCGTAACTGGCGTGGTGACACAACAGGTCAAATACGAAGGCACAGCCCACATAACGCAGGACCAGGGCTGTCCTGAGGGCAGGGGAAGGGCACTTCTCTGAGAGGAGCCGGTAAATACAGGCAAGAAAGCTGCTGCTGCCAGGAAGAGAGGTACCCATGGTTAGCACGTGAGGAGATGAAGCAGAGGGTGTGGAAGGCTATGCGTGTTCAAAGGTCTTGCTACCTCTGTTTGGCACAGTTGGGCAACTGACAAGTATGTTCATTTTTATGAAATGCTTCCTTGTCCTGATGAAATCTAGCCACAGATGTGCATTTTTCAAAATGAGAAATCTTTCAAAAGAGAGCAGCAGATATTGTGTGTCCAGTAACAAGCACTGAAACATGCTTCAAGAAACATGCTGTACTTTGTGTATTTTTTTCCTTTTTTTTTTTTTTTCTCTTCTGTTGTTTTTACAGTTTACTAAAGTTTGCCTTCAGGGAATGATTTTGAAAAACGAGAAGCATTTAGCAACTTTCAGAACAGTTTTGCTTGCCCTCTCTATAAACCTACCTAAACCCCATAATCTATATTGAACCTCCGCAGAATAGCAGCATTTACATTTATAATTTATTGCTACAACTTCCTTCTACTTATTAAGCCAGCTGAACGGTAGTGCTGATTTGCTAAAACCATCTGCCTCAGAAAAGAGCCAAACAGGAAAGCGCCGGTGGAAGCAGAGGCCATCACGGAAGAAGCTCTTGGAAGTGTCTGGATAATTGCAGACGCTCTCTGCAACTTTGATCCATGCTCCCAGTCAAACGTGACAAGATTTCTCTGATTTATTTGCTGCAAGCTGCCCTGGCATTGTGCCATCCTTTGGGCTGGCAACCAGCTCCACAAAGCAGGGTTTCCGGGCCAGTATGTTCTGTAGCTGCCCGGCTGCTGCAGGTGCTGTGCTGTAGGAGATCCAGGCTGGGGCAAGGCGCTGGAAAGCCAGACAGATGGCTGTCACCTGTGAGACGTTCACCTCTATTGTCCAGGACTGGGTGAGTCTGAGATGATTCCAGATTTTTATTCCAAAGGATGAAATGAAAGGCATCTCTATGGAGCTTCCCAGCGTTGTCTTCTGCGCAATGCTTCTCCCTTCCCAATGTTCCAGGGCCTAGCTGTGCCTAAATTCTCTCATCTCCAAAGGGAGAACCATCAGGTATTACGAGAGCTAAGTTATGATGTGCTATTTTTAAAAATTATGAACAATAGTTGTCACAGAGGACAAAGTATATTATGAAATAACTCAAAGGAGACAATTCTATTTTTAGTCTTATTTGAAATCTGCGTATATGGTAAGTAACAACAATTAGTCACGCTGTAAGAACAGCCATTATACTTAACAACTGTTGGCTAGGTCTTTTTATTAAAATAATTTGTATTTAGCTGTAAGCGTTCGTGTTTCCCAACACGTAGAAGGTTGGACTCTGCAAACCTCCATTCACAAGAATGCCACCATTAACTCATGCTGGTTGACTCAGGAAGGCAAAACGCTGTCACCTGTCAGCAGCGAGATACAGCAGCTTCTTTACATCAAAGAACGTAACGGGGAAGCCCCATTGGCAACCCTTTTTAATTACAGTAATTGTTACTGAAATCGGCAAAAGTACACGTGAGCAGGCCAGTGATGCACAGTGACTTTTCTTACGCTGCCCATAAACCCTCACTTCCAGCTGCAGAATCCCTTCTGCCTGACAACATCGGCAAAGCTGGTGCCCGGGCAAAGCAGGTGCGCGCATGGCAGCGGGCGGCGTGGGAAGGTGCTGGCCCCATCGCATGGCGCTCCTCCAGCGCTTCTGTGCATGCACGCGGTGAAAAAACCAGGCCCAGCCACGATGCACCTCCTCCTCCCGGGTCACGGCGGGTGAGGCACCTGCAGGGCTGTGGCGGGGCAGGGCAGCTGAGGATTTGGGGTTACCCTCCAATGGGCACGGCCAAAGTCAACGCCACGGCTGCACGAACTCAAAATTTGCCCGTTCCATGAAGAACTGTCACTGCACCTCACCGCATCCCTCTATTCAACCCCGGTCACGCCGCCCTGGGGACCCCAGCCCCCCCACCTCCCAGCCCCGCGCCTC
>WHYT01015149.1:72376-180866 GCA_009806455.1 Tetrax tetrax | reverse complement strand
GGGCGGAGGGAACGGGCGGCTTGCTGTTCTGCGGCGGCGGCGGGGGCACGGCCGCCTCCCGGGCGGCGGGCGGCCTGTGCCCGGCGGGGGGCGGCGGGGGCGGCGGCTTGTCCTCCGCCGGCCGGCCCGGGGTGGGCGGCAGCGGCGGCCGGCTGGAGAAGGGGGGAGCCGCGCTGGGGCCGGGCTGCCGGAGGGGGCCGGCCGACCCCGCGTTGCGGCTGCCCGGGAACGGCGGGGGCGAGGGCCCCAGGCTGGGCTGCCGGCTGACACCCGGCACCGGCTGCGACCCCCTGTTGTGAAGGCTGGAGGCGATGGGCCGGGGGGTGCTGGGCACCGGGGGCGGCACGGCCTCGGGCTTGGAGCCGACGTCGGGCCTCGGCGGCGGCGGCATGCGGCTCCTCTGCGGCTCGGGGGCGGCGGGCCGCGGCCCCGAGGGCGGCCCCGGGAAGCGCGGCGGTCCGGTCGGCGGAGAGAAGGGCTTGGCGGCTGCGGAGCGGCCTCCGGGCGGCAGGGCGGGCGGGCGGCCTCCCCCGGCATCTGCGGACAAGGGAGAGGGAATCGGCATCCATCGGCCCGGCGGTTCCCGACGGGCGGCGGCCTGAGGCGCTGCAAACGCTAAAGGGGGTCAAGCCCCGGCGAGGGGCAGGCGAGCCCTCGGGGCTCGGCACCCAGAACAGCCGGCAGCAGTTCTGACAGCGCTGATGGGGAGCGCTGATGGGGAGCGCTCCCCATACGGGTGACACCCTCATCCTGCTCAGGAGGGACAACCTGTGCGGGACCAGAACGGCCGCAAGGTAATGCAAGGGACAGCTGCCCTCGCCTAGCCAGCAATAGGGCAGGGAGGGGAGAAATGGTCAAGAAGAGGTATCTGTCACCATCAGCCTGAAAGCAAAGAGATCTTGTTGTTAAATATAATTTAAAAGCTAACAGTCCTGTAAAGGGCTCTTTTCAGCCCTTTCTAGTGGCCGTTACCTAAGGACGTACTCGTGCACATCAGGAAGAAGGCAGCCAGCCTTGCAGCTGAAGCACTGTTCTGCAATGCCAGGAACTTGTGTTAATACAAGTTCCCAAAATAGACCGTGACACAACAGAAAATACCGACTCCGAGAGACTGTTTTGTACACATGTGCTGAAAACTTATGTTAGTCTTTAAAATACATAAAGGTCGTAACACCCTACAACCTCATTACTCAGTCCTTGAACAAGCATGAGATCCTATGTCCTTAGCCTTACAAAACTCACTGGCCCCAGATCTCCTTTGTTCCAAAGGGCACGAGGTTTCGGGCAGCTGTCTCAGCAGCCAGAAGAATCCAGCACATGCCCCAGACAAGCTTCCAACTGCAGCGTGTGTACCAGCCAGCTGGGATGCCTCATGCACTCCCTCAGTGGTAAATCATGCTGTTGTGGAGCTGACGCAGATGTACTTTCCATTTGGAAAGTAGATCCTTTTTCCTGGTGCACAAGGGAGCGTTAACCTGGAATCCTCTTATGCTTCCCTCTGGTCCTGCACACCCGCAGCTAAGGCAGGACCTGCTCTGCCCGACTGTACTTTGCAGGTAGCAATTCAACATTGCTGAGATCTTTAGTTTTTATCGGTAACTAGGAGGATGGGTGTAAAGACTAGTCTCTCTTCTTCTTCATAAAACCTAGTATTAAGAATAAAACAAGCTGAAAACTACATTTCCTAAGAGCCTAAGATATTTAAGGACTGTTTCAGTACCAGCAGGTAATTTACTGCTGTGCTGTGAAGGTTTTAAGCAATGTCATCTACTTTTTCACACTGAAACTGCAAGGTCTTTCTTACCAGCATCTCGACTTGCAGCAGATCTGAGCTTTGGCATTCCTGCTTGAAAAAGGCCTCCAAGGCCAGGTGGTCCACCACCGCCAAAGCTGCCACCACCGCCACCACCAAAACTCGCGCCGCTGCCACCGCCGCCTCCTCCAAAACCACCGCCGCCTCCTCCACCAGGTCCTTTGGGTTCTGTTGGGAAATAATCCCCGACGTTAGGCAGAGAAGCAAGACTGATCCTGAAAAGCCATCTCTTTCATTAAAGCAACATTTGTAACTGGGGAAAAATGGATGAGCTTTCAAAACACACAAATCCTTGTCCAGGCTGGATCATCACAACTACCATCACCACCACTATTGCACCATGGAAGAGGTGATGCAATAAACATAGCCACTGTGTTTTATTAAGCCACCGCTTTCCTTTAGTCTGCTCTGGACTGGAAAGCAGAGAAATAGTTGCTACGGAGAATTTGGAATTGAGCATGGATGAGACCTCCTAGAATATCATGTTGTCTTTGTTAGCATCTTTGCAGCTGCTTCCCATTTCTTCACACCTTTGCTCTCTTATCCTTCCCTTCCACTTCTCCATAAGCAAACCGAAAGACAGGGCAATCTCATGGGAAATGAAGGAAGGAAGGCAGACAGAGGTGTCCTTCCTCTTGGAGGTATCTCTGGTGATCACTTCTGGGACTGCACAGACCTCTGTCACTATTGATGTTGCAACACATCTACTTATTTAAACAAAGCCTAGTAAGGAAGATATTTCATTTCTGATTACTTTCCTGTAGGTCTAGAAATGCAGTGACAGGATCACTAGCTGCTAGTTTTTCCAATAGGGAGGAATTATTTTATCAGCCACCCCCCTTCTTCTCCCATTTCTCTCTAATGTCAGTATTTCTGCTGTGACAACACTGGAGTCCTAAGGGTAAAATGAAAAGGCTTCCACAACTACCAATACAGGGGAAGAGCCCTGTTCAGAGCATCACTCCAAATGAGCAGGCCCACAGGCTGGGATATCTGTGGAGATCAGCTCTCAGATGACAGGCTACATGGCTGAGGATCAGTAGCTTAATTTCTTGGCATCTTGATTTCCACAACTTTGTGTGGGTAAAAATTTCCCTGCCTTCAAAGTAAAAAGGAGGAAGAATGTGTCCATGGAGGAATGTTTCACATCATCCTTCTCTTAAGCATGCTACCTCAGTTCAGCTCTGACTCACATAGGGTGTGAACCTCTGGAGAAATGCTGCTACTATGGTTTAGTCTTTCATCATAATTTGTTAATTCAGGTAAACAAGATAATAGGCTGCATAATTTTAATCTTACTGCTTACCCCTCCTTTAATGCCTTTAATAATTTTCGCCAGCTCATTACAATAGCTAGAACAGTAACTTTACTGTCAGAGATAATAATCAAGTGTTTAAAAACTGAGTACCTCACTGACTGCAGGACAGACTGGGTTTTTTTTAATTATTATTATCCTTATTTGGTCACACTCCTTTGGGCATTTCCTTCTTTCCTCATCATCTTCCTACCACAGTCCAGCCTTTAACTGCATGGCCAGACCTCGACTGAGTTGTTTAATTGGTCTGTAGAAGTGTCTTCTCTCCCTAAGCAATAAACGCTGTTTCTCTGACGTTCCTTGTTCCTTGCTCTTCTCCTGTTCCTGTTCTGTCTTCCCAACACTTTTGCTGCACAGGCTTTTCCTGACGAGATGTACAGTGAGACACCGCAGCAGCGCAGCTGGATGGAGACTTTCTCTCCAGCTCCACAGGTAAGTGGAGCTGCTGCCTTGTGCCAGAGCACGGCAAGGCAGGTTGAGCAACAAGGCTCAGCCAAAAAGATAACACCTCCGAGTCACTCCAGCAGTGGCAAAACAGTGTCCAGCAGTGACACCCAGGTGGGGCTGTGGCTCCTGGCTCTGGTTTTGCTTTAAGTGGCACTGGGGCCACTAAGAAGCCAACGGTGTCGTTCCAGGAGTGCCTTTATTTTTATGCTGTTTATGCAAAAGTGGAGTCTGCAATTCCACTTTATTCTCTGTGCTCCTCAGTCCTGATGGGGGTTTTGTTTACCTGATCTGCTGCAGCCCCTGAGCAGAGCTCCCAGTAGGGTTTGCATAGTTTTGTGATTTAAGCAAATAAGAAAGTCAACTCTTTTTGGGAGTAAGCAAACAAATTATCACTCACATTTCATAAGCCATACCTGATTTCTCAGCTGACTTAATCTATGATTAAGAGAATTTATATATGACAACTTTTGGCCTCTTATTTTACCTACTTCTCTCATGGCAGTTCATCTGGTGATATATAAAATCATTTTCTGCATTCAGATATATAGAACTATTAATGTCTACAGAAATTCCAACATACAGAAGCATATACTTACTGTCTAGAATTGGAGCACTTCTGTCATTAGTAACAGTCTTCTTCAGCTTTTTTCCTTTGGTAATATCAGATAATAGTGCATTTCGCCCTGCTTGTTCTGACCTGCTTAGGGATGGCTTTTCAGTATTTGCCTGCAAAATAAAATCAAAAAATGAGGAGGCAAAATAAACCTCAACTTCTAGCTACAAAATTCTGCTCAAAGACAGTAGTTACCTGAGACCTCATTTTCTGTTTTAACGGCACTAGAGCGGGTAGCGTGCTGTGTCTGGGATGTGAGTGATGTTATAGGTAGCTGCCTCAAGGCGCCAAACACTGCTGCTATTCTAACCTACACTATTCGCTGGAAACAGAACACTTCTATGTGAGTACGTATTTTTTGAACTCAAGATTCAATGTCTCTGATTTTTTTTTTAAAGCCAAGGCACATCTGTGGCAAACTGCCATTTTGGAGACTGAACAAGAACAGACTACATGCATAATTTGATGACACAAAGGTGGACATTTTTGAAAGTTGTAGTGAAAACTCCTAATATATAAATTCTGGCTAAATCAGAAGAAAGATGGAGTTGTATTTACTATTTTAGTTTTAATAGAAATACTTTAAAATGGCAATCACCACTTCAACAATATAGACCTTTTAAAATAGATCAAATAAAACCTTTAGGTGCATGAGGTTTGTCTCTTTTCAGTTATGTTTTGGTGACACAGTTTTTCAAGGAACTAGCAAAAAAAAAAAAAACTCAAAAAACACACACTTATGTACACACACATGCATGTATATATGGTTATTTCTTCTAGGAAATGGTGGCTCCTGAAAAGCTTTCTAACTTATCACATCAGTGTTATGGAAATTTCCTGAAAGGTGCTGGGAGTTGCCATAGAGAGACCAAGCACAGAGTCCATATCTTGCTTGTGGTAGAAAATGAAGGAAAGAGTCTTCAGCAGCACAGCCCAACCTCTCTATGGTTGGGCTAACCATTCTGATTAAAATAGCTGAGTATTTTACAATAACATTTCATTTTCTTTCTTGTCAGTGAGGTGACTGTCGGAGGGCAAACACAGCACAAGCTCTATTCCAGCTTAGACTTACTTAAGTCAGGTCTGATGTCTTCTCACCCACCCACTGTGCCAGCAGTGGATCCTGCACTCTGACACAACAGGCTGGTTGAGGGAGCTATGCTGGCTAAGAACTATCCTTACCAAATTTAAAAAATAAGATTGATTTTTTTCTAGGGTTATGTAAGTACTAAAGTAGAACAAGGGAGAAGGTGGGAGTATGTGGCTGGAGAAAGGCCAGGGGAGAGCAAGACTTCAAGTCCTGTGACTTAGACAAGCTGTTCAGGAGCTGTGCCTCTGTGCCCAGGATCCCTACACCAGATCAAACCACCAGTGTGGGAGGAAGAGGAGGATGGAGAGTCATTGTGGCTAGTGACATCCCGATGGGCACTGGAAGGGAGTGGAAGTAACAGTCCTACTTGTAGGATCAATCATCAGCCATAAATAAAATGTCGGAGAGCTTTCCCCAAATATCACATATACCCTTGTCCATACCTCAGCACCTCTGAACGTCCTGTTCAATATGACAAGCAGCAGCAGAGGACAGTGTAATACTGTACATTTACCTCCTGTAAAACTTACCAAGGCCAGCGTTGGGGGCGGAGGGGGAGCAGGAGGGGGAGGCACCGGCATGATGGAAGGCTGACTTCCGCCTGGTCCCGCTAAGAAACCTGCACAGCAAAACACAGAAACACATAAGACCCAGAGATTAATAAGTCTGTCACCTTGGGGAGTACTTTCTACTCAGATAAAAACTATCCCTGCAGCTAACAGTTTTATCTGCTACATTTTCTAAGTCTAAATAGTCTGTAAAAAGCACTTAATGTTTCATTGTATGGAAACCAGCTGCATCCTTAAATGGGGGCTCCCTACATGACCCCCACTGCCATGCAAACTCAGAGACAAACATATCCAGTTTTGCCCACATATACAACCCGTGCATTGCTATGGCAATGCACAAAAATGCAACATGGTCACAAGCAACAATAAATACCAAAAACGAACCGCGTTTAATCCAACACTCTTGTTCCTGTGGAAGTGCTTCAGGATAATCCCATAGCTACACCATCAACCCTTACTTCGGGAAGGCATAATCTCTTTAAGATAATATTGAAAAAGAGATGCTGATCTTTTAAGGCCGTTATTTTGCTGGAAGATCCACACACACACAATTATGGGTGGAACAGCAGAGCTCTAGCAGACTCATGCTTCTTCCTTTCTCCTTAGTTGCTCTGAAGACACCCAGCTCCTTCATCACCTCTGAATGCACCTTCCTCCTTCTCAGGAGCAGCACACAGTCATGCTCTCTGTACCTTCCCAGAGGAGGAAGAGCAAGCAGGTAGCCTGGCCTCTCAGCTGCCGGCTGCTGCAGAGGGAAAAGCCCGGCTGCCAAAGCTCAGCCTTCCCTGAGCTTCTGTGCCAGGGACCAGCCTCCTGCTCTTCTCCACCCCAAGCAGAACTTTTGACCTAGGGCAATCCTAGGAGTGTCACACCTGAGATGTATAACTTCACTGCAATTAAAATATCAAATAAAAAAAAGGGAAAAGCATCGAGGATTTTTTTTCAAGTTACAAAGACTTCTAGTGGCATTTTGGCACACTGCTCGCAGGAACTGTGCCTGTTGGAGACTCCATGTTTTTTCTAATGGTGCTATGGCATTTCAGCATGTGCTTTGCTCTTGCCCATTTACCTGAGCTAGCTTCAGTAACAGGTAAACACAGTGGGAACAAGAACAAGGGTTATTCTCCAGAAACCCCCAGGTTGACCGCTGAGGTCTGCAGAGCAGTTATTTACAAAAATACACAGCTTTTACTTTCTGAAGTCACTTAATTGTTTTTGATAAAACCAAGGAGAACTGTAATAGCAGAGTATCTGCCAAATCAACTTCATGCTATGTAAATACCCTTTACAGTTTAAAAGAGCACTAGGAAAATGTTCTGAATGGAACAAAATGGCATTTGCAGTGAGGAGCTGAGGTGAGTCACCACCTACAAAGTCTGTCATGGCTCTGAGATGATCCAAGATACATGTGTGAGAAAAAAAAATGGCTAGAAGTAGAGACTTATCTTGTCGGATGCTCATACTTCAAAAGAATTTAAACCCATAAAAAAAATAAATGCTGAGCTACCTTCCTCAGAAGAAAGCTTTTCTGAAAAAAGACTTAAATGCATTTTGTCTGAAATCTTTAAGAAGAAAAGGGCTTGGAAAGGAGTCGGACACATCGCCCCTAGCTGTGGCTGACTAGAAAAAAAACATGGAGTTCAAAGTGGCGCGAGGCACTACTGTTTCTCTAGTGTTTGCAGGTTTTCTTCTCTTGTACGGCAGAAACTGTTTCTCTTTCCGGTTACTGCGAAAGAGCAAGCGGAGCAGAGGGGAAGCTGGCAGACAGACAGACTGACTGACAAAGAGGAAACTGTGAAGCCAAGCTTACACAGCACTGCAGAAACACATGTGTTTGCAAAGTCCTGCAAACGGACCAGCATACTCTCGTCAGCCCTCTGGTGCGTTACCACACATCTTACAGCAGCTCCAGAGAACCAGCAGCTTCACATCCAGAGCATCTGCCTGACTTTGGTTATATTCCTGTCCTCTGCTCTCAGTCGTTACATAAAACTCCACATGAAGCCCCGTCCTTTCCCAATTTGCTTATCCTAAATGCAATATCTGAAATCTGAAGCCTATTAAAAGCACCAAGACTAACGGTGCTTTGTTCTTCAGCTTCCTGTTTAAAAAAATAGTCAACAGGAAAATTATTTCTTACAGCAGACCACAATCATCCTGTTTCTTAACACAGTCTTTTCACAGCTGGTCTACGAAGCGCTTTCTCTAAAAAGCAGTGTTTTTGCAAATGCCATAATTTGTCTACCTCCCTGTCAGTTAAGCTATTGCTTTCTGCATGCTTGTGCTGGTCTGTTCTACTTTTTTTTTTTCCCCTTTTAACAGGGTTGTTTTAGATCAGCTGCTTAAGGAATTGGTGGAGACAGAGGTGAAGCAAGGTAACGGTCTAAGGCTGAGTTCTCTAAGGGGAAGCCACTACCCATGGACACATCCAGCCTCTCCAAACCCCCCCTTGCACACACTATTTGCAAGGAGGTAAGGAGGAGAAAGGCACTGGGTCCCCTCTCTTTGCAATCCCATCTTCCAGAGGGATGACATCCTCCGAGGCACCTGTAGTCACCAGCTGCTCACTAGCTAGTACCTGCGCTGGTACCGAGGGGCTTTCTCAACAGGACAGGAGTGGAAATCAGGTACACAGCAGCACACTGGTGAACTCAGCATTCAGCTACTGCTGAACAAGCCCTGTAGCCCCCAGAGCAGTCACTAAGGGGGTCTGAAAATGGCATTTTGGAAGCACAGGACACACTTCTGTCATAGGCCAAACTCAGGCAGAACCGGCTTGGAGTTTGATGCAAGCGTCCCGCAGAGTTGTTTACTCATGATCTAGAGCACACGCTTCCCTTAGGAGCCATCAGAAAAGAGATCATATGGCATGACTCAGAAACCTGTGTGGCCACACACAAGAGTATAACGCATACACTTTACAGAGCCAGTAAAACACTCCAGTTTTTAAGCTAAAATCTGACAATGTAAGTTATGGCACTGCTTCAGTCTCACTTCTGTCACTCCCTGACTCTGCTGCTGAGAATTTCAGAAACTCAAGCTGAAACTTTCCAGCAAGAAATGGCACCTCCATCTTTGAAGCTCTAACTCACCCTTGGCTGTTTGGTTGTTAAACTTTGTACAATCTATTTCTTTGACTGTTTGCAAGGAAAAAAAAACAAACATGGTGCGCTCTGGATTTTTAAATTGGGTCACTATAAGCCTGTGTGAAGAATAACAAGGGACTGAAGAGATGCAGCGCCCCGGGGGCTTGCCCACACAGCGGTGCTGGGGCTGACCCCTGCGGTGGGCAGCACCCCTCGGGCTGCAGAGGCAAAGCAGCTGAGTCAGCACCACGCTGAACTTAAATTCTGCAACCACTTTGTTCATCACTAATTTGTAAGATCGCTGTTTTGCGCAGAGTATAGAGATGTCCTAAGATGTTACGCATAACTCTGCAATTAGAGTGCAAAGGAAGCTTTGGTTACTGTTCTACACCGCACCGATGGGCTCAGTTCATGATTTGCTCTTGGTCAGTGGGAAAGAGCTGGATTTAAGAAATGGACACTATGTTCAACTGCTAACAGCTGACACTATAAAAATACCTGAAATAGTAACTGATTCACCCAGTTAACAACCAAGTTGCTTATAATACTTGGTGCTGCAGGGTGCTGAAGAGGAACCAATTCCAAAAGAGCTGAAGGCAAACCGGTACTTTGAAACCCAGGACACCTGTCCTTGCATATTTTCCAGGCAGCAAGTAAGTTATCACAGCTTTTAAGAAGCTATATGGAAATGTTGTATCTAGAGGAGCAGCAGAAAGGATTACGGTAACTAACCCGCACACGTACACCACAGCGTCGGCCCCTGAGCCCCAAAAACAAAGGTCTGCATTGTTAGCAAGAGAGAAGGATTTCCACAGCTGGCTGTGGCGGCGGCAGCTGCTCTCCTGCTGCGAGCAGGCGCCAGCAGCACCGTGCACACCGCCGTTTCCTCCGGAGGTCTGGCCCCAGTCGGGGCTGCCGCCATTGCGAGGAGCTGGCACCCCACTGCAATCCTCAGACTTGCTCTGTGCTGCCTCAGCCACAACCCTGGTGCCAGGGCAGCCTCCCTGCAGGCCACCAGCAGCGTTCTCCAGAGGGGTGTGCACACAGCCTGCATCTGCTGCCTTTTGAGAAAGCCACCCCAGCCATTAGCAAATGAGATGCCCACCTAATCCCAGGGAAATCGTATGATCATAGAATCACAGAACGGTTTGGGTTGGAAGGGACCTTCAAAGGTCATCTAGTCCAACCCCCCTGCAAGGAGCAGGGACATCTCCAACCAGATCAGGTTGCTCAGAGCCTCATCCAACCTGGCCTTGAACATTTCAAGGGATGGGGCATCCACCACCTCTCTGGGCAACCTGTTCCAGTGCTCTACAACTGTCATTGTAAAAAATTTTTTCCTAATATCCAATCTAAATCTACCTCCCTCTATTTTAAAACCATTACCCCTCGTCCTATCACAACAGGCCCTGCTGAACAGCCTCTCCCCATCTTTCCTGTAGGCCCCCTTGAGGTACTGGAAGACTGCTATCAGGTCTCCCCAGTGCCTCCTCTTCTCCAGGCTGAACAGCCCCAACTCTCTCTGCCTGCCCTCTTAGGAGAGGTGCTCCAGCCCTCTGATCATCTTCGTGGCCCTCCTCTGGACTCACTCCCACAGGTCCTCGTCCTTCTTATGTTGAGGCTCCAGGCAAACGCTACAGTCACTATTGGAAATGGTATTAAAATATTATGATACATAATACACTGTGATAAAAACTGACTTAATTTAAAAACCAAAGTATAGGAGACAGTACGTGATGTGTTCTGCAAAGAGCCCCTTGCTCCATGAAGTGATCCATAAGGAGCAGTATGCAGAAGTGGCACTGAACTGAACTCCCTGAAACATAAATTCTGGGCATCTCCCATTTAATTTGGTACTTCAGAAATTATTTCAGGAGCATTACAAGTGCTGAAGAAATGTGGTATTTAACGTGGGATGGCAAGTCTGCACCTCATCAGCCATTTTGAGCTGCTTTGAGGCACCCCCTCTGAAACACATTGAGTCAGAGGCAGACAGCTCGCTGTGGTTAATCATTTCCTGCGTGATTAATTTCCAAGCAATAAAAGAGGAAGGAACAAACAACTGCAGAAATAAAATAGAAGGGATAGAACTCAGGGGAAAAAAACCCCAAAGTTGCCAATTAAAATGATTGGCCCTCTATGCCTAAGGACTGAACTTCCAAACCAGTGCTGAGTTGGGTTTTTCAAATTGCATTACTTCCTGCTAATGAAAGAAAGGAAAATTAAAAAAAAAATCTGAATTTGAGGAAATTGGGCTAGGTTACCAATGATTTTAGTAAGGTAGCTCTCAAAACAAAAAGGACAACTAACGATAAACACATTACAAAGTAGCTGGAAAATCATTTAAGATCAGTTTCATACAGACCACAGTATTTTTTCATGAATCATTTTTTAACGGAGTACAGAAGTATCAAACTGTTTTGATAAAAAAAAAAATGTTACCATGTTACCATCTTATGAAATTTGTCCAAGTCCCCCTGCTCCCACTTTCCTTGGTGGACCTGAGTCATTGGGAAGTCTACGTTCCCGTACTGCACCACCATATCCTTCAAAGGCCAGAGGGGCTCTTTGCGTTAAGAGTTGGGTGTGGATGAGAGCTTCAGAGGATGCTGAAGACACTCCTCCCACACAACACCATGCCAGTAAATCCCATCTGAAAATTATCAGATATTTTTCTTCTTCTCTTTTTATTGATGTTTCTAAAAATATAGACAACTATAAATAAATATAAAGATAGATGGTTTTAAACCCCTGAAGAATTCAAGAAGGACACCAAACCAAACCCAGTGCAGCGTGAAGCTACCCAAATATATTGAAGAGGAATTCCCCTACAGGGGGAAGAAAGAATATTTAGGAGACTCTCTGGCCTCACTCACTCAAACAGAGCAGGGCAAAGCCTCTGACAGGCGCTAAAGTAACCCAATACAAGATTTACCTGAGACACTGCAAGACTGCTGTATAACTGCCCTATACTCAGCACTCCTCCTAACTGGGATAACCTTCCAAAGCCCAGGAGGAAAGAACATTTTAAATGTTACTCTCAGTATTTTTGGGTCCTATAACATCAGTGACTGGTCTTTCAAGGATGGCTTCTGGCTGAAATGACACTCCTTTTGGCGCAGGGATTACAAGACTGTGTGGCCTGAGAAAGGACATTGCAAGAGTATGAGAATGTAAATTGTCTTAACCTGTCTGAAGGAAGCTGTGGCAGCAAAAGGGAGCACTAACGTTTCACCCTTAAAACCGCTTGCAGAGAACCAGACAGCCAAAAGAGAAACCAACAGAGCAGAAGTTACTCTGGATGTATGAGACCCAGGGAAATTCTGGGGAGCTGCCGCTGCCAGAGAGAGGAAGCCATCTTTGTCTGGGACTTTTTGTATTTCAAAGAAAGTCTCCACAGTACCTGAAATGAGTGGCATGACTTTCCACCCAGCCTGAAAAATGCCATCCCCTAGCAAAATGCCAGGGCAGAGAAAGCAGCCAGTACACAGGATGCCTGAGAGCTCTTGCCTCCTGATGGATGACAGGCTTCATTCACCGGCACATGCATAAAGCGGATGAGATCTCTGTGGCCCCGAAACAGGACTTAGCCCCAACCTGAATGACACACAGGAGGTGGCAATAATGGGAAAATCTGCCACGGGGAACTGCATCTGTACAAACTCGGCAGTGACTGACTTGGGGGAGGCAACGCCATCCTGCTGCAGTCAGGGGCCAAAAAGGAGAGAGGAGGAAAGCAAGAGCCTGGATGTCTCTGGCAGGAGTGCACAAGACAGTTCTTGTGGAAGAAACACATGTCAAGCCAGTATCACAGTGAACATTTTTTCAGCCGTACATAGGCTGCAGAGAGATGATATATTTTTTTGTTCTGTTTTGTTTTAGACATACCCTTTTCAATAAATTGCAGTGTTTTAATCTTTTACATCTTAAAACAGTACAACTGAGCTATGCGAAAGATGCAAGTTCCGGGAGGCTAGTGAGGAGCAGTGAGATAAATAACCACAACAGCAAGCAAAGTACAAGACTATTTAAAAAAAAAAAAATAAAAAAAATAAGGATACCATGAGGTGCTTTCTCTCTGTGTTATCCCAGGCACTTGCACCCTGCCAACTCTACAGCATCTCCATCTTCTTCCACCCCTCATGCTCACCTCCCTCATCCCTGAGCACCCAGCCAAGCGCAGTGACCCTGCAGCTCCAACTGGGCAATTCCCCAGAGCCTTAAAACCCCCTAAACACTTTTGATCTACTTCCTGCCATCACAGCAAAACAGTAACAAAGCAGGTTACCGCGGGGTGTCAGTGACAAGTGGACTATCAGACCACTGAACCAGTGCACGACCACGGGGTGCCAAGAGCAGTAACAGCCAGATGCACTCATGGTCCACAGCAAGTTGCATCCAGCAAACCTCATCTGTCAAAGGCAACCAGGAGTTATATGGCAGAAACCCAGCGGTGCTGCATCCATGGAAAATTACTGCTAAGAAATAGGCTGCTATGGTGTCAGAATGTTGTTTTAATCCAAGTATTTTTAAAAGTGGGTTTTTTTTTTTTCCTTTTCAGTGACATATTTTTCAAGATATGCAGAGGATCATAGGCAATGGCTAGCTTTGGAGGATTGCCTCCAGTCTCCAATAGTCACTATTTGGAAGAAGCAGCAAAGGCTTTTGGTCAGTTGAAGTGTTTGGATGCTGACTTGAGAAAAGCTGATAATGTAAGAGCAAATACACTACTGCAGAAAGTATCTCTCTGACTCACGGAAAAAAAGGAATTGCTCCCATCCAATCCATGCTCCTATAATTTTTTTTCAGTCAGTGCTTTTGGAGGAGAAGTATAGAAATATTCCTGTCTGCTCAGACTCTTGAGAGTGGGCTCACGCCCTCCGCCACAGCGAGCCTGCCCCAGGGATCGGGACCTCAGCCCTGCACATGGCGCCTGGAGCAAAGCCCCTGCACCGGGCACGGCGGGACGGAGTCTTGCCGGTGATTTAAAACAAGCACACGTATGTTATTCCTCAGCAGGAGGCTGGGGCCAAATGTAGCAGAGAAATCCACAGTTACTGGGCTCTATCCCAGCCTTCAGGACAGGAGGACACAACTTGAGACACTGCAGCCTCCTACAGCTCCCTTCCCATCCATGCCAAAAAACGAAAAGCCCTTCCGCCAACCCCTCCACAAAGAAAAGCCCGACAGCAAACAGCTTCACCCTCTCTCCCAGGCAGAAGTGATGGTTCAGGACCAATCTGTTTGTGCCTGAGCTCTTGCTTCAGCTGTCCCGAGCACAGCTGCCTGCAACATTCAATCACCTACCACCCAGGCAGCCTTTGGTCAACCTGAATGTCTGAAACAACGCACAAGGCCCTGTTATCCCAGGCATGCTGCCCAGCGCAGCCAGTGAGGGATTCACCCCAGCTGGAGGTGACCTCAGCATACACCCCCAAAGAAAGGGACCCTTGTTAGGGTGTTCTGGAGAGGCTGAAAGGACAACCTCTCCACATAGGAGCAACACACCAAGGGGAATAAGGACCTGATCTCTCTCTCCATCTCCTCCTTCTGAGCATTTTGTGTTCACAAAATACTGTTCCTAATACATAGCCCAAGAGCTTCCTTCTGATGGAGCTGCTTTTTCCAGTGTCTAGTTATAGCAGAGGTCATCATTCAGTGTCATGTGGCTGTTCAGCAGTATGTGCTTCACTGCACAGCTTTCTCCTAAAAACTTCAGCCCTCATAAGCTCTAGGAGCTGTTGATAGGGTGAACTAGTTCAGAAATGAAGCATTTCCAAGTATTGCCTCCAGCTTACTCAGTTCTAAATCAGAAAAAAAAGTCCTGGAGAGCAGGACTCTTTCCACCAGCTTATCCTCACAACGCGGCACCGCTCAGCTCTCCAACGGGACGGGGTCATTCGTGGCCTGACCGTGGCAGGCAGCCCACACAGAGAGGCAGGCAGAGTGCAAGAAGGGATGTTTCCCACACCTGGTGACCCAGAGGCGGAAAGGCATGGGCTGGCCCTTGGAGCCCCCAGCTTGTTACCATGGAAAAAATAACTTTTGTTCACATCAGCATCCCCTCCTTTTGCCTTTTGCTATTGCTCCATGGTTTTTTTTTTTTTTTTTTTTTTTTTGAGGATGCTACAGGTCTGACCATTCGTTTCCTTTCTGTAGCATAAAAGCAATTCTGCCATTTGAATCAAATTGACAGAAATCTGGAAAATTTTTCTTCCCCCCCCGACGTCCTCTTTCCACTGTTTTACGGCATAACAGGCCAAAATGTAGCAGGAATTAGTCTGAATGGGGTTTTTTTGGACACTTGAGCTGTTGCAACTTTCAGTCATCATGGAGACAAGTCATAGGAACTGAATTTGGTGAGCAAGCCCTGGGATTTTGCTGGATTTCTGCTGACCGTGGTTGCCCACCAGTGTGCCGTAGGTCCCCTTCACAGTGGTGGTTATAAGGAGGGGGGCTTCTCTCCTCTGCAGATCCTGAGGCTGAGATGAAAAGAGCCTATTTGGAGCCACAGGTTACATCATGGGAGTTCTAGGACACCCCACATCACATCCTCTCCATGGCCAGGGCACTAAATCAATAGTGTTGTGACCTGCGTAATGCCATTGCTGAGCTATCTTCACTCACACTTCTCTTCTGACCAACAGAATGACATGAAGGTGCAGTTGAAAACTTTTTACTATAATGAAGGCATACAGAAAAGGATCAAGGATCTCACACACTGTCAGATTATTTTACTTTTCAGTAGGTGTAGGTTTAGAACTCAGTTGGCTTCAGCATTCAAATTTAACATAAAGTGTCTTCATCACAATCAACTAAGTCTTTCTAAACCTGCAGTGAACTGTGACTGATCTACTAAAGGCAGCATCTATAAAATAACATTAAAACAGCGACTGCCTCTAAAGGGGAAATCTGAGGCACGTATAGGGCTAGACATGTGGAATTAATTTAAAACACCATTTCCCAAACCCCCTATCTTGTAAATATCACAATATTCCTATAAGAATGTTGAAAAACTACAGCGCACAGAGATTAGTTCAGATTTCACATCAAAAGCCCAAACAAAAAGTTAAGTGGCCTGGGCAGTCAGCAGGGAAAGAGCAACTACACAAGCAAACTTTTTCTGCAGCTTACTTCAGAGAAATAGATAGAGTTTTTACAGCCCAGGTGTTGACATGAATTAGAGAGTAACTTGATTACCTGTCACTAGAGGAGCAATCAAGGACTGATCTGCCCGGAGTGTGGGAAAAACAAAACAAAACTCAACTCCAGATCTGCATAATGTAAGGCAGCCTGCTCCGCCAAAGACAGTTCAGAAAAACGAATAGCACCTCAGAGCCAGGTTACCGTCAATAAAAACCTCAGTTCAGTGCCACAAGCCCCATAAATCAGTTCTGTGAGAAACAGGCAACCAGGTCTGGTAGAGATTTTAATTAAAAAGAAAAAAAAATATATTTTCCACTGTGCAAGTTAATTTTGGATGCTTTGAGGCTGCAAAGTGCTGTGACTCCAAACCTCCACTAAAATGGGTGGAGATAGAGTCTGATTTTACTGTCATTAGAGTTCATGAAAAGGCCCTGGCCAGTTTTCAGAGAGGGCTGGATGAGACACATTGTACCTTATGACTTTGCTGAAAGTGTTTGAATTATCTGAGATGACCAGACTTAAAGACTAAGAAGAATGCATCCTGCAAATCTCTTGATGTTCTCTGCTGTGCAGGGATTTGCTCTGTAGCTCGGGCTTAGTCACTAAACCAGATCACTTGGGAGGCACTGAATCATATTTGCACATAAGTAATGAATTTGAGGAATGTCAGTCAGCAGTCAAGGTTGGTGCTGGATCCCACAACACCATCTTCTGCATGGAGAAGGCTGATGGAGCAAGGACCCCAGCCACAGCCTGAACAGAGATGCCATCAACTGTGTTCAGCACTGCTGGCATCTTGCTTCATGAACTTGGGAAGAGCAACTAGCTAGATATACTGTCATCTGTCGCAAAGGACCACAACCTATTGAAAAACTCCCCATAACTTTCCCTCTGTGCCCTGCACACAGACCACAAACTGAACAGAAACTCACATCAGACCCTTACAAACTGACTAGATACTAAATGAGGACTCATTCTGCCCATGACTTGTATCCTCTGGGTTCACAAACCTTCTCTGACCCCCAATGCAAAAGGCTATAAAATAGCATTTGATCTGCCATTTACATGCTTATTTCAACAACATGGCCAGGGAAAGCCAAGTTCTTCATAGACTCTTCTGGGCTGTTGCAAAACAATTACTTTTCTATAATTCACATGCCCAAAGGAATTAAAGCAAGTTTGCAAATAAAGCAATGGAAAGTTTTCAGCTTACCGAGGTATAAATGAATGTACGCAAAATATACCACTACTTTGCATACTTAAGAGTTTTTAGTATGTACTATGATTGGTATTTTATCATAGATCCTCCCCTGAGAATAGCTACAAAAATAAAATCTCTGACATAATTTATGTACTAACTAGCTTACAGTAATTAAAAATGAATATCACTGTCAAAGCCTGAAAACCCTGACGTATATGAAGCTGGGCAACGTACGCTGGGTATCTGCACACGCGGGGAGCTGGACGACAAAGTGTCCGTTTGCACAAGCAATCAAAGCAGCTCGCAGCATCCGTTCTTGCTCGCTTGGAAGGGGGCCTCTGCCCTCTGAGGTTTGGCCTGTCGTGCAGTTCATACTGCGTCTCAGAAAGCTTTCAGATGGGCTGCTATGGTTTCAGTAATTATTTTTAAAGGTTCTCGGCAATATAAAAACAAATCTGCAGAAGAGATTTTAAAGTCAGGATGGAAATAATAAAGAGGAGGGAAAACTGGAGGCAAAAAGTAATTTGAAACAAACAGAGGGTGTGCTTTAGGAAATGCGTGTCGTGTCCTCCCACCCCAACTCCACAACTTTCATCGCCCCTTCTTCATGCTGGAGCCAACCTTAGCTCACCCCAGACTACTCAGAAACTGTGGCCAAAAGGTGATCATCTTTTCAAAAGGGTCTTCAAAACTTTGGAAACTGTGTCCAAAGCAGTAGGAAAAAAAAAAACAAAACAAAAAACCAACCTCAAACCCCAACGTGAATTAAGGATAAGAGATTCATTTTAACCTTACGTGTCCTACTGTACCTATTTTGGGTTGAAATGGATTCATTTAAAAACAACAAAGAAAAGCAACAGTGTTACTGAAAACACATTAGTTCACATGCGAATTTACATGATCCCCTAATACCCTGGCAGTACTGGCAAATGATGTCTCATTCTATTCCATATAAAAAACAAGTCCAAAATGTTATGTTCCTGCATCACAAGATTATTCGCCTGGTTGGAATCCAGCAAGAAACTTCTCCTGCAGCTTACTTCAGAGAAATAGATGGAGGAAGCAATACATTATTGCTATTAAAAACTGTCCAAAAAGACAACTCAAAAACTATGTTTAGATGGCTTGTACAAAACTAACAGATCAGATAACCATTAAGTTGATTGAAGATTGCCATTATCTCTACATTGTTTCATTCTTTGTATCGTATATAAAATCTACTGAACAAGACCATCTTTTTCTCTGTTTTAAAAAACATAGATTTTATAACATACCCATATTAACTGCAATAATTCACTGCCTTTATTACTACAGCAAGAAAAGCTTAATTTTAAAAGTCTAATTTTTAATACAAGTTAAAAAAAAAAAGTCTCAGCTGTCCTTAGCTGATAGGAACTGCTATAGTTTCACTCCAGACCCACAAAGTCTTGTACCAGAGGAAGGTACGGTCCCAAAGTGGCAACGCAAATCTGTATGATAAGTGATGAGGGCTGCCAGTTGTAGCTGTAGAGCTAAAGCAGACTACCAGCTGCTAGAATTGACTTTTCCTCCTGCGATACTCAGCCACTGAATGTATCACATGCCTTATTCTGAGCTGGCCAGCACTTTGCCACCTCTGAGACCAGTTACTGGACAAAACTGCTACCAGATGGAAATACAGAGAGAAACCCTGCAGAGGATCTCCTGCTCTAGACTCTCTTCAGGAAGAGCAGCTCCAGAGCAAATTAGTGGTTTGGTGACCACCCTGCAAAAGGTCACCTCCAAGTTAGGGGCCAAGCAGAGGGATGGGTGGAGCAAGAGAGGCGAGAG
Organism: Tetrax tetrax; assembly: GCA_009806455.1. Taxonomy (NCBI): domain Eukaryota; kingdom Metazoa; phylum Chordata; class Aves; order Otidiformes; family Otididae; genus Tetrax; species Tetrax tetrax. Next base: position 161,777 of record WHYT01015149.1, on the reverse strand, counting down.
GACGCTTGGAGACACACTCACTCTTTGGCCAGCATGAAGATAAGCTCTAGATCAGCCCTGGGAATTGAAACCACAAGAGGGAGGCAGAACAAGCGGACTGGTGTGTTTAGAGAGATTTCCAGGCAAGGAGCCTGGCACTCAGGCCTGCAGACACTCAGGGCTGCAGTGGTGGAAGGACAAACCTGAAATTCTGCCTCTTCTGTCTGGATTTAGTCCGGCTCCTGGTGACGCAGTAAAAATCTAACCTACAGTGCACTGAATATCCCTCCCTGTGTAATGGGAGAGACCTTAGCCTTCAGCATCTGAGTTTGCATGCGTGCAGGTCACCCGTGGCGCTCATGCACTGTTCCTACCACCGACAATTTCCATCTGGGCCAATGTGGAAAACATCCGGAGTAATACAAGGATGAATTTTTCTGTTAAGTATTTCCAACGTTGCCTTTTGGCAAGAAAAAATGTCAAAAGTCACTTGGAAAAGAAAGATACAGCTAAGAGACATCTCAATCATTTCATAAATAATCTGCCAAAATGCAAAGAGTAAAATCCAGGCAACACTAATATTCTTCATATCTATACCGTTATAAGCTAGACAAAGATCAGAGTATTGACCAACCATAATTACATTTTATATGATTTACTAGAGTACTACGAAATACAAGTCAGGTAACATTGAAACAGAGGGTTCAGATTTTACATCTGGCACTTTAACTGAAGACTCAGCCTTGATATTGGGATTATGAAATTTGCACATACGTATCAGAGCACACAGTACACATCTGCAGCAGATGATGCCCATTTAAACATCCACAGTAAGGGCACACAGTTAGGCTGTCCATAATCTAAGGTTTTCATTGTCTAGTTCAAAACCCTATAATTAAAGATATTTTTTGAAGATTTCATACATGAAATATCCTTCATTACTTATCTTGGCAATTATCTAATAGATGGCAAGGCACAAGTTCTGTTTTGCATCAGTCTGTGGTTCTTTTAGACTCAAAGGAATTCTAATGTTATATTAAAGACTAAGTCAGTCTAGGAATTTCGATTCCCTGTTCTGCCTGGAAAGGCATTAAAATCTCTACTTGTGTATGTTGGTATACTACAGGATTTATTGATGTGGTTTTGAGAGAAAAAAGAACCACAATAAAACAAACTAGAAAGAAGGGGAAACTAATTTTATATCCTGTCAAAGTTTAAGATACGAAGACACTTCTATCTCAATAATCAATTTTTTAAAAGTAATTAAAAATTAATAAAAATGAAAAATTTTGGGGTTTGTTCTTTGTTCTAAAATTTGTACAAGTTTCAGCAGTGCCTACATTTGCTTTAGTTATTTTAAATATATTTTAAAAGATAACTTTAGAACTTTCTGATTCCTGAAATTTAAATTTTGCACTAAATTCACCTTCAAGAAGAAAAAGCGATTTTGATAAACTTGTGGTTTTAATTAGAAAGGCTTTTCAATAAAGATGTCCTGAAAAACTGTAAGTACGATCATTAACTTTGGTATCCAAACAGAAATTTTGCAACTCAGACATCCCAATCCTATTGCTAGAGGCTTATGCTTTCACAGCTTCGCATCTGTACTGACATGGCGCTGCTGACCCAGCACAGGGCGCTCTTCCTGACTGCCTCGATCATCACCTGGTCCTGGGAGGGACACGGGGCGAGCCGGTGCCGCTAGAGCCAGCACTGCGAGGACACAGGTGCGGACAAGCAAGGGGCCCACAAGTTCTGTACAGTTTAAAGCGTGGCACAAATCAAACCAAAAGCAACCAAGGACAACAAAGTGAAAACGCCCTTCTGCTTTCTTCCACGTCTCCGATTACAGAAGTCTTTGCTCCAATTTATTTCTCTTTGGAAACAACTTTTTACAGCTGCAGATGGCAAGTACGTCGCTAGCGAGGGAAGAAGAGAAGCTGGAAAGAATGATTATTAATGGATTCTGCCAAAAAAATAGGCAGGGCAAAGTCTTCCATGGCTTAGCAGCAAGAGCTGCCGATCTTCCCCTACGCACAGAGGAGGCATGTCCTGCATTGCCTTCCCAACAAGGAAAACAGCGCAACCGCATTGCCTACTGCGGCAACCTGGGCTGGACCCCATGGACACTGGCAGCACGGCCCGCTTTCTATTTGTGAAGCTGGCCGAGTCCACAAACACTAAAAAAGAGCATTTTCCCAAGTCATAGTTAATTAAAAGATATTCCATTCAGCTGTCTGCATTTTAAATATTTCTCTCTCCAACTGTTTTCCATGACCTTCGACAACCCAGTGTTTCCATGTAGCAAGCGCAGTCAAAGGCCACGTGTCATGAGGGTGCCTGCCCTGGAGGGCACACGTTGGTACACCGGGGGGCTCAGGGGACTCTAGTGACATCACACGTGAGGTCATACCTGGCTGACGGCACAGGTCATCTCCCTGCTCAGCCGGACCTGCTAGGCAGCTGAACGCGCTAGAGGGACAAATCCACATCTTGCCCGAGCTTGGCGGGAGCTGCAGGCCATTGCTTGAGGACAGACAAGGTGTTCTGGCCAGCTGCTCTGAGGCTGGCAGCTCGTGGTTTCTGCCAGTTTTTTGGAAGTGGTGCCCAGCCAGCATCGCATGTCTGTGCTAGCTGGCAGCTCTGAGACAGCCTGCTCCACAGGGAGTAGCTGATTTTGGAGGTAATTTGCCTCTATGCAAGACAGCAGGTCTAGCTGAGCTCCTGCTGCTATTCCAAATGCAGCTTTTTGCATAAAAATAGTAGTTTGGTGCTGTTTTAACCTAAGAAAAAGTATATATGGCATACCACTACCATGAAAAAACATACCCACAAAACCAAAAGGAGCCACATACCATCATTGAACACTTGCATTTCCTCTTTAGAACATACTTCACCGGCAAGTCCTCTTACCCCACAGGACTGTTCAAATTCGTCCTTGCTAATGCCAATCTAACAAAAGCTCAGAGGAGAAAACAAATTGGTCACTGCAGGCTGGAGTGCTCAATGCAGGTGCCCTGAAACAGCAGGTATTGGAAGGTGGGAGCCAATTTCCCCTTTAATTTCTTTGTAATAAGATTGGTTGTCACAGTTGTTAAACTCTAGCTAAAGTTAGCATCACATCTGCTGAATCTTGTAAATACAGCTGAAACCCTGATCAAACTGGCTGACCGGTTTGGCTAGCTTGCACGGGCAAAATCAAGCTGGTTTTATTTTAAGTATGTTTGAAGACTAAGTTTAGCATGTGGCAGACTGAAGCACGACTGCTAACATCTCTGCTTTCAAAACCAGAATTGGTAATTAAACGGAGAGTTAAGAACCACTTCAAATCTGAGGTCACAAGCTTCCAGATAAAAATAAAACTTCTTCCAACTCAGAAAGCTCTTGTATCAGGATCAAATCCACAGCTGAAAGGAAGTTTTGCATTGGTTTTATCTGGTCATTAGACATTATTACTCTCATGAAGTCTACTTTCTCTCTTAAACCGCAGTCCTGATGACCAGTAGTCCTCAAACAAGTGCTACTGCAAGGATCACTGTTTTCTTCTGTACTTGCCAAGGCCCTTACAAGCAGGCTGGCTCACGGAGGGCTGGGTTACAGGTGATGCTGGTCCAGGCACCACTGCGCAGAGAAAAAGCCCAGCTTCTGCGCAGAAGCAGTACGGCAGCACCAGGGCTGTTGTATGAACAAAGCCTGAACTCTGCAGCCTAAACGCTGCTTCAGGTGAGCCCCGATCCATCAAAGCTGGCTCTTAGGAAATGCCGTTCAATGCAGACCAAACTGGTTTTGCAGTTGTTGAATCTGAAGTTTGCTATTAGTAGCAGAGTTTTGAGATCCATGATAAAAATGAGCAGTTTTCTGTCTTCCCACAACTGTTCACCTGCCTTTCAAGTCCCCCTCTTATACTGGGAGCAGACCTGGTAGTTACCTTGCCAGCTGCGAATGGTAACAACCCAATACTTTCCCCACAGTGCACAGTATAACGCGCTCAATTTATCTATTGACTCCCAAATTAAAAGAGCAAAATTTCCTCAGGAAACTCAAGAACAGCATGTCACCTTCCCTCCCTGAAAAACAGAGTGTGGGATATACTGTACCATACATATAGAAGTGTTTAGAGCCTTTAAAGTAACAATTCAGCTTTCATCAATTACCAGAAAAAAAATAAAGTCACTGTCAACAAGGAGACTGAAATACAGAACAACAGACAGCTTCCCCTGAGTCAGTATCAATTATGTAATTTCTGGCAGGCATTTATTTATCTCTTCTCTTCCTGAAAATCTCCAGTGATCAAAATCTTGCAATATCCCTCAGTCATCTAATTCGTTAGCTTTACAGCTAATGAAGCTTTTCCCAATACCTCATCTAAACATCCTTTGCTGTGATTTCATTTGCTATTTCTCATCTATTTACAACTGATGTGCAGAATAATTTTTTTATTTCCTCTTCTTGGCTATTTGAAAACTGTTTACATGCCTCTTTGCTTAGCCTAAAGAAGAAAAAATCAATCATGTTTCCTCCAGTCTTTCCTCACAGGCTGTATTTGGTCCACTTCTCACCATTATATGGCTGTTCCTAGGATGGTCCATAATCCTACATCATCTTTGAAACTGGTGAGGGTGACACAATTTTATGTTCTTTTGCAGCACATAATTTACTATTTGGAAATAAAATGTAAATATAAATTTAAAAATATTCATATTTTCCCTATATGCATGTCTCCCTCCTGCAAACAGGCCATCCTTTCTAACTCTGTGTCCAAACGTGTGTTTGGCTACTGATCACACAGTAGTACCATCTTTTTTGGTCCTCCAATGTGGAAAAACTCTCCAAATATTAGGCTTTGCACCAATCATTTGCACCTGACAGCAGTTTATCATGCTTGGTATGAGTTGTGGAGCCACAAATGAGTTAGCCCTAACTCTTCCCTCTTACATCTCCCAAGACCAGCACCCAGATTTCTCCAGACTGTAGTTTCCAAAACAAGTGCAGTGCTGAAACTACACCAACCCACATGGACCAGGAAGAGATATGAAAAAGCAGCCCAAAATGGTATTACACTCATGTTTACAGAGAACCAAAATCCCAGACATTTCTGGGACTCTTCCAGCAGCAGTTTCTACCTGGCCCACTTATCACAAAGAAGCCACAGTCAGGGCTCTCAATACAGTGCATTTGAGATAGGAAATAATATTTGATCTGCTGGACTGCACCAGCTCTAGGTCAGCATGTCACAGTCTATCTACAGCATGTGCTTTCTGCTTGCCTCTGCTACGATGAAAAAAAAAATTAAAAAGTAAATGCGCTGTTATTTCTTTCTTCCTGATTCACTGTGTGTCCCAGTGGACTTTTTCATGCTATTTCTGTTCATTAGCACCAAGCTCTGAACATTGCAGCCTTCACTGCCCCCTGTTCAAGTGTAACATCATTTGCTTTAAGACAGGACAACAACTACAAATTCACAGCGCTTGGTAAAACCATATCTTAGCTCTCCTGACCTACTTGTGAAGTCCTAAAACCCCCCATTTAACCCTGTCCTACTGGAATGAAAAAAACCCCCACTGCATGTGTTAAAAGCTTGTGAATTTGGCAGAAAATTTGACATAACCTAGGGCACCTAAATCTGACATCAGGAAAGGCATGCCGCATCAGAGCATGTCAGTATCCTGGCACTGCTGTTAATCCTGCCCTCGAGAAGAATGACTCCTACGTTGTCACACTGCAAATCAAGACAGGAGATGGCTCTTTGCCTTCTGTTACAGGCCTGGGATGACAGATGCCGGAGATGTGTTTCCCTGTGCTGCTGCTCACACAGCGACTCCTCCCTGCTCCCATCCCTCTCCCGGTGCAAACCCCACGGGCTCCGTACCTTGTCACCAGCAGGAGAGATGCTTGCACAAAATAGGAGGCCTGGCAAATTCTGTCCAGAATACACTTGCTGAAGTTACTTAGATCGCAGTAACATTTCCCAGGTTGCACATTGCTGCAAGGAAGAGAAAAAAAAACAACCATTAATTGGAAAACCAAAACATAAGGAACCACAGAGCTTGGGTACGTATCTATTATGCCTTTCCTTGTGTAAGGAGAAATTCTGCATGAGAAACTAGCAGCATGTAAGGAGGAGCCCGCCTACACGAAAACAGAATCAGATCAGGAAAATACGCAGCCTGTGCTCTCCATACCAGCCTCTGAGGCCAAAGGCCCCAATTTGTTCTCAAATTTAAGATAATTCCCCCAACTGCAGCATAGCATAGAAAAAGCCAATATAAATGCTGGAATGAAAGCAGAAAAGCCTAAAACCAGGTGTGGATGGATGTGGGGTAAGACTGAACAGAGTTATGCAATGCTACAGTTGCTCCTCCTAAAGAGCCATGGTTCACCAACCAGCTTTGCAATATGGAGGTTTCTATAGCTTAGGCTAGAGAAAAATGCATGCAAAAGCTGAAACAAATCAACTAAACAAAAGTGAAACCGCCCTCCTTCAACTACGAGATGCTTTTAACAGCTAATTACAGAAATGATTTGTAGAACTTGCATTCAAGTGTGTGGGGGGAAGGAAGGGGGAGGGAGCGGCCAGCAAGGGGTGACAGAGACGTGCTACCAATAGTGTCCCTGTAAAAAGATACCCTCATCCACTTGATGTACTCAATAGTAAAACAACACAATGTCTTTAACAATCCAGTCAACTTAAAATAAAATATTACAGCAGTAACCATTCAGCATTTTATAGATTTACTTCTATTTGGAGATCAAAGTCCCGAGACTCCAGTCCCTCCCTGGTATGAAGCCTCTGCATACACCATGTGGGGGAACAAGCCCACGAGGGGATCGTGCCATACACTCTCTGAAGCTGCCCTGTGCAGTTCAGGTTTGTCTGAGCTGATGTTGCGTATCTTAACTCCTGTTTTTTTCCCTTGCAGAGAGCAGGACAACCCTGTGCCATGGACCCAAGTGCACAGCAGACACAAAGTCAACAGAGCAATGCAGTTGAGTAGCTTTTGGGGAGCAGTGTTTAAAAGGGGCATTCTGAACGGTTTATTCTATTTGTTTGCAGAATTAGGGATAATTTGAAGTTGCTTTCATCTAACTTTGAAGCTTTCTCAAACTTACAAACTTTTATAGTAATCCCCCCCCAAGTGACAGAAATAAAAATAAATAATTTTTAAAAAACCATGCAGAAAAATGAATTTTTCTTCCATAGATGCTATGAATGTGTGCAAACACATACAGACAGTCTCCCTTCCTTCTGAAGTTCAGTAAAAAAGGGGTGTTTTTTCCTAAGCACAGAATTTGTCCCCATCTGGTTCCATTTTTTACTATTTTCTTTTTTGGTTTCCTTCTCTCTCATTCCAATCCATATTTATTTCTTTTTGTTTAGTCTGTACTCTTTATTCCCTTTCCTTTCTTTGCAGATTTCCTTTTTAAATTGCTAGGGAAAGAAACATTCTTTCCCTGGTTTTCATAATGCAAGCCGGTGGAACAGCCCCATTCAGAAGTTCTCCCTCCCCTACACCCTTTCCCACTCTTTCCCTCCTCTCTCAGTCCGGGTTGCCTGTGCTCACTCCTGGTAGCTAAGTAAAAGTGTTCAGCTTGCTTTATTTAGGAAAGTGTATATCATTTTATTTTTTAATTCAATTTCAAATACCTGGCGCAAACCACTGCATGGAGGCTCAAAAATATTATTTACGAGCCATTATATTTAGCTTAAAACAACTCCTAATCTATTTGAGATGAACCGCTAAAAGGCAGGATTAGGCTGAAATGAAAATGTCTGCAGTGGGATTTTACTAAATTGCTTTTAAATCACATTCTTAGTTAAACAGAGTTGAGTTTCACAGTGCCTGGTGAAGGCTATAAACCCTAATAAAGCAGAAAGGCCAGTTCTGGGTAGAACACTCTCTCTCTTTGCAAAACTTGCCAGTTTTATAGAAGCAGAGGAGCCCAGTTAAGGCCAGAGCCTTCTGCATGTAAAACTCCAAAGCTCAAAACAGGACAGCAAGCTCTGCAAGGCTGCGGAAAGTGAGAGCCACAGAGCTGTTAGCTCCACAGGAACAGGGCCCTGCTATTCTCAAATCAGTGAGACCCTCAGCACGCCGCGGCAGAGCCAGACCCAGCATCCACCTCCCCGGGCAGGAGGAGGCGTGCACTTCTCTGCTTACGCTGCCTGGTCCTTCCTGAGCCACCACGTTCATTTCATGTAGGCGCTTTTATGCTGAAATCAGGATGAATGCAGTGGCATGAGGAGGGTAAAACAGCAGTTCAACTTAAGTCTGTTTTTCTACAGAATCAGGGAAACATTTAAAAGGACTTGGGAAGAAGCCTGGACAATTTTAGGAATACTGGCCTGACACTCAAATCTCTGATTTTCATGTCTGGCATGTCCTTGGTACAGCATCTGCCATCCGCCACAGCCCGCACAGCCACCACCTCCTCTTCCCCCAGCGCTCCCCCAGCACCACACGTGCCCCACGCTGGGATTTAGTTTTAGTTCACATTCTGTGAAGCACTATTACTACAGCCCACACTTTATCATCCTGAAGATTATTTTCTTTTTGACTTTCACTCCGATTTCACATTTAAAATTTTTAATTAGTCACAATTGCCTGCTGATGTTTAAAGGTAACAAATGTATTTTCGTGTAGGAATACAAAACGTGCATTCCATTAAACAGCCTTCCTCTGAGAGCCCCCAAGATCTCCAGCACCAAACTGGTGCAGTTTCGTTCCTGATATGGCGCATTCCCAAGCCAAAACCCTCCAGCACAGAAAAGCTGAGATGGAATTTCTGAACAGAAATCACTAGGAATGAGAGAAAAACTTAACAAGAGATTACACCAGTAAAATCAAACAGAACAGCTATATACTTGGTAGAGCCAAAAGGAACAAAGTGAAGTTCTCACTACAGTCAATAGCTTTAACTTGCGCTTGGAAAAGCACTTTCTGGTATTTATTAACACTGAATGCTTCTATTAAAATCCAGACATTTCGCTCATTATATGAAAAACGTAACAAAACAGAGATTTCATTCACGCTTCCAGCGTGACTCACTGCTGTTGTACAGCAAGACGGGCTCCAGGCTTCTCACAAACTGCGTAACTTGCAGAAAAGCTTCCTATTTCTGCCCCATAAGGTCCTGCTCTGAAAGCCCACGTCGCTCGCTACCTGCTAACATTAAGTGCCATATGGACCACTTCTTATGCTCCCCTGCCAAAAAGCTGTGAAAATACGTGTGCAATATCCCTGTAGGACAGTTAAAGAGACGTTTTAAGAGGACTAACCTGTGCTCTTTGAATCCGTTGGAGGTCACCCAGTTCTGAACTTCCCCAGCAGCTTCAATCTCGTTTCCTGTGGAGCTGCATGTGACATCACACTTCCTCACTGCACCTTGCTAGACTTGCTTCTCGTACTTTTTAAAACCAGATCAAGAAACAAACTGTCCCTTACAGCATGTTTAAGAGCTTTCTGCTCTCATGTTGAACCACTGACATTTCTGCATAGCCAAAAAGCCCTTCTCTATGGCCGCCGGAGTCACTCCATGATTCAATGGACCTTTTTGTACTATTTCTTTGTATTAATACCAAATGCTGAATGTGATTCTGTTACAGTATGCTCAGTGCCCCTCCCTTCTTTTAAAGAGGAAACAAATGCAATAGGGGAGAATGTAATTACGCTGCAGGCGTGGGAAATTTCAGTCTAAGGATATTTGTTTATTTAATTTTCAGAGTGGTAATGAATTGATGTATCTGAATAGATGCAGTTATCAGCAATTTTCAGAAATATTTTTCATTTGAATATGGCAAACAGCTTTCACAGGAGTTTGAGTCCTATGAAATGTAGTTTATGGCTTCAGAAGAGTAGAGGTTCTCTTCCCAGTTGCATCCACCTATTGTCATTTAGTGATGGCACAAACAGGCCTGAACACATGTCACAAAAGGAAGAACAGTGAAGTCCTGGCTTAGAAGAGTATGTTTACAGGATCAGTTAATAGGTGGTGCTTTAGCAGAATTTTTTTTTTAAAGACATATTAATTTTGGAAAGGCAATCTAATCCTAAGTGGTACCAACACCAGAAATGCTGAAAGAGCCTGGAGATAAAGTTTGAAGACCACCATATCAGAGGAGAGGCAGAATGGTCTTACCAGGGTCAGCAAGGAGATACTGCTCTGCTGGAAGATGCTCCTTGTGGAGCGGGTTAAACACCCTCCAATTAGGCTAACAGGGCTGAGGGATGGCACTCAGATCAATTCAATGTCCCTTTATTTAGTGAGAGCTGAAATAACACCAGCTAATGCCTGGGGCACTGATCAGCCTGACAACGACTGAGTGAAGGCAGATGGGTTACACAGCCAGAGGGGTTCCCTTGGAGACTGATCCCAAACATCTGTGTTGGGGGCCTGATTTGGTTTAGCTGCACCTAAATGTGGGTGTGAAGAGCCTGAAGGCAGGAAGAGAGTGAACAAACAAACAGTGATGCTGCACATGTGGGATGCAAAGCTTTCAGCACTCACCACCCTTCATTTCTCGCACCATGCCCCATGTCTCAGGTATGCTGGCACAGAGGTTCCACAGCCTGTGCCATCGACCATATTGAAAAACTTAGCTAGTATTCAAAAGTCAATTCATTTTTGTTCTTTTTCTCACTCTCAGGCAGCAGAGGACAACTGCTGCATGCCGCTGGCTCTGCTGCTACCCAGGCTGTAACACAAAACCACAGCTTACAGTGAGAGGCCCAGAGCACACCAATGGGAGCACCTTCTTTGCCCATTGGCTGATGCGGTCTATGTAATTTTATGTAAATTAAGAGGTTTCCACTAAAAAATGTCACCTTTTAAATTAAACTCTGGCAGATGAAGACATCAGTGTTGCAAACAGCCTCCTGGTGACCACCAGCCGGGGATCACCCCTGTCTGCTGCCTGGGGGCTTCTACCACTGCTTGCTAGTTTACTACTATCAAACAAGCTAAATTAGCTCCAATAATTTTTATTGGTGGGTTAAAGTAATCTAACTGATCCCACTGGAAATTGAGTGGCAGTGGTTTCCAGGATCCCTCCTACCCACAGAGATGTGGGAGCAGTGACCTCTGGCAAAAGAGGCAGCAGCAAATAGCAGGACTTCACAGAGCAGCACGTGCCCGCCGCTGGGGTCACCAGCTGCCAAGTTCTGTGCTTGTGCAAGAGCAACCGTGCAAGAATAATCCTGCCTCCCCTGGAAGCTGGCCGACACTGTATAAAAAGTTGGTGGGTAAAGGGAGAAGCTCGGGAAAGCAGAAGACCTGTTAAGGCTGACAAGGTGAGACCAGCGCAAACCTTTCCAATTCAAGGAACTTCAGCAGCTAAATATTGAACAAATCCCACCCATCTAATAGGGGATAGAAGTATTTTAAGTGTAAACATAGAGAGGAAACCCAAACAAACGGAAATACATGCATGACTGAGAAAAAGACTGGTCCACAAAATGGATGCTTTTGCATCAGGCTCTTTTGGGGCGCACACATGCCTACTTGTGCACGCCCATCTGAGCTGCAGCGGTTGTAGCAGAAGTGCATGTGCAAACACATGTCCGCAGAGGCACCTGCTCTGCCCTCATTGAAAGTTCTGGGCCAAATGGCCGAGGTATTATTTACTCTGGAAGACACTTGAGAGCACGGAGAGACGCACGCAGCTTAAGCATTTTCCCCTCGGTAAGCGTGCCGCGACGCAATACGCTGGACCCCGAGCTTCAGAGGCGCCGAGGGGAAGTTGAAGAGTTCAGGAAGCGGCCATGTTTGCTCGCAGCACACTGCCTCTTTGTCCTCCCCCAGCTGCTCGCCCAGGGGCTCTCAGACAGCCCTCACAACAGACCGGTTATTTCTCTCCATTTTAAGAAGGGGCTACGCTTACAAAGTCACTTTTAATATGTCAACCGCCCTGTGAAGATCTAGCTGCATATACTGGACCGTGCCAGAGCTGCGTTTGGAGTCGCTGGTGGGGCAAGTGTCATTTTATATCCCCCCTCCCAGATACTCCAGGCTGTTCAAGATGGGAGGAATTTCTTCGCCCAGCAGGTAACTCGCAGCAGTCTCCCAGCCGCTTTTAAGCTGAGCCCAACGAAAACGGGCTCCCAGGGCGTTGCTCCAGCCAAGTCCAGAGCACAGCGGCACCTCGCGTGCCCTTCGGCGGGGCCACGGGGGAGGCGCTGCAGGGACAGCAGAGGCAGCTGGGTGACACCGAGGGGACTTGTTGGGTCCACAAAGCCCTCGCGCTGTGGGGTTTGCTCAGCCACCATGGACACCAGAGGATCTGTCATCTCTGACCACTGACCATTAAGACATGAAGGGAAACATCTGAAGCGTGATAAATTCTGTCCTCTGTCAACATCAACAAACCACTTATTTCCCCATCCTTGCCACAGATTAGGAATCTGTTGACTGGCACCTTCCAGAAGGCCAAATCCTCAACAGGATTTTCAGCAGTAACCTTATGTGATAAGCCAGCTGCTTGTCACTAATGCTGTATCTCACCTTGTATATAAACAAGACAAAACCGTCTCTATTTTCTGAGTAGAAAGCATACCTGAAGCTCTTCCTTATGTACACCTGGGTACCTAATGGAGACATGTGCTAGTAACCTTGCAGATGGCACAAGTTGTTTTTAAGACCATAAATTGACTTCTCCTCCCTTGCCAGGAAATCAATTAGCATTTGATTTATGGATAAAGGACCACCCCAGCAGCAAAAACAAGTTGCACAGTGGCCTGACAGCTAAGCTACACAGGGATGTCAGACACAGCTGTAAAGCTATTTACACAAATAACTTGCTGTCCTGTGCTGTGGGGATAAAAAGGCAATCATGGGCTCTGAGGTTTTGGGTTTAGATTAGAAATGTGCGCTACCCTACATCCACCCATTTGAGTGTAATGGACACGGTGATCCAGACTAAAGGAGCATGCTGAATCCCAGCATTCAAAACTTACACCTACCACTGCCTTATAAAAATGGGCCCTATTTATTCATTATATGGAAACTCATCCCCTTCACCAGTATGCCTAAGACTATATACACACACACAGAGTAGTGGCTATGGTGAGGGCTGTTTTCTATCCAGTGCCTGTCACCAACAAATATGAGCAATTAACATCTCGGAGATTGGGCAAAACAATCTGTACTGCTCCCGATCTCGAGCGGGCACATGTGTGAGCACAAGAGTAAGCCATCATGTGGAGCTGCTAATATGCAACTACACTCCCCACCCCCCCAAATCTGTTTGCCAAATCACCAGAGCCAAGCACTAATACAGAGGTGTTCAAACTTCAAAGCAGGAGCACAGTCGGCAAGAGTTTGTTGAAAGAATTACAACTGGCCATGGAAACTGGGACTTCTCAGTAGCATATAATCCCTGCTGTTTCCATTTCCTCTTGCTCATTATCGGCACAGACGGGGGCTGAAGATTAGTAAACAGTGGGTGTTTGGGGTGAATTAGAGCATGTGTGATGTAGAGCTAGGTATCCTGGTGGCATCCGTGTGACTTCGTAGAGAGATGTAAATATTTAATGTTGCTCACTATGTTTCTTCAGAATGATGAAATATTAACACATTACTTGGGGGTGGGAGAACCATATCAGATGAAACAGAGTCTATCTTGACCTTCATCTGGGATGTGAACAAAACCTGATGGTCACAATTTTTATAGCAGATCTCCCCTTTATAGCCATGTGTGTTTTGATGAAGAGTTTTCGCACTGCTCCAGTCCTGTGTGAAACAGGAAAAAACAAACTCTGGGACAAAAACCTTTACACAGCTACATGAGTATGAGATATTACTTGTTCAGCTATCTCCCTTGGCTTTCGCCACAGGTTACCCTTTCAGAGGACAGCCACGTAAATAAAAGCCATTACTAAGAAAACATAATATGCCTAGAAACGCCTACGAGTTTCTTGACTTGAGTGAAAACTGCTGAACTGACAAACCTTGCTCTCAGAAAGTTATTGTCATCCCTGCCCCAGTAATATAAATTTTCACAGACTCCTGAAGAAAGGTCCTGCACTGCACATGTATTATGAAATACACCACAAGTCTAAAAGGAGTATTCTGTCTTTGTGGAAATCTTTTCATATCATTATGGATATTTAAAATAACCTTAATTTGTTCTCAGGAACCAAAAAAGAACTTCTATTAAAAGGAATGACACTGGTTGTTGCTTACAATACTTCCTTTCACATAAAGCCTAGTTTCTCAGTTTACAGCCTTTTTACACAATAAGCTTGAGACACAGTTTCTCTTTGATCCAATCAAAGAATATTGGATTACTCAACAGGTCCACCAACATAAGAAACAATGTATGCTGTCTTTCCAAACAGTATTTTCAACAATTTATGCTCAGTAGGATTTAGCTAGCTGTTTTTCTAGAGCAGTGTTTGTTATACCTTTCCAATGGCATGCCTAATCTTCAGGTATCTTTTTGAATATAGAAGCTGTGCTATGACAGTGATATTAAAAGATATTTATTATTGAGCAATTTGTCTTTAGCCATTAGCATGAGTCTTAAACTTTACAAAGATTCAGGTATGAACAATACAATGTAGAGTTTTTATATATTTGCTGATATCAGTAGAAGTCATCAACTATTTTAAAAGATCACATTTAAAGCTGAGTAACACTTTATATTCAAAATTCCCATCAGCATTTTTGTACATATATATGCACACACATATATGTACAAGTGAAAAAAGCTAAACAAATCTGCACCTTAGAAATCATGACCTACCACCACATCTACACATTTTATAGCCACAGAAACCATATTCATTGACAAGACCAATTTTTCATCTGACACAGGCCATAAGAGTATCAAGCTGTTACTTCTGCTTAGTTTATTCTCCCTTTGCACTCTGAATTTTCATACTGAAAGCCCTGAAAACTTGCTATTAGGTAGAAAATAGAAAGGGAGCTAGCTACAAGCAGGATAATACAGGAGTATATACTGGCATGATTTCACTGGAGCCAAAAGAGCACCATTAAGTGCACCATTTTAGAGTAGCAGCATCCTAATCCAAAGCTCATATCTTTTTACTTTTTTTTTTTTTTCCCCAGAAGGGAAAATAAGTCCCAACCAGTGGGAACTTTAGTCCATTTCTTGCATTCTTCCCATGGGTGGTATATTCTACATCAGGAATATTTGGATGCCAAATATAGACACAGATCAGAGCCTCCGCGTACTTGCTGAGTGATTATAAAATAGAAACAGCTTCTCTGCTCTGTAATGGATAAGATCTTTTATTCCTTGTCTAGGTACAAGTGCCAGCAATCTCGTACTGACTGGAGCTATGCCCGATTAAGGTAAGCGAGATCAGACAATGTGCAAGACAAGATCATGCATTTTTCTTTTATTAATATTTATTGAAAATAATATTCTCCCAAGAATAAGCAGGAGAAAGTGAGGCTCAGTGTATGAATATGTATATCCACTGCATGCCACAGTCTCATTTAATTATCTATGCAATTACTATGAATTAGGAGCGTTTATTACTATGAATTATGAGAGTAGTAGTTAAAAAACTAACAGAGAATTGCAGGGTCCATGGAAAGCATCCAGATAACAGCCTTGGAGACTAAAGGTCTCTGTTTCCTTAGATAGTGAAAAAGTCAGCCCCGTTGAGAGATCTACATCTCACTCACACATAAGGGGTAGCTACACAGAACACATCCAAGAGAGGTGCCTCACACTACTATGCCTCACACTACTATGCCCAGAGTTGGCCCTGGTCTCAAAGGATCACTTGCTAGCCATCAGGGAACAGTTTTGATCCTTGTTCACCATCTGACTACTTCATAACGGCTTTCAGTGTGGAAGTCATTCAATGCCATTTTGGGCAGGAACTTTTGTCTTGTAGACCTCAGATTACCAACTCATTGCACTTAGGCTATGCTAAAACTGACAGAAAACAATGTTTAGTCACAGCTCACCTGGCTTAGAGATAAACTGCTGATCTAGAAATAAAGTGCCCTCTATTGCCAATCACCAAAAGCTGGTTTCATCAATGGAGTCACTTATCAGGAGACTGCCCTCATAGGACGAAGCAACACCTCCACCTCAAAACAGGCATGGAGACATGTTGTTGTCCCCACAGCTGGCCAAATAAAAGGAGCTGGGCTTCTGATGCCTTGGCTATGCAAGCCCCCTCAATGTGCTTAGGAACTAGCCATCAGGGTAAGCCCCTGAATGTGCAGGTTGAGAGTGAGAGCGGAGGCAGCAGTTTTGTATTCAAGGCAAAACAGCTTGGCACCAGGTCTCCCTTATTAGCAGAAGCTCCACAGAAGGATATAACTGAACATTAAATCATCTGTCTGTATCCCACTCTGCGTGTGTTTTGTTTCTTCTTTCCTCTCCCAGTAACAAAAGGCCAGGTACTCAGTAGAGAACAGAAAAATTAAATTTACAGTAAAGTATACGGCTTATGGCTCTGAAGGTGTTACCTATGCACAACAGAAAACCCCATTCTCTGTGTATTTTGAAGCACGGCTGTCTGAGAAGTTGCTGCTAGTAAGTCCAATTTCTAGACAATTTCACAAAGCTGGCTGGCTCCTCTGCAAGACTGCGCTACAGCGGGGACCTAAGAGAACAGCCCAGAGGAAAGCAGCAGGGGCCTCCTAAAACACTTTTGCTCAGCCTGAAAAATTACAGCTGCCCCAGAGTAAAGGGGGGACTACAGCATGGTCCCCCTGGGGGAAGCAAGA
Source organism: Tetrax tetrax (assembly GCA_009806455.1). NCBI lineage: Eukaryota > Metazoa > Chordata > Aves > Otidiformes > Otididae > Tetrax > Tetrax tetrax. Next base: position 145,088 of record WHYT01015149.1, on the reverse strand, counting down.
AGATTAATCACGGGCATTTCGGTAGAGCCCAGTGCTTCCAGTTGGTCTGTGGGCCACGTCCCAGCAGAACCAGCATGTCCCAGCACAGTCCCTCACGGAGGATGAATTGCAAGCCAATACTGCCGGGCTCTCATCGGCAATGCCCTGAAACATCCCCACGCGCTGCGGGAGTCTAAAGGTGTTTCTTCACCGCTTCCCTGTCGCTATGCACTGTCAGCAGGGGCTCGGCTACACCAGCTGTGATACAGGCTGTTTATACCTACTTGAGGTTTCATGATGTTAATAGTTTGGATTTAAGTAAACTTTGTGACATATTTAACTTTGGGCTTTTTGCAGCTAAATGGGACAGGGACTGTTCTCTCAACTCCTAATGCCAAAGCCAGCACCTTGCATCGCTCTTGGGGAATTCCAGTTTGGAAGACCTTTGATTGTCCATGAGGCTATTTCCATAAGTACATCCTTAAGAACTATTTAAAACAATCCCTTATTTTATACTTGCTCTTATACCAGACAGGATTCCCCAGTGATGGGGTCCGAGCTCCTGCATTGATGCATGTTACAGGAAATGACAGTGACGCCTGGCATTGGTCACGTGCTCTGCTGAGAAATGAAGAAACCAGCACCTGAACATGCCAGAGAAGTACAGAGAAGTGAGACTGCAATTTGTGACAATTTCTCTGGATGGAACTGAGGCTTATTGCATCTGGGTTTTTCCTCCCCAGTCACATCACAGCGACCCTCCAAAACTTTAGAGGATAGATATCAAGGGCACTTGAGCTTTAGTGCAGAAGAGCAAGCGATCCTACCTTCAGGATGGTGATTTCCAAAAATAACCAGTGTCCACCAGTGAACAGAGAGAGAACTTCAGAAGCCTAATGGAGAACAGCCCAGAGGGAAGCCCTGGGAAATGCTGTCCTGACCTTGCCTGAGCAATCCTGCTCCACTGGTCTCTTCTCAGCACTGATCCCCCACAGCAACCTTAACATCAAGGGCAGGACTGGACCCTGTGTTGCACCTACCAGTCCTTTTGCTAGTCCAGAGTGATTTCTCCTCCTCACCCATGTCTGTGTCCCTGTTCTCACTTCCTAGAGCATAAAGTCACGCCTCGCTAAGAAATGGCAGTGGGACACTTCCTTATATCTGTATAAAGGGAAGAAGGGGAAAATACACTTTTTTTTTTTTTTTTTAAAACTTTCCCTTCTTGCTGGGTTTTTCCATTCTGTTTTCATTTGCTTCTGTCCATACCTCACAGCACACGGCCTGGAGCAAAGGCCTTGGAAGCTGTAAATGCTGGGGTATTATATAGCATCCAGTACCATTACCAGGGTTTCTTTAATGCCTCATCAGTCTCGCTGATCAGTGCGCAGAGGGTAAACAAACATACTTGTGAGAAGAATAAACGCTTTCAGTCTAAGCAAAAAAGAGAAGTCATCTACCACTCTTACTGTAAACAACTATAAACTCTATTATTCTTCCTAAGAGGAAACTTTCTTAGGGAACTTTTAAAGTGACACAAACCAGAAGACAACAACAGTTCTTTCCCCTGGAAGCACAGAATCCCTCAGTGTTCTCACTTAAGTGCTGCACATGATGACATCCAACTGGGTTTTACCCTGCAATTCACTCGCATTATCAGGGATGTTCTGCTAAACAACATTTCAGATGAATAAAGAGGGAACTTGTCCAGTCATCTCAAGCTGTTTGTCAGTTATGGAACACTTCATTTTCTAGTTCCCTATAGCAGCTCAAGTTAACTTGTCTTCCTCTTGACTCCAGTCAGCATGTACACTTTAACGGCGCACAAATGAAAAAAAAAAAGAAAAAGCTATAATAAAACTTGGAGACACTGATCCTGCAGAGAACAGCTGGGAAGAGGATAACTGAGAAATGAGGAAATAAATATTGCTCTAGTTCCACTTAAAAAGACAAACAAGTATGCACCAACTCTTCAGAGTAAGATGCATCATCTTATTTGAAATTAAAACTAAACAAGATAAGAAGATGACTTATTCATTTACACTCAAGGGACACTAATCAAGTCAATCAAGAATCATCTATTTAAAGCAAGTTGTACCATGAAACAAGTTTTCTGTCCCTCCCTAAGCCAACCTATTCAGATCAAATGCAGAACTTGTATTTGAATATACAGTAGGAAGGTCCAAGGGAGAATTATTTCCCTGTGGTTTGTTCCTACTTAGTATTAAAACAAAGTTTTGGGGCTGTGTGCTGCTATTTGAGAGTTTCAGGTTCCAAGATGCCACCAGAACTACTGATTGGAAAAGCTGTATGTTTAATGTCTTTCTCTCAGTTTCCAAGTGGTACTAGTCCGAGGTGGTTTGAAATCCAGCCTGCGGGCAGGAATGATGATATACAGGTAGGCGTTGCCTCTGCGGCCCCAGATTAATAGCATTCTCTCAAAAAATGAAATAGTCATACTTGCATACCTTCCTTACCACTACATTGCTATCATTTGATTTTTCATTTCATCCCATTGGAATACAAAATGTGTTCTACAGGGCATTGGTTGTTCCCTATCTGGGAGGGACAAGACGTATGACCATATGAAAAACAAGGAGGAGCATCTAACCAGAGATGCATATAAAGAGATCAATACATTGAGTCGTGCAAACTCACTTATGTGCATGAACATGTGGCTTGTTTACTTACAACACTGGCAACACACAGCACTCTATGGTTTACATTTCCTTTAAAACGGTTTTGTTCAGGGTTTACTTCCTTTAAAAACTTTTCAATAGCTTCAAATGTGAAAGAAAGAGTGAATATTCTCTATTTTGCATTTCCATGCCAGAAAAAAACCAAACCAACAAAAAACCCACTTTTGGAAATACATTAGGCAAAGTGGGTCAGTCAATATTGGGTAAATCAGGACATGAGGGGAGCTGTGACTGACGTGATAGCCATGGGAGGACTGATGAGCTTAGTACCACATAGCTGATGCTGTCCATGTTTGCCAAACTGGAATCCAAACTGATCCAAAAGAGCGTCAAAGTAGCATCCTTGAATAACTAGCTGAGGAACATTTCCTCAGGTAAGAAGTGAGGGGGAGAATAAGCAATCCTTCCTATCCCTCCCCTCCCCAAATATTTCTCATCATCCATGTCTTTCTATTAAAAAGCTACCTAGCTGATGTTAGTTACAAAACCAGTTACCATCCTCTTTAGGCTACTCATAAAAGGAAGATTCCTGATTCATGCCACCCTCTGACAGCACTGGAGTGCTACCTCAGCAATGGGAGTTTGCAAGCTGCCTCCAAGCACCTACATCTTTCCTCAGGGACCCGGGTAATTTGAGGGTGGCTATAAGGTCCCACCATTTTCAGAGCCTGCTGGTGAGGTGAGCTAATGAGGCACAGTCTGTTCTTCCCAGCAGAAAGAGCAGACACACCACTATCTAGGGCAGTAGCTCTCAAACTTAACTGCTCACATCACTGCTTTAAAAAAAAAAAAAAAGACAAAAGGAAAGAAAAAAAGAAAAAACAGTTGAGGAAAAAATGAAAGCTCAGGCAAACTTCTCTTTCACTTCTCAAAAGAGGCCAGGGTACAGCTCTGAGCCACTGGGGTACACAGACTGGTCTGGAGGGACACTGTTACCTGCTGGCAATTAAGAAGATAAAACGAGTTCTAAGAACAAGTATTTTAATAATCATATTTTGCATATTTGATAACACTTCTCTCACTCTTTCACGGTCTCTCTTGCCTATGGAGAGCTTTAAACCAGCAAAAGAGAAGATAAAACAAAAAATCTGAAAACAAAATGGGAGTCTAGCTCAGAAAATTCATTACATAGTCTGTGATTTAATATGCAGAACCCCAGGAGGTTAAGTTCTACATACCCTCAAGGTGCAGTGGGAAGAAACTCATGCTGCTAACCCAATCCTGTGGTGTGCTGAGCCAGCATTACAAACCTGGGGGCAGAGTCGGGACCTGCCAGCCCACTCTCATGTGCGCTGCAGGTATTTTCCTTGCCAAGAAATCCCAAGTTCTCAGCTCTACACGTGAAAAGACACCTTTCCAATGTTTAAGGCAGTTTGTTGAATTTAGCCATATCACTGAGCATGGCTAATTTGGGATACGCTCACAAGCACTCACACCTGTCTTGCTTCCAGCGCAGCCAGGCATAGCCCCCATACCTATCTTCCAAGCAAAGCTGCCCAGACAATTCAGCTTTATGTAGCTGGCGGGCTCAGCTGTTACAGGGCATTACTCTGACACACAACTCTTCACAGAACAGCAGTGCACATGTGTAACCAGACAACAGGTTGCGGTGACAGTGAAATAACACATTATCCTATCTGGTTTCTATGACTTAAGGGATTTCCCAACTTTCCATGCCTGCTGATGCCCTCTTAGCATTTACATACCCGTGTCAAGTGAGTTACAAAAGCGATCTGTTACTACGGTGAATAAGTGATAGACAGATCTGCTGAATGATGCAAGGCTCCACTGACTTTTAGTTATGCTTATGTAAGTCCACCATTTCACAGCTGCTAAGAATTAGCAGATGACCTGCGTAAGTGCTAGACAAAAAAAAAAAAAAAAAAAAAAAAAAAGAATCCTGCTTCATCACTTCAAAAACTAGCTACCAAAACAAGAGTATTTTTATTTTTTTTTAATCTGCCACGATTTACTTTTTCTCCTCTGAACAGAATTCAGACAAACACAGCATAACGAATTCAGCATAACTTATAACTGAAGATCTGAATGGTGCCTTGTTTGTAGCATTTGGATTGAAACACAGATGCAGTTAACTCACAGCTTAACTCCTTCCACAGCACTCTTTAAAATGCTGATGTGTTCTTCTCAGCTTCTAGATTTTAAAAAGTTTTCTTCAAGTGATTTCAATTTTTTTTTTTTTTTTTTAAACAAAGAGAGATTCAAACTTGGATTCAGTGTACAGCTTCCTTTGCTCTTTTTCCTCTCTTAAAAATAAGAGATTAATTGTTATGCAGCAAACTGGGAATAACATCACTTTCTAAAAATTTCCTTTGCAGCTCTTGTCTTTATTTCATCAAATTCTTTTCCAGATCTGATGTTTTCAGTGTTTCCTGAAAAAGTCAATGCAATAAACTATTCTTTAGTACTAAAAAACCCCTATGAATATGACAGATAAAGCAAAAGAAAATAAAATTATCTTTTGTAGGGTAAAAGTAGCCTCCGTGCACGTGTGATCTGAAAGAAACTGAGTAGGGAAAGGAGATGGTTTTGCGTTTAAAGACAACATCTTTCAGCTACTAAGGCACTAGTATGCCAGTCAGATGATTTATGATCCTCTCCCAGCACTATTACTGACCTGCTGCTGTGAGACTCTGGGCAAAGTCACTTCCCCACACTATGCTTCTCTATGCACTCTAGTTTTTCAAGTCTTTATTCAGACTTCTCAAGGCCATTTTTGGATGTTTTGAGACCACTTTTATTCCCGGATGTTCTGAGAACAGACAAAACCAGCCATGCTTATCCAGTAATGCAGAAGTGTAGCATACCGCCAGCTGGAAGGAACCGCTGGATCTCATCTAGTTCAGAGCAGGGCTAACCTGGCTTAAAGCAGATTGCTTGGGCTTTGTCCAGTCCAGTTTTTTAGACCATCTCCAAGGACAAAGACTCCACAATCTCTCTGGACAACGTTTCAGTGGTTAGCTGTCCTCACTACGAAGGACCTCACTGGCAATTTTCACAGGAACCAGTGCAACAAGCTGAAAGAATGCAATTTCTTCTTAGGGCTCACTTCTGGTCCTGTTAAGTCAGGGACCAGGAAAATTCAGAGAGAAGCCTACTCCACGCTGCCTGCTCTTCATGGCAAGAGGCTTTCAGCACTTAAGCACAGCACTCATGAAAAACATTAGAGAGGGGGAGGAAGAGGGAATCACCCCACTTCCTGAAGTTATTGCAAGAGAAACATGCACAAGCTATTTTCAGCTCACTGAAGCTGCTATTCTGTATTACTTCCCATTAAAGAAGATCCTGTAGTCTCTTCAGCAGAAGGTACGTACTCAAGTGTAGCTCAAACGAGCAGGGCCCTCTCATGAAAACACACACTGGAGGACAAGAGGGCCCTTCACAGGGACTTAGTCTCAGGAAGGAGATGGCAGGAGCTACACATACTCACACACTGAGGAGATTAAAGATGAAGGGTGCCACATAAACAGCTTAAGTCTTAGGAACTTTTTCTTCTGCAATGTTAGTAGTTTAAGGCATTACAAAATTATACATTTTGACTCCAAACTGCACTTACGTGTAATTGGAACCAAATGTAAAAGACCAGTAACATGGTTACAGCAGAGTTAAGTCTTACGAAACAGACTCTCAAACTACTTATGCTTCCCGTTTATCTCCTTCCAGGAATAAGGAAAAACTTTCTATTCTGAACTCCTTTGATCTCCCAGATTGAGATTAAACTGCTCCCTCACCACTTGTGTCTCCAGCCTTACAGACTCCTCACTGATCTTTGTGAAGAGCGTTGGATGAGGCCCAAGGACAGCTGCTCTTTCAGACCTGCTGCCTGCAAGGCTGAAGAGCAGCTGCAGTACCCTTCAGAGCCCTGATGTTCAGGATTATTTCCACCAAAAAAAATAATCTTTTCACAAATCAGATTTTACTTCCAACTCAGCAGTGGTAGGACAGTGCTTGCAGAGAATCACAATAGAGTACCAACACCCAGTCCCTTTTTATAACAGATCCAATAGACCAAGTGTTAGAGTGCACCACATGAAGAAAAGGAGAAACAGTCTGCAGCCAAGAATAAGAGAAGTCACAAAGAACACAAAGGCATTTAATTAGATTTGAATTTTGATAACACTTCATTTTTGTGAAGAAGTCACAATTAAAATACATTTACCTTAGCAAAAGCAAGTTCTCCCCTCTCCGTTGCATCACTATTTCTCATGGTTTCTATACTAAGTCCATTATCCAGATGGAGATTCAACGTCGTTAAAAGCACAGAACATTTCTAAAGGTTGCTACATAAAGACATTTTACCAAATTGTATATATATACACCAAGAACAGTATATGTGCTCCCAAAGGAAACCTATGAATTCCTGTCCTCATGTCACATTTGTCATACAACATACATAATAGCTGTTAGAACTTTATGCACTGTAGTAATGGAGAGCAATACTGCAGCGTGTTCCCTTCACAAAGGGATTAGCATTGCTCATGCTCCTCAGTGGCCTCTCCACTGAAGAGGGTCATCAGATGTAAAAGTGGTATCTGTTGTCACAGGTGGGAAACCACTCCTTCTATAGCCAATACCTTTTTCTAGATGCACTTTCAATTCTGACTCTACTGCACAGGTAAAAGCACTGAAGCCCTGATGCAATTTTGTGATAACTCTGGGTTCCTCTTAAAAAGGAAAGTCTAATAGTTCTGTAGCTCTCTGTTAGAGAGCTTCAAATGTTTTAATTCTCATTTGCTGGGGTGAGTGATCTCAAAGTAGGTGGCAGGGGAGAGGCAGCACCAGGCTGATGGGGGACTTTTGTACAGACAGAGGGAGTAGCTGCTCCTCCCCTCTCTCCTTTTCCACAGATGTTTAACCCAGACTGCTGAAACTTTCAGCAATTCAGTTTACAGCACAACCTCACGGGTAACTGGGAGAGGGTGAACAAGCTGCAGCACAGGGAGAGGAACAGGTGAGCAGCAATAAGAGATAAGAGAAGGGTGGGAGGGACAGGAGCAGAGGCAGAAATCCCTAAACTGCCAAGGGCAACGTGTAGGGTAAGCCCAGCCTCCAGGGCACAGCTCACACTCCAGTCAAGGCCAACCACAGGAACTGGTGTGCCTCTCGCTTCACATTCCTCGGAAACTTGCCTTAACCAACTATGGAAATAATCGTTTCATGTACAACACAGAGCACTGCGCATTTGACAGGCAGATGCTAAGGGCAATGTCCTGCGCAGCTTGAGGTCAGAGGATGCTGAAAAGCCTAGAAGAGTGAAGCAGAAAGACATACATAATACTTGAGGAATGAAAAGCAGCACTTTCTGGAGAAATAGTAACAGGGACTTAAGAGATACAATCTTATGTTTTTAAGATATTTGCTCTTGCTCTACCTAAACAGATCTTTAAACGACATTTGTGCACATGTAAAAAGCTTTTCCTCTCCATTTGTAGCCTTCCTCTGTCCCCCAATTCTCTCTCGCACTCTCTTCCTGAATCTTTCTGTGTCTGTCCTCCCCTCACGTGCTCTCGCTGCGCAGAGGGCAGAAGCTCTGAACAGCTGTGTTTCCTCCTTGCATGCTCCTTCCCCTCGCCCGCTCCGGCAGAGGGGAAAGTACACGCCAGCTCAGCCGCCTCGTGCTTCACAGCACTCGGAGAGGTGCGCTGCCAGAGCGGGTCCCCCCAAGCCAGCACTGCCATCCCTCCTGCTTTTACTGAAGGCAAGGCTCCCAAGTGGGGCACGCTGTGGGGTAATGTGCAGAGGACAACTCTGAGAAGACCTTATCTTTTTCATGTGGCTTTTCTGGCCTCTGCACTGTGCTCCCAAATTGGGGCTGGAGGAGCTAACAAACAGAAGAAACAGAGAGAAAAGTAGAAATAGTGTGAAAAAGGGTGTGAACAGGGAGCAAAACACACTGCCCATCCTCTGGAGGTCAAGACAAGCAAGAACAGCTGCTTATTACAGCCCTCTCTTTGGGGAAGCACTACAAGAATAAAAGAGCAATTTGAAAGTACCTCAGCTTGGGTTCCTGAACAAGCACACCCTACTGCGTGCGTGTCTCACCCTAATGTGAGACAAGCGCTGTCTCACATTTATTTTAAATCAGAGGCCTAAGCAGGATGCATGATAGCAGCTGAAGGACACCCACCTGCGGAGAAGGGATGTGGCCCTGTACTGCAGAAGGTGTTTAGTAAAAGATGAAGCATAGCCATTAGTGTAGCAGGGACAAACAAAGGGAGAAATAAGCCAAAAGTTTAAGATTGTTTACTTCAGGCTCCCAAACTTGACTCCTTCAAAAAGCTCCCAAGAGCCAGCTTGGAGGGCAGAGACCTGCTTTGGTTGCCTCCACTGTGAAACCCAAGTACAAAGTTCACCTTAACATTTGTGACAGATGAAAGCACTTTAGGGAGGCAGGCTGCACCAGACACCTGTGTGAGCGAGCCACCGCAATGGCACCCTGTGCTTGGGTGCCACAGCCCCAGCACAGCTCTCCCCATCTTGCCGCACCAGCACGATTTCACGCCCTTGGCTGCACCACGACAGGGATGGACACGGATGCCGCCAGCCACCTTCCCGGGGGTCGGGGCAGAGGCACAGCCCGAGCTGCCAAGAGGGAGCTGGAGCTGTGTCCGGAGGCCAACGCCACCCTCCATCCCGGGCCCGCACCCAACCCCGGGGAAAGCGAGGGAGAAGCAAGAGGGGATCCCGGCTTCGGAAGGCAGGAGGAGAGCGTCCCAGCCCGAGAGAGAGCAGTCTGGAAGAAAAGAGAGAAAGAGAAAACAGGCACGAAGCGAGACTCGGCTCCCGAAGCAGGACCGACCGGCCGCCCCGCTCGGACCCACCCCGCCCCACCGGGAAGAGAAGCCCCGTCCGCCTCCCCCCGGGGCCCCGCCAGCCCCGCGCCCCCTTACCGCGCTCCGGGCGGGCTACGCGGCGGGGGGGGACGGCAGCTCCCGCCCGCGCTCCAGCCGCTGCGGCGGCCGGGACATGTTGGGCCGGGCGGCTATTTATAGCGGCAGGAAGCGGCGCGGCTCGGCTCTGCTCTGGGGCGCCGCGCTCCCGCCGCCCGCGCCGCCGCACACGGGCCGGCCCCGCAGCGCGGGGGGTGGGAGAGGGGCGCCGACAGCCGGCCCCGCAGCGCGGGGGGTGGGAGAGGGGCGCCGACAGCCGGCCCCGCAGCGCGGGGGGGGGGTCGTCGCCCTCGGCTGGCCGGCCCGGCCCGGCCGGCGGAGCGAGGCTTCCCCGCGGGGCGGCCCTTCCCGGGCGGCGTGGGGGTGCTGGTGAAGGCCGTGCCCCCCACCCGTACCTGCGGTCCTTCGTGTTGGGTGGAAATGGAAGCCAGTCGAAGTTACTGAGATAACACATTACAGGGAAGGGTTTTCAGATCCCCAAGTACAAACGACCTAAACTGTGAATATTGGTAGCTTTTCCAGGGGTCCATCCTGTCCAAACCCTCCTCAGTTCCCTGTTTATTCCCATTACCTGCATGGGCAGCTCTGCTTTCTGCAACCTCTCGGCCCCCATCGCACCCACTGGCAAGCGGTGTCAGAGGGAAGAGGTGCCTTACACCTGCACCCGCTCATCCCCCCCCCAGCCTTCTGAACAAGCCACAGGGCCCAAAAACCATTAAGCTAAGCCTCCTCACACCCCAGCTCCCGATGCTCTATTTGTCCACAGAGCTCTCAACATGCTTCATTTTCCTCACCTGCCTCCCATGGCCTTGATAGCAGCCAGCAGGGAAGGGGTAGTGGAGCTTGGGGAATGGCAAGGCAGCAGGCAGAGACACACACAGCAGAGTAGAATCGCAATTAAACAGTGGGAAGAGGCACTTGCTTTTTCCCTTTTAAGGTCTGTGGTATGCCGAGGTGTGGGAAGGTCAATTACCTCTCTACATGGTGCCGCAAAAGGCATTTGTGCTTCTTAGCTCAATTAACTCACACAGAGATTGCCAGACAACAAATAGATTCTGCTTCCCTTTCCCTCTCAGCTTGACTAAGTTTTCTAGAAACGAAACTTCTATTAACGTTTCTGAGTCCAGCACTGAAGTCTTGATTGGAAAAACGCCCAAGTTATATGTAATGGAGTGGCTTGGGCAGATATGAGCAAGGTTTGAAGGGCAAGAGCCGCGTCCTGAGTGCCTATGTGAGCCAACATGTTGATCCTGCGTGCTTTTCTCTCTGTAGGATCTCACGTTTTGGAAGCATTTGGATGGTTTTTGTTTACTCCGTGTATGAACATGGTCCAGCTGAGCAGCTGCAGAACACTGCTGTCTAAAATATACAAATGTTAGGGACAGGTGTCCTGAAGAACTTAAATATTTTTGATTCCTTTGTAGCAACATATCTCAGCAAGGCCAAAGACTGAGTAACCTGTGCTGAGCCAGTTTGCTACAACTTACTTTCATGTTTTGACCAGGAGATGACCAGTTTCCCAAAGACAGCATTATGATCAGACACGCTGCCCTAAGAGCAATGGCATTACTGATTTGCCTTCAGTGTAAGGTTTCAAACCTTGCCAGGCTTTTATATAGGTAATTTCTCTGTTTCTGTGTCTTTGTGTGCCTAGAGTATTACAAGATGGACACAAAAAAGAGGTTAGATTTTTTTCTCTCTCCTCTCTTCTGACCCATGCACACAACCTAGATTAGCTTGCAAGCGAAAGTTATGGAGCTCACAAATGGAAAAACTGCAGGTACTCTGTGTTTACTGCCTTTACAGACCTAAAACTCCCTAAAGAGGGTCACAAATCCACATGAAGCTCCTAAGCACGGCATACTGCATTTGGGTCGTTGGTTAGCTGAAAAGTCACGTAGAGGCAAACAGCTTCCTCTTAACTATGTTACTTGAGAAATTCCATGTGATGTGTTTATTCCAGGCGCCATATGGGATAAATAGCAAACACTGATACAGATCTGCTCAGTGGTTACAAGTTGGGAAGACGTGCTGCGGTGGGACATCTGTGCTGGGATGACAGGAAATAATGACAACCCTTGCTAGGAAGGAGTCTCCCCTTTACGGGGAATCCACCAAGTGACCCTTCATCACTGCGCTGCGGGAGCCTACAGACTGCTTTGGACTCCTGCCTGCTGGTCAGTCTGGTCTGTCACAGGGTAACAAGTGAAATTGTCCTGTGCTTGTTGTAGACAACCCACCTACAGCCAACGGAGCTCAGCAGGGGTCTGCAGGGAGCATGGAACGGTTGCTTGCAAGTTGGCTTTTTTCTGTAGCTCTGCCAGTCTTTCAGACTTTATCAGGGACTGAAGTACGGTTGTTTTAGAGAATCTTTTGCAGTGCGGGATTGCCCCATCTGCAGTTGGGATTTGATTTCCAGAAAGGGAGAAAGTACTCCAGAGCTTTGTTACAAGCCAGTATCTGCACAACATTCATCTGAGAGGAGCTGTGGAGACTTTGTACCAGTTGCACAATTTTTCAGGAAGAAAAAGAGAGGGAGGGAATTTATACCCAGGAGTGTGCCTAGGGGCATGGTGGCTGTGCTAGTAAACATACAAAAGTGTGAGGTCTTGTGACTGAATCCAAGCACAGCAACCTTCTAAAAGCGTCCAAAGTCAAAAGCATTTCTCACAAGCTAAACTATTAAAGATGACATGTTGCATGCCACCATACCAGAAAATGAGCTTTTCAAGGAGGTAATGTGATTCCTTTTTCCAACAGCAGTGCAGTGTTTATGCACTTTGCGGGTCCTCTGTTACACATGCTCTTTAGCCCTGCTGTCCCTACCCACTGTGGTTCGCTTCAGCTGTGGAAACAGGAACTGCTGAGTCGGCACGCTGACGAAACTCACACTGCTTTCACACATCTCTGGGGAGATGGCCACAGCAAGGAGGTTAGCAGCAACCTCTGTCTTGGAGAAAAATAATGAGTACTTAAATTGTCTTGCAATTTCCTGAAACAATAATTTGATTTCTTAAAAGCTCTCCAGCTGAAGGAGGCTTCAGGACCTGAGCACTAGTTGAATGATCACACCTGGCATACACAAGGTCATGATCGAGCTTTAAGAGTTTAATGAATTTCATTTTTCTGCTCATTCTGTTGATCAACTCAACTATGTTTTACAAAGCCGAGATGCAACTGGCTGAGTAGACAGAATAAGGCCGTCAAATTCAGCTCATCTGCCTGGTGACGATGGAGAGCAGCAGCCTGTTCTGGTTACAGACTTATGAAGGGATGAAGTTGCTCCCTTAGAGCTGGTACAAGGTAATGGACTTTTAAAAATTCAAATAAGCCCCTCAGAAGGGTCAGGTCTCCTGAAAAGCACAAGTGCCATAGGGGAAAGAGGTTTGCGATGACTGCATCTCTGAGAATTAAGTATTCATGGCACGGTAGAAAGTAGCTGAAGGTCAGCTAAAGGGATGGGAAGGGGAAAGTTAATTGCCAAATTTTTTAGAATTTGTAAAGTGAATCAGACGGAAGAAGATGGAGATGTTCCAGAGATCTGTTCTGTTAAGGACATAAATAGGGAAATAGGGTGTTATCAGTAAGGTCAAAGTGAACAAAAGCAGCTTTAATAGCAAGAAGATGGCAGCTAAAAGAGGGACAAGTCAACTGCTCAGTGTACCATTGCTGTCAAAGTGACACCTTCTCCTCCAGAGGCCCCTGGTCTGCCCTCATTTAAATGAGGTCTGCTTACTTCAGCGCCATGGTGTTTGCATTTCGTTATTTTTCACACTTATTAGAGAAGTTTAACAATGAGTGTGAGGTCTGTTTCTTGTTTTGCTTATCATGAGAACTGTTAGTTGAAACTCAGAGCCAAAACTTGCGTGTTGAAGGCAACCAGGCAGCAGAGATGAATGTGCAGGTCACAGGAGTATTATCCCTGGGGCTGCTGGTGCTACCCACGTAGGGGAGAGGAAAGTTTAGTGTCAAGATTGCAGGGGGAGACTACAGTGCTGTAAATGAGAATTCGTTAGACCATATGTACATGGACAGCAAACTAGCTTTGACAGTGATTGAGATGATAGCATATTTGCGACCTCCAAAGCTACTACGTTAGCAGGTGTACAGATGTGCTGACATGCTAAAAAGACAGTAGAAGATGAGAAGAAATAGTCTGGATGTAGGTGAGGGTACTCTCAGTAGATGGATTCTGGTAACAGGGGATGTTAGTGGTACGTAAGGAAAATATATCACAAAGGTGAGCTAGGAACAGAGAATAAAGACGACTGGGACAGTCTGAGTATTCAAAGCAAAGCAAAAAAAAGATGCAGATTAACTGTCTTCTGAAGTCTGCTTATTGATGTTTGGAAGACCATCTGTTTGGAAAGCCAGAGTACAATGCCAGGATTCTGCAACCTAAGAAGGGAAGTTGTTAGCATTTATTTTTGCCTGGTGTCACATCTTTTGAGACGCAAATAGTTAATCAAGACTCAGAGCGATAGGAAGGCAGATTTGCTGTGCCTCTAAAACAGATCAAACTATCACAAATACAAATTTTCAAATAAATTATTTCAATTTTTTTTTGAGAAAGTGGAAGGAAAACACTCCAACATTGTAGTTAAGTGTGTATGAAGAGAGTTGGAGCTGGAGAAGCGAGCAAGCAGGCACGCATGTGTGCGTGCACGCACCCAGGCACACAAGTAGGTGGAATTTGGAGGCCAAGACCCAGATCTGCCTTGAAGAAGCTCAACAAAGATACTGTGGATGTTCACCATGAACCTTGATGTTTATTTTTAATGCTAAGATTCAACCACATGCTCCTTTAAGAGGATTGTTCTGTCAGTTTTAGTGCCAATCACTGCCTCCCAAATTAAGTCCCAAGCATCATTATGCTGCAGCTTAGCTCATCCTGAGGCGGGGAGCTGCGTGACTCTCTCCAAGGGCTGAAAGCTGAGAACTTACATTGAAGATAAACAGAGCTGCAGCAAGCACTCCATCTGTCAGCAGAGGTTTCGCCCAGCGTACATCGTTTACGGGGTTAATGATCATCCAGGGAGGCAAAGATTATGATCATCTAAACCGTAAGAGCTGAGCAGAGTGTTACAAGTGATCGCTTGCCCCAAACTGTTTGCTTTGCTTAGGACTGCAGCTCAAGAAAACATTTTCCAGCAAGGACTGCGCAATGATGGAAGTATTGCACAAGGGCCTGTTTTTCAGCATTTCAAATGCCTGTCCTCTGCAGACATGACACATTCCCATAGAGCTTTAACATAATACAAATTATTTACTAAACTCACAGCAAGTGATTTACAGCTGTTAGCAACCTGTTGGCTCGGACAACCAGCTGGGAAAGATGAGTAACTTGTATCAGGTGCCCCACCTCTCCTTATTTTTTTTTTTTTTTTTTGAGAAAAAGGGACTGTATTGCTACTATTTCCACACTGCATTATTGAAACACACATAGGCTCGTTGCGTATGCTGAATATTTACTAAAACCCAAAGGGCTCTGGCCAAAAGCAGCACTACTTGGTTTTAGCCACTAGAGTGAGCTGCTGCTCAATATTTGGAGAAAGTTTGGGTAACCATTCGTGGTGCTCGGACGAGATAGCCTGTCGCTTTGTCATACGTACGTAAAACTGAGATCCACACTTTCCCTAAGAATGATCTTTGTGATGCTGTGTCTGACTTTAATGCTCATGATTATTTCAGCAGGGCACGGGGCAGTTTTCAGGGAACAGAGATAACTGTGATTCAGATGTCATACTGAGCGCCTCCAAATTTGAAGCTGCCCCCAACATTAGCAATCACTCAAAATGGAAAGTGGAAATCAACCTTCTCGGAGCAGAGTAGACTGAGTACAGAGGTTATCCTATGGATACCATCCTTTCCCCTCTAAACTTTTCCCTTAGGATGCAATTGCAGAACGGCTCTGTTGACAGTTGAAAATCCTGAGCATTAATACACATATAATTCTTATACTCAGTATTAGCAAGTAAAAATAAGAGGGCAGCAACATAGTTACTGGGACGCCTGATGGTCACAGAGCAGGGCTTGGTGATAAAATTAGGCAAAAGAAGTCCTTTTCTACAAGTCCTTTACCATGGGATTTGATAGCGAAAAATACCTGTGGGACTCAACTGCCTGAGGCTGGGTCCTTCCCACAGTAAGGAACAGTCCTTCCTCTTCACTGCATCAAGAGCTGCTACAGGTAGAGTCACGTATGACAGACAGTCAGTTCAGATTTGTGCATGAAAATCAAATGCTTAAGCATGGAGTTTGAGATATTTCTGCTCGTTACATCTAGTGTTATGAGCGGAGTCATTTGGGATTCTGCCAATACAAAAGCCACAGAGCAGATATGGAAACCAGCTTGAATGCTAAAGTTGGATACAGATTTACAGCTCAGCTAGAGCTTATTACACTGCTATTGATTTCACTGTAACCCACAGATCTAATTCCAAAGTCGGACAGTCTTATTAATACATTAACATTTTTAATAAATGGTAAAATGGATCAAAACCTGGCTGACAGCCATTCAGTCTACCACTAACACAAGTGTTTCTTTTTGGCAATGAAATGCCACCGAGCAGCAGCTCAGAAGTGCTAAGTATGGAGCCCTACATTTTATTGTCCCTGCTCTTCCCCAGCAGGAACTGATTCCTGTCTGTGAAACTTTGGAGGCTGGCCAGGTTTTGATGGTTAAGATGCTTTCAGATGTTGACCAGGGTAGCAAATAGTTTCCAGTTGATGTTCATCCTTGCTGATTTAATTCAATAAGGCGACCAGCAAATACAGCTAATGTTCCTATAATACAAACTAGCATAAATATGCCAAGGAGAAGATGATCAACCACCATCGCAACAAACTTCCATTCTTCTGCAGCCTGGGAAAGAAGGAAAGGAGATGGTAAAATCTCTGCAGAGCCATGTTTCTTACAAGCATTCTTGTAATTTCCTGTCTTGAACAAGGGAAAGGCTCTTCCTTAAGTTCCACTGTTATTATGCAAAAAGTACTAATTTTCTTTTAAAAGCAAGTCAGTGGTTGAGAAAGCCTAAGCTACCTAGAAATACAAGTTTCAAGACTAAACTGTTTAGAAACCCTGGCAATTTGGTGAATATTTTAATTTAAAAGAAACATTGAAAAGCTTATTTTTTAGTCAAATGTTTGCTTTTAAAAGAGTTTAAATCATTGAAAGCAAAACTTTCACCCAACTGGCTTTTGTTTTTCTATTGCTTTTTGATTCTCTTAGGATACCTAACCTATCGTCATTAATTTAGCTCTAGTCCCTGCTTGCCATGCCTAGTATACACTCTAAGGTCTGTGGAAACCTTCTCCATAGCTCCCTTAGCCTTTTGTTCCAGTTGTGAGATACCGTGAACCACTTGCTCTGCAACTGTGTTTTCACTGGATGCTTTTGTGAGAACCCAGCACCGTCAGAGCAAGCAGAGCGCGAGGTGCTAAGTGCAGCAGGGCTCAGGATTTCCACCCTGTAACTCTGTGTTATGAAGTGACACATACTGGCCTAAGACACACTCTACTTTTGCCTCAGTTGCCACACAAAAAGAGGCTGTTGTATATTAGCTGGAGGACACAGATCATCAATACTGTTCTGAGGTGGTTTGTAAGTTCGTAAGTGAATGCAATGAAGTGGCAAGCCTTCAGAAGCCACAACCTTCAGTTTATTTGGGGAACTTGACTTCTGAAACCCCCTGGAAGTGGTATCAGTAGTGCCCTGATGACACAAGCAGCTGAGCTCCACTTCCGAAGCGAGCGCTTGCCGGTAACCAAAGACCCTCCTTGTAAGCCTAGGAGGAAGCAAAGCTCAGAGATGCTGAAGCCGCGCCAGCACTGCTGAAGTTAACACTTTATCTGCAGAGGCATGGGGAACATGACACTACAGCCAGAGCCATTCCACATGTTCCAGGAATTTGGTCACAGGAACAAACACCGTGGTGTAAATCCTGCCCGTGGCAAGGAGGCACCTCCTTTTCAAGAGCATGTCCAAATTATTTTCCCGGAGAACTCTCCCCATCTTGAGGCTAACCTGCAGCTCAAGAGGAAAGGTCTAGGATCATTTGGAAAGGTGAAGTACCAGGATGAAATTACACATGCAAAAGCTGCGTGAGCTGTGATAACTGAAATAAAAGAGAGGGTTAATTGCATTGAATGTGCTAGAAAGGAGACAGAGCTAGGTTTTCCTGGGGAACACTGCCATATGTGACTCTACACACATTTATCCTTCCTTTGGCTTGCAATGTGGAAAAAGTCAGTAATCAGAGTAGCTCATGATGTGCTTCACTTGCAGGGACTACTTGCAGCATTCAGGAATAAAACAAAACCTTATCAAAATTGGAATTATCATTTCTAAGCTACATTTAACATTTCTCAGATAAAACTACTGGCCTTTTGGAGTTTGGCTTCCTTCCTGGCTTTTCAAAAATGACAGGAGCTTGCTTACTGCAAGGGGAAGTTGCCCAAGTGGGAGACAGGAGGAATGTGTTTTGGAACTTGCTTATAGTTCTTGAAACAGCTTTGCTACTCACATACCACTCTTAGAAAGCCTTAGCACTGACACTTTTTTTTTCTTTTTTTTTTTTTTTCCTTTTTTTTTTTTTTTCTTTGGGGTGGGAGGGGGTCACTCCTTGTTGACTACGTCAAGGGGAGAAGACTGTCCCCTGCTAAAGCCAAACCAGGGCTTGGAGTGTTTTTGTGAGGTGGGGATTTTTTTTTTTGGCAAAAAGATGTAGCAGTTTGAAAGCAAGAAATGAATCATGCACAAAAAATGCCGTACATTACTGGCTTCTTGGTCCGCTTTCATCGTTTCTGCAATGTATTTGATTCCCTCTATAGCGTTTTTCACATCTGGATTTCTGGTAAGTGGGGAGTAGAAGTTGACAGGCACAGAACCTGGCTTTCCAGAAATTTCCGAAATATCAATATCTTCTGCAAAAATATTTTTGTCTTGTTTATCCCTGGATGGTCGTTTCATTGTAGAGAAAAACATGATGTTTGGGATTGTGTCAATAAAGATCTGAAAACAAAGAGAGAAGATGACAGTTGCTGGTCTGCGGGGCTGTTACAGATGCAGCTGTGTGCTGAACAAAGGACCTCTCCAGTCCCACATCGCTTCCCGTGCTGGATCAGCTACAGATTCCCTCTCGGAGTATGTCACAGTCTGCGCCTCAGTCACACTGGGGCTTTTGTCAGCCTTATGTCCTGGGGCACATGGAATCACCCGCAGGCCTGTCACGCGCTTTCCGGAAACCACTTCCCCCTGCCACACAGCCAACATCTACACAGGAAGGGGGGTGCGATATCCCAGAGCGGACCCTCAGCTCCTGTGAACTGACAGAGCTCTGTCCATCTCATCTAATTTGGAACATATTGCTTATGAATCTGGCTTAAAGAATGGACTACAAAGGATCTCTTTTGGTTACTTACGTTTGACTTTGCTATTACAAATGTTTGTTATACAGGCATATAAGGTTGACAATAATTTCCTTTGGAGTAATAGAGGCTTGCTGCCAGGACAATTTTAAGCACATGCAGTGTCTGCCTGTGGAAATCTCCCCTCTGCAGGGATTGTTTGTGCTGCAGAGTGAATCTGATGTAAGCTGTAGCCTTAAAAGTATAATTAGGAATACACAGAACAATATCCTATTCATGTCATGGTTTAATATGAACCCAGGCAGGCTTAAAAAGGGCAAGAATAACTGAATGGATCCTCTCTGGTACTGTCTCCCTGGCAAAAAATTTGTAATGACAGGCATCCAATTTTTTCTGCATCTTGTGGTTACCACTTAGACTACTGTGCAAGGATCTCCTTGCTTCCCAAGGACTGCAGAGCAACTGTATTTACTGGAAAAGTACAGAGAATAGAATGCTTTTGCTAAACTCTCTTTTGCAAAATGGGGTGCTGAACGCAGGTATTCCCAATGGCCTTTGTGCTCTGCTCTCGCGCAGGCTGGCAAACTTGGCCACTGGCAGGCAGCAGTGCTTTGCAGTCAGAGGGAGAATTAGACCAGGAAATGTAATATGAGTCCAGCTGGACATGTTCTTTTCCCTGTACCTTCAGCTGCCCATGTTTTGCCTCATCTGTTCCCTGCAACACTCTACCCCAGTGGACAATTTTGTTACTTAAAGAAGCACTTTAGCAGCCTTGCTGACTTTATGCACAGCTAAGTAGTAAACACAGGCTCTTATGCCTAGGGAGATTTAATGTGATGCATTTACTTCTCCAATTCTTGTTGACTTTTATTAGAAGACCCGCTAATAAAATATGGAGTACTCAGTGGAAACCAGGAAACATGTAAAGCCATAGAGCTCACCTTCCTGACCCAGTGCGGCATGGTGTGCGTGCTTGGGGAGCGGTGGTGGGTGTTGATGACGATGACGGTGATGATGATGGAAGCAATGACAAACACCATTGTAAACAACATGTATTTGCCTATCAGAGGCACTGCACTGGAGGTGGAAGGAATCAGCTCCACGATAACCAGAAGGAACACAGTCAAAGACAGCAGGACAGAGATGCTGAGAGTCATTTTCTCACCTGCCAGGAAGGAAGAAAAAAAAAAATAAAAAAATGCCATTGATGCTACTGTCATTCAGTACAGAGAGTATTTGAGAAGATCAGCTGTGGATGATGGCTATCCACACAAGTATATGCATGTGGCATCTGGAGTGCTATTGTCTCTGCCAGCATCCAAAGCACTAACTAAGCTGGCCAAACCTGAGAGCCTAACGTAGCATCAGCTCCAGCATTAAGGCAGGAATCACCAGGTGTGACTGTGCTTGAGGTATGGGTGATGGATATGGAAAGGTCACTTGCCAGGAGTGCTTTGTGGGCTGTGCATCTCGAACGGTGAAATAAATGCACGTAATTAGTGCTTGCTCCTCAGCCTCCTGGGGGTTCACTTGCCTCACTCTCTGGCATGCTCATGCTGGGCTGAGTGGGCAGACAAAAATCACATCTGACACCAGAGCTCAGTTGCTCTTTGAGATCTTTCAGTACGCAGGATGTCAAAACCAAACCTCAAAACATGATTCATACATCCTTTTTTTTTTTCCTCTCCTATGAAGTTCAACTTTATAGAAAGTTTTCCACCAAAAAAACCAACAACCATCAAGTATTTCATAGAAGCGGCTTAATGAAATCAAGCAGTATAAAAAGCTGGCACAAGATAAAATGAATGAAGCCGAGGAAATCGTTGCAAGGAGCAAGAGCTGCTCAGCAGGGACAAAGAAGGCCAGAAGAGGCCAGGATTGCTCTTTGCATCACACGAGGTAACGTATGTGAACAGGTAACAAGCTCTCTGCTCCAACACGATGCAGAAGGGCCTCACTTACCCCATGTGCTCACTTACTGCTTGACATACTAACACCCTAACTACTTACCTGCAGCAAAACATAAAAATCAGCTAGCTAAATCTTTGTTTTGCAGAAGTTAACTGTATCCTTAAGCAGTGATTTCCATCAGAAATCAGCCCAGTTCATTTATATCAATAGTTTCAGCTTTCAGTGCTTTCCCTTTATTTGCAGAATGTTTAGAGCCATTATTTTGAGCTGAAATGTCCAGTTTCAGTAAGTGCTGCCCTTCAAGTTGGCTGGTGATTTCAAAATACGCAGAATTTCTCAGAAACTTGTCAGAAGAGTAATTTCTATGGCAGTAGAACGAATGAATTTGCATACCTGAATCTGTGGGTAGGTAAAAAACCAGCCCAGTTAAAAAGGAGAAGAGCAGGCAGGGAATGATGACATTCACGATGAAGTAGAGAGGCAGGCGCTGCATGAGGAAGTGGTAGGTGATGTCCAGGTAGGGGGTGTCAGGGCAGCAAGCGTAGTAAACCCAGTGCTTCCAGCCGCGGTAGTCCTTCATCACCCACTCCCCACTCTCCATGAAGTTACTCAGATCTGGACGATCACTCTCCTGACAGAAAAAAAAAAAAAAAAAAAAAAAAAAAAAAAAAAAAAAAAAAAAAAAAAAAAAGTAAAAATTCTTAATATTAGATGTTCTGAGCAAAATAAAAATTTGGTAGTTGTTCAGGAACAAGTTTTCCAATAACTTGAGCACTTATGCATTTTGTGAGCAAACCACTCTTGTCTGTTATTTTGACTTAGAATATCACCCTTTACACAGCATTTAACTAAATATTTTACAGAAGTGGTCAGGGATAGTTGACTAAAAAGCAGACTGATTAAATACTTGAAGATGGGAGACATACCTGAGGAGACAGGAAAAAGTCCTTGGAAATGAAAGCCATGAGCAGAGAAAAATCACCCCTAGCCCCGCCACCTCCCCTCCAAAAAATAAGAAAACAAACAGAAGCAGAACAAGCAGCACCGTGAAGAGTGGTGTGAAGCTGTAAGAGGACAGACAGGTAGGAGACTGCTAGGCTACAGGATTATGTGTACGCAGAATTTTAGAAGCCAAACTAGGCAATCTTGTGCTAGACCTACAAATAGGGCTTTTATATTTTACAGGTAGCGCCTGTTCAGTTTTTTTTTTCAGTCAAAACAAGGTTATATTCCATTCTAAACCTGAGATTCCCCTAAAAACATATCCAAATCTTTAATGCTTTTCCCAATTATGAAATCCTTGCTTACTGGGTTAATAATCACCACTGTACCATCGTACGTCCAAGTTCCCAACTTCATACTGCAGTTCTGCTGGTCAAATGGGAAGTGTGTGACTATAATTTCACAATAACTTTTAAAAATAGCTGGTGGTGTCCAGGTGATCAGGCCTGTGTGCTCCAGAAGGACTTTGGTGTATTTAACAATGGCAAAATCGCCGTCTGCGCTGTGAAAGGGAAAGGACATTAACAACAACATGGGCAGAATAATTAACACAGTCCCCCCAGTGCCATCGTGGCTGCTCCTGGAGAAGCTTGCTCTGAGGCATGCTACCCACTGGCACAGATGTGATGGGACAGAAGCCCCAGCACAGCGGTGGCAGAGGGCAGAGCTGCCGCTCCCTCCCCGGGCAGCCAGCACCACTTACTTGTTGTACAGAACAAGGTCTGGCCGCCAGATATCGTCTGAGGGGATGCGGATTTTTTTCACGCCGCCATAGTCATCCGGATTCCACTTGAGGTTGACGTCTGTCCATTGCTAAAGAGGGAGGATTTCAGCCACTGAGAGCCTCTTCCAGCACTGCTGGGGGTAGATTTGATATTTCCTAGAAACATGCACCTCCTTTACTTTGGGACATGCAAATAAACATAAACATATGCTACTGGGACTCCCAGCTGATTTTTTAACACTAATTTAAATATTGGTTCAAGAAGCTTATCTTAACCCAAAATAAATATACCAAAAGTCAACTGTTTGAAATACAATCAGAGGAAGGATGTGCAAATGCAAAATGCTTTTCCTAAGGCTCTTAGCGGCCAGTGCATTTTGTTCTTGAGAACTCCGAAAGAGGAAATGCTCTGCTAGCTGACCCACCTGTCCAAGCCACCCCTGGAAGTATAACAGAGTAGGTCATTCCTGGCTGCCTCCAGCGCGTTTATTTGAATTGGAATAGTTATGAACAGTAATGAAATAGTTAGCAATATTTAGAGTTACCTGTTTCAGGCGTACATTGGTTGTTACAATCTGATTTACTTCATCCTTTAGAAAAAATAAAAGAAAACAAGACAGTAGCAGCAAACATCAGGATTAAATGCAAAATATCGTTTCCTCAGAAAATGACACCGTTTGGCACTACCACACAAGCCAGTGGCTCAACATGCACCACATGTTCATATCGTACCACGCTAATAAGCTGAATGAGCTGCAGCCCAACGGTGACAACGACGGCGTCCCGATGGTCCTCCACTGGGCGCACCACCTTGTTGTAGTCCCTGAACAAGTCCTCGACGAGGCGAGTCTCATCTTCATAGCACAGGGCCAGCCCAGCTGCAGAATAGCAAGGAGTGGCATTGCTGAGATGGGACAGGGGACATGCTACAGCACCGTCAGACTGAGGTGGGCATGAAGCAAATAGTCAACAGCAAGCTGCTGGCCACAGGTTAATGCCGAGTCCTCTGTGTGACTCCTCATTTCAGGAATGCGTTACAGGCATTGCAAATACCACCAACAGGAGTAACTACCTGTCTGATTGGAGGTCATCTTACGGGTCAGGCAACAACAGCCTGATGAACAGGAGATGAACAGAAACAAACAGCCATGACTATGGACATCAGACTGAGCATCAGGAATGTCCTCCAGGCTCTCTCAACCCACAGCTGTGCTTACATTCAATATTTCTGGGCAGTTAGGTGCAGAGAACACCTTTAATAAGGGGTTTCTGATATTGTCCTCTCCTCTTGCCTGTAACAGTAACATTAAAGGATAGGGCCAGCCACAACACTCAGTAATTGAAGTGAAAGCGCCATCCAGACTCTGCGTTTGAAGTCTAAGCAGAGCAGGAGCTCCTCTCTGCCATGGGAGTTCTGCAGGTTGTGCTTGTGGTAAGAGGAAAGGAAACCATTCATAAGGCATTCTCGTATTTCCCTCTCCTCAGGGAAGGTCTCAGCCTGTCCTTGGAGAGCTCTGCCCACAGACTGCTCACCTTGACTCGGCATTGCTACACAAAAGAGTCCTTGTAAGAAAAGCATCACAAGTGAAAATTGCAGGTAGCAGCTTTGCTTCAGCGCAGCTTTAGCAGTGCAGGTGTGTGGCACCATGCTCCCAAGGGGTGAGAGCTCAGATTCCCACCTGACAGAAAAACCCAGGAACCCCATTTCCAGATCCCCTGTTGCAGAGCAATCTGTGAGAACAAGCTGTCACATCGTGTGCCCAGAGTGTAGCTGCTGCACTGTTACAGGGAAGTAAAGCAAATGGAAGTGGGGCTTGGGGATTTTTTTTTTGTTCTGTACCCCCTCTTAAAGCTAGACAGAGAGAACAGAAAACAGTTGAACCTCGCTGCAAGCATTTTTGGCAGATGTCACCCCTCTCAGTTTGAATCCCAGGCCATTGAAGTCAACAGGAATTTTGCTGCTGACTCCAACCTAAGCCAGGATTTCCCCTTGTTGCCTGACTTTTCATCAGATCCTTTTATATAGTTGAGCTGAGATGCCAGGGATTCTGTCTTGGCCTCATCCTGCCACAAGATGGGATTAAAATACTTGGATACCATTGAGAAAAGCTGTCTGCCACAGACAAGCACTGTTGTGGGCAGGAGCCATCTTTCCATTTTTAAGTTATGATCAGAGCATCATATCTAAGTCAAGCATTTTGCTATACATTATTAATACAATTAAAATCCTTCACATTGCTACCTTCTGGTGTAGCTTGGTAGGAATCTACTACACTGCTTGAATTCAGTGAGAACTTTTTAGGATCAGAAATACTTAATCTTTTAAGGGACTGTTTAAAAACAATTATCCCAGTATAACACATTCTGCTTCCTTGTCACTAGCCCCACAGCTTAATGAAATTACTTGTTATGAAATTTGACAAGTCAAGCCATGTTGACCGGATCCTTTCACACATATTGAAATACATGTAGTACTCGAGTAAAAGGGAGCAGTGCAAAAAAGATGACAGAGAGGAAAACAATTGAACATAAAAACTTCTCACTTCAAAATATCTGGTGTCTGAAACAGCAAATATCTGAGCTGTTACCAATGCACTCCAAAGCTCTCGTTTAAACAATTTAGTGCATTCACAAAACCTTGTCAGCAGGACATGCTCCCAGAACTCACATTTGCTATACACCGATGTATACGCAAAGCCCGTGTCCTGCATGCTCAGGAAGGAGCTGACCCCCCTCCAAGGCAATGGCTGGAACACCCTTACCTGTGGAGATGAGGAGGAAGAGTACACAATGGACCTTCATCATCCCAGATCCCTCCTGCTGCAGTCATACAGAGCAGGGCACAAAGCGCCTTTAAGGTCTCTTCAGAGGAGGGCTGTGCTGCTAAAATATAACCACAGAGGTATTGATTTACAGCACCTGTTTTTGGGAATGACAGCTGAGGGCCACTGTGCCACCAGGTTGGAAACAGGAGCACAATGTATTTCACTGGTCAAGTATCTTCTGCAGTTTACAGATGGTTATTTTTTCTAAGTGGCAACGTGATCTATGACTTAAACAAACAAACAAACAAATAAATAAAAAAAAAGAAAGTCTTATCTGTAGAGTAACTGAATGTCTCAGTGAGAGCTCAGAAACTTCTCAAGCTGGAGACACAAAGCTGTGCGTCACCCTTTGTGACCAGAGCGACTTGCCAGATTTGGGATTTTGTTTCTCCCAGGGAAAACATCGCAGTCATTCATTTCTGATGCACCCTCACCAGCGTACAGACTGTGCGCTGGGATGAGGCTGCTCCCTTTGCCTCACAGATGGATGAGAAATCTTTGAAGAAGTGAACAAATACTTTCAAGAGAGATCCATCTCCTTGAATCTACTGGGATTTTCAGAAGGTACTTGGTAGAGTACCCGCCTCGAAAGCTGTTAACTAACCTAAGTAACCTGAAGTAAGGGGGAAAATCCCCCCACAGCTATCTATAGACTTACTGAACTGTGAAAGACAAATAGTAGAAATATATGATTGGTTCTGTAACAGGGCAGATCCAGTGGATTCCTGCAGGGCATACTTGCTTGCTCATTATTGTCATAAATCACCCAGGAAGGGGGTGACAAGTGAGGTATCTGGTAATAATGCTCAGTTATTCAGGCTTACAAAAACCACTACCAACTGTGAAGAAATATATATATATATATATACATAAAAAATAATAATTATTATTAAAATTATTATTTTTAAAAAAGTATGAGATTACCTCCTCTGAGCTCATCAATATCACCCAGGAACAAAATCTTGAGATAAATTTTGAATTCTGGGAAGCGCTCAGCAGTGTGAGAAAAGCAAGTCCATTCGTTCCTAGGAAAGGAGATGAAGTGAACAGGAAAGATGCTGTTATAAATCCATGATGTCTTGAGTGCTCTTTGCAGTTCTGATCCTCTGGTTTCAAAAGGAGCCTTGGAAAAGGCCCAGGAGAAAGTGACAGACATCCATGGTACAGCCTAGCTTCCGTGCCTGGAACAGAGAGACAGTATGAACTTTCAGTCTGCAAGAGAAGCCAGGGAGAGAAAGGGCTTTGGTAGGGTCTGTAAAATCCCAAATGGTCTGGAGAAGGCAGAGTTGGATTCACTCGCTGTTCCAATGCAAAAAAAGTAGAGGGCATCAAGGAAAACTTAGAGTTGATAGGCTTAAAAAAGACACTCCTTCACACAGTGTGGCCACAGTGGAACTCGGTACAACAGGAGTGTGTGGTTGCCCAAAGTTTGTGTGTATTCAGAAAAATTAGTCCAGTAAATGAATTTCATGCTATTAAATAATTAAAAAAACCAAACCAACCCCAAGAAGTCTGTCACAGAAGTCCCAGAGTCACAGGAGGCTGGGGTGATGTCCTGAAGAGGCATTGCTAAATGCTTAAGCTGTTCTTGCACTTTTCCCTAGGCACCTGCTGTTTGGAGACAGGACGTTGCACCAGGGGACCTGGCACAACCGTTCTTACATGCTGCTCCAAGTTTCCTTTCCCAGAAAAACATTCCCCACAAAAATATTTCATAGCTTTGCCTCTGGGTGACACCAGACATACTTTATATTTCTTATGGATATCCTTTGTGCTGCCTGCCAGCTGCTTTGGTGTTTCATGCCTTTATTATTATTGTATGTTTTTTTTAATCACTCCCCCTCACCCACCTCCCTCCACTAACTCAGCCTTCAGCCTCTGCATTTACATTTGTCCTCCAGTAAAAACTCTCCATCTCCATGACTCTGGTCCGCGCCTGGGCCAGCAGCTCCCATTGTTGCAGCTATCTTATTTCAAACAAGTGGCTGGCTGCTTCCAACCTTTATCCGGGGCCGGACAGCTGCTGTGCCCAGCGGAGATACAATTGCAGGGAGGCATTGCGGGAATGCTGACCATGTCCCTCCCGTTTCCCTCAGGGTCTCTCAAAGCATTCCTGCCCATCCAAGGCAGGGCTGGCAGGTTTGCTTCAAAACAGATGGAGGAGAGTATTCGGAGATTTTTTTTTAACAAATGTTTTATCCCCAAACAGACAAACTCTTTTCACCTCTATCTCAACTCCAAGCTTTCTGGCTTGGTTTGTGAGGCCCCCCCAGACCTCAGACAAACCCACTTCCCACCATGCTAACCTGGCAGACCAGGTCTCATTGATAGTGACTGGAAAGAAGCAGAAGTCACCGCTGGCTGAATTTAGGGCATCTCTCCTTCCATTCATCTACCAGGAACAAGTGCTGTGAGGGCTTCTGCCTGCTCCAGCCTGAAGGAAGTCAGCCCTGAACAAACACCACTGCAGATAAGTCTTTTTGGCATGGTGATATCACACAGCCATGTTACAAGTGAGCAGAATGCCTAATACTTTTGACAGAGTGAGAAACACAAGATTTTCACTGAAATCTTTGTCAGAGAATTACATGCATAAATGCAATGGCCTTCTAGAAAGAGCAGATGCAGGAGGCTCCGACGGCTGCGGGGACTGCAGAGCCTGCACGGGGCACACAGAAGTGAAATTCATGAAGAGAACAGATAAAAGGTGGATATTACATCAGAGAAATTAAGGGCGCCACAGCTGAAAAATAATAGCAGTGTTTACTAGGTGTTTTTTTAGCTTCCAAATGCAGTATACACGTTTGTAAATGCATTTTGGCTTCAGGAGAACGGCATTGCTGGTGATGGAGGATTAAAGCAGCAGCGGATGAGAGAAGGCAGGTGGTTCGACAAGCCGTTTGTGAGCTCGCCCCGTCTATGTTACCGCTTGTGCCTGGCTCCCGGCAGCAGGCACACCTTCCTGCCGGCACCACGCACCTTCCCACTGGCAGCCATCTTGCAGGAGACTGGTGGCCCGCTACTCTCGTTGCCACCAGATGGCAACCGATGGCCAACAGCAGTGCAGTGGGCGGGCGAGCAATCGCCAACAGTCCCTGCAAGAGTAGAACAGAGGGGGTGAGTATTTTCAGGAAGAAATGTATTCGAGGAACTAATGACAATCTTGAGACGCCAATGGAGTGGACATCCCCTCTTTATTCCGGTGACCATAAGAACATGCTGAGCATTAATGTAAGTGTCAGTACGTACTATAATCACAGAATCATAGAATGGTTTGGGTTGGAAGGGACCTTTAAAGGCCACCTGGTCCAACCCCCCTGAAAGGAGCAGGGACATCTCCAACCAGATCAGGTTGCTCAGAGCCCCGTCCAACCTGGCCTTGAACGTTTCCAGGGATGGGGCATCCACCACCTCTCTGGGCAGCCTGTTCAGTATTGACAAATGGGATTTAAACCCACAAATCAAGAAATTAAAAGTTGTGTTTTTCCATACTGAGATACACCTCAGCCACCCTGCAAATACATTTTATCCCCATGGATGTTTGTAGCAAGTTTGTTTTCAGCCTATCTTTTCTTTGTTTTCTATTACACAGGCCAAAGAAGTTAAAAATGCCAAAAACTCCCTCAAAAGCGGTGGTCTTAACCTCTGCAGTTACAGAGCTTACATACTATAGCGTAGACATGGTGCACATCTATTGAAATAGAAGGATGCTTCTGAAAATGACTCTAGTCTGGAAAGAAAAGGAAGAGGAAGGAAAAGCTCCACAGTCAAATACAGAAACCACGACCGCAAAACACATAGATCAGTGGCACAAGTCTTACCCTATTGCAGGTGAGGAGAAACACTGCTCCCCTTTAAAGGGACATCAATCCTCATGGTCAAGCTGCTTGGGTAAAAGTGACACTGGCAACAGACAGCAAGGGAGGTGCAGCAGTGAGAACAGAGACCAGCAGTAACTGAAAGACAATTGACTGAGATGACAGGCACAAGCTGGCCAGCACAAGGTGCCAGGGAAATCACTAAGAACATTGCAGCTTCACATTGCCTTTCTCTTACGGAAACTCCAGGAAACCAGCCCTGGAGTTGAATAAAGTTGCTGAATAAAGTAATGGTACATTCATCTCCAGCTATCGGCCCTGACAAGGTTGCTTCTAGGGCTTTTATCTGAGGACTCTGGCTTATCCCTGGGACCTGGGTGAGTCATACTGGAGAGACAAACAAGACAGCAGAAGAGGACAAGTCCATTAGCTGTCATGTTTGCTCTGCCCTGCTCCTACAGACCCCTCTGCCAGCACAGCAGTGTGCACGAGCCATGCTAGAGTGGCAAGGACAGCAAAAAAATAGCTTTGCTGCTCCATTCCCTCATGAAGACTGTCCTGCACAGCATGACTTCTCAGATACTCTGCTTCTGTGGACAGGAAAATCTCGCATACTTGGATGCAGTTAGATAACACCTGTATTAAGGTTATAAAAACCCTGCCCTTTCCCAACAGCTCACATCACCAGCTGGAAAATGTACTCAGCCTGGTACAGACCATTACCACTACCTGTTGCTACAGAAAAAAAAAATAATAAAAAAAAAAATCATGTAAGACATTTGTCCTAGAGATATTAAGAGAGGAGAAAAGAGCAATTTGATCTGAACTGTTATTCTGTAATTGAAACAGGAACCCCATAATCCCTGTGCACTATTCCACCAATGCCAGTCTAAGCAATGTAATGATGGCACTGTTAGTGAAGCAGAAAACACACCCAGACTTCACTAGATAGAAACCTTTGGATGACTGCCACAAACTGCCACAAACTGGTGCCAAGCCAAGTGTTGGTTCAGCACCTCCAAAGCCATTCTTGCAGTTTGATCTGAACTTTGTCTGCAGCTACCAGGCAGAAGTTTGCTCTCTGCAGATGCAGAAAAATTCTGTCAGGCACAAGTCTGACAACTGATAGTGAAACTGGCCAGGGACAGTGGCCTGGGTGTCAAAGTGGGGACCCAGGTGGTCACTGCCAGCTCTGCCACATACTGACCGTGGAGACATCCAAAGCAAAGCTTAAGCAAGTATTGGGCTCCCAAGCGCTCTCCTGGAAGTGTCTGCCCCTGGAGGTGTCATTATGTCATCATATGTTTTGGGTACATATTTGGATGCTGATTTGCTTTTGTAAGTATATAGTAGAGTTACTACAAGTGCCTGGTGTTGCCTGACTTTTGGACATCCATGTATATTGTATCATACTCCTACCCCATTTCGTACAGTGGCTTTCATGAGTGGGACCACAGACAGCATGTAGCCTGAAGTAAATCTCTGGATGCTCACACGTCCCTGCTCCTTGCAAAGGGGTTGGACTAGATAACCTCTAAATGTCCCTTCCAAATCCAAACTATTCTATGATATATCCATTTTTAAATGAGATGATTCTTCATTGGAGTAATTGCAGTGCAGACTGTTCAATTTAACTTTACATAAAAGCAAACCACTTGTTTAGCTCCTATGAGGTCTGAAACATTTTTGCCAGTATTCTGTAATTCAAAGTTTTCCTGAAGACATTCTGGGGGACCTCCACTACACAGCCAGTGGAAAGAAGAATTGGCAATGTGGGAAGTATGTTTTAATGCTTAAAAGCTGCTGCACAGGTTAGCTGCTCCTTTTATCCAGTTCACAGGGGAAAAACCAACCAAACAAAAAAGATAAAAATGACATTTTAGCTGATACTCTGATTTAGCTTCTCTGATTGCTGGCCCATAAGGATACAACCCTTTTGCAATGTCATCCCTCTCAAATACAAAAGCAGTTAACTCCAGGAACATGGAGCACCCCACAGCACATTCCCCATGTAGCCCCGGCACGAGAGCACAAACCCCCATCTGGAGGTCATCTGCTTCCCACGGAGCGCTCGCACCACGGCAACAGACAGACATGCCGAACCATCCCACATCACACCTACGGAAAGCACAACTAGGATAAGCTTTTGCGACCTCCATAACCCTGCGAGAGCCCTAGGGTAGCTAGCTTTCAGGTGCAGATTCTCTCATTGCTAGCATTAGCTGGATAAACATGTAGGAATAAGTTTATTTTCTTTTGAATTCTGCAGCTAGGCCAAGCGGCAGAGCACTCTCCCTTCGCACACAGCGCTTCCTCTCCCTAAGCCCTTGCTGATCCCAGAAAACACTTAGTGGAGATCTCTGCAAAGCATCCCTCTCACCTAGAGCTGCAGTGCTTGACTTTAAAAAGTCAACATTTACCTCACCGTGCTATCTGAAACACCACAGCGTTTTAGAGCAGGAAACACCGTCCTCTACCCGTGCTGTAGCTCCCAGGGACAGATTTCTGCTCGTGCACATGGCACACTTGGATTTGTTGATGTGTGCTTTATGTGGGACTGACCTCATGCCAAAATACACACTTTTATTGCTTATGTTGGCATCTTTGCGAGCACACGCACGGCATTGCACTGGTAATTAATGGAAAATACTGACTTCTGTGGTTCCCAGTGTGTAGCTCTCACCTGTCATATGAAGTTTTTTTTGCCTCCTTAGCAGGCAGCAAGATCCTTGCCACGTCCCTCTTCTGCATTGGGCAACAGGGAAATTACAAGCTTGTGTTTGTAACGGATGAAACTGAAAAACACTTACATACCCTAACTCAAGAAACACCTTCAGAGGGATAACTAAAGAATTAAAAAAGCCACTTTTGGAGTATATTTTGCAGTGCATGGTGGCTCTGGGTTCCCGCAGGAGGGGTGGGGCCCTGCAGCGGTGAGGCACAGCTGGGTGGGACTAAAGGCCAGGCAGGATTTTTGGGGTGACTCCCACTCCTCCAATAGCCCACACTAACTTTGTACTCAGGAACGCACATGAAGCCAAATTCCAGATTTCCCAGCTCACCAATATTTGGTATTTTACAGCAGTTCCAAACACCACACTCAAGACAGCTGGGGGAACGTCTTTGTAAATAAGTGATGTAGGTGTGACACAAGCAGCGCAGGAGCAAAAGCCGTAGGAGTCACAGCCATGTGAGAGAAACTGGCATTTAAACAAACAGTAAAGGTCCAGCTTAACAATTCTTAATGATGCCTAGTTTTCAGATCAGCCTAATTGTGAAATTAATCCTTCTAGCAGACAAAGGCCACATCATGCTGACTTGTCACACAGCCCTTGAGTTTGCTTTTTGTCTTCAGGCAAGCAGTCAGCATTCACCGTACAGCAGCTGACAGCGTGCTAGTGCAGCGTGGCCGGTGGCTTTGCGGTGCCAGCAGCATTTTGAGAGGTGTCATTCCAAACAGCGGCCAGCCAGTCCTTCACTAAACAGGCAGAGAAAAGCCCTACGTGACCATTTTACTTGGTCAGTTTTCCTGACTGCTTTAGGCAATTAATTCTGAAAACTTTGTAATACCTTTCCTTTCTTTTCTTTTCTTTCCATGCCCTTTGCACTTGCAGGCCGCTGGTGATGTACTGGGATGGGTACTGGGAGGGACGCTACATGGGCCACTGGCTCTCCAGGAAGGTTTTGACAGCAGCAAGAGCCTCATTTATCTGACTGCTTCCAGTGTACTCATGTGCCAGCGTAATGAGGGAGCCAGGGGCGGGGGAATCAACATGTCACTGTCTGGTACACAGACCATCGGTGCCATCCAGCAGAGACAGGCAGAGATAAGATAACATCTGCATTTCTTGGTTCTTCTTAGTATCTCTTTAAATATAAGCAGACTAAAAAGAACCAAAGAAATTAAGAGGGAGATTTGGGCCATTTAAATATTTTTTTTTGATGTGGAGGATACAACTTCCATGTACACTGCAAACATTCCCCAGCAGACAGATTAGCTACCTTCCATGCCGTTACAGAATTAACCTACAAGAAGCGGGCAGGTGTAGGCTGGGACATGCCACGGACACTGTGCTGGTCCCTTTCAGACCATTAATGGAGACAGCAGTGATCGGTGCCATTATGCCCACACTGCTTCTGATCCCTGCCTACCAGCAGTGGTAGTCACTCAGGAAGCTCTCAGCCGGCACTGCCAGGTAAAGCAAAGTGTTCAGTGTGTTACCTTCACCTTCCAAAGCATATTTGCCTTTTCATTTGTGATACTGAAAGGAGTCTTTGACTGGAGCCCAAGGAAGCTTTAGGAGGGGCAGTTTAGCTAGGTCAAAGCTCACTGTTGAAGTTATGAGTAACAGAAGACTCAAGTGGAGGTGCACTAGTAGCTTAGTTTTCCATTCTTAATTAACGCTATTAGCAAACTGACATGATGTCTCAGGAGCGAGGCTAAACCTGATACCAGAGCTGCAGATGGAAAAGGGAACATTAGTGGGGGTTTTCCTCCCACCAGCACAAGAGAAAGAGAACATCAGAGCCCTCCTAGTGCTGGGGGAGATTTCCAGCCTAAGGACGACCATGAAACAAGCCAGCCCACACTTTCCACGGCACCATCTCCAACTCCTCCTTTAGCCTTCTCCACTGCCAATATTCTCACTAGGCAACGCCAAGTCACTTTTTTGCTGTAACAATTTCAGACTGACCCTTCTTTATTATATTATAGAGGAAGAACTTCAAAATAAGTCAGGGACAGACCACAACTCTTTCTCCAATGAGAGGCCATGAAGGAGCTGTAGAGACTCAGCATTGCACCATATTTGAAAATCAGTGATTTGGGGCAGGGAGGGGAAGCATCTGGATTGCTGCATGTGGAGTATTTTTATCAGATTGAAAACCACTGTATGTCCCGTATTGTGACACATCTGGAAATTGTGTCTTGTCTGTGAAAGGCAAGATTATGTGTGGGTTGGGGGACTACTTGCAGGAGAAGTTCACAGTTTTCTGTGAAGTTTGCAAGTGTTATTGCAACTCACTGTGACAGATGCTACGACTCCTCCACGTATGTTTGATTATTAGTCTGTGCCTACTTTTAATAAAGCTGTTCACATGGGCTTTGATCCTTTTTTTTTTTTTTTTTTTTTTTTTTTTTTTTTTTTTTTTTGAGGTATCTCCTACTGCCCCATGTTGGTTTGTCTAACCCACCTTGCAGCAATCTCAGTGTGTTAAGATCCAGTACCTGAATTCCAGTCATTCACTGGAAGATGTCACATGAGAGTTATTGTACAGTACGAATAACATACGCCCAGCATCATGATGCTGCAGAACATGAAAAGGGATGAAAGGACAAAACACAATTAAAGGAATCTCTCCCCTCCCCTTTTTGAGCACAGAGTAGGTGCTGGCAATGAGCAACATCATGCTGTGCTAAGCTCTTCTGGGTTTAGTGAGAGATCCTTCAAGTATGCTTCAGGATATACCACCATATGAATATTAATCTACAAAATGAGTAATTTTAATAGTTTGGACAATCCTGTTTGCATTACTGACACAGTAATAAAGCAGGAGGGAGGGGAAAAAAAAAAAAAAAAAGCCAAAGAGAAAAAGCTTAGCATTCAAACCCTACTCTTGATAGCAGGAAACAGAAATTACAGGCAACATAGTGCTTGAAAATGAATCCTGGTTGGCTGCCAAGTGTATTTTTCAAAACAATGCCTAATTGCCTCAGGAAACACATTAATCAAAGGGTCCCAGAGGCCTAAGAACCATTTCCTCCAATCCACCAAGGCAAAGTACCGTTAAAGACCCAAGTAATACAAGGAGCTACGCGTGTCCTTGAGACAAAATACTCACATGAGAAATAGAAAAAGATACCCAACTAAAAGCTCTTCAGCAAATTCCTTGTGCAGTTTATTGACATAACTCTCGGGAGAGCTCAAATAAGAAGAAATGGGACTCTGACGATGAAACAAGCGATAGGAATTAGAGTTGTTCATGAGTTGTGCCATCCAAAATGATACAAGGAGGTGGCATCAAGAAGTGTATTATCTGCAGTTTGGCCCACATCATGTAGAGAGCGAATCAGGCCAGCAAGAAGAAATGATCAGTCTGTGCAAGGGCTCTGGAGAACCTGAAATGCCCATGACCAGGAAGAGCATGCTGAAGAACTAAAGAATAGTTGGATCACTTGATGTGCATGTAAGGCTTCCTCCTTTTGGCACATCAGCCTGGGGTCCTCTGATTCTGTTGGACCAGAGCTCACAGCAGAAACCAGCCCCATGCTGCAGAGAGGGGGCCCTGGGGGGGTTTGCTGGAGGTGCAATACCAAGCCCTGCACCCAGCTCCTCACGCCCTGCTCTCAGCACGTCCTCTGCCGTTGACTTACACTCCTGCTAGCCTGTGACCGAAGCAGAAGGCACTCTTGCCTTACACGGTTTGCTCAGCAATCACTTTAATCTGTAACACATTTCCCAGCCCTCCTTCCCCTGCATTACATAAGCTTTCTAGGGCTGATGTGCAGTTGCTAAGTTGTAATTTTGCATGACTGAAAGAGAAATCCATGATTGCTAGGCTCACTAAATGTTTTTCTCCCTTATTGCAATATAATTATAGCTATAATAAAAACATTGCAGAACATTCATCAGCATGCAAAAATTAGATCAGGAACAGACCCAGTAGATCATAGATGCCTTTTAGAAGCCTTTACCTCTTCCTTTGCCATTGGAGGGGGAAGGACAGGAAAAGTTTGGTATTGCATAAAATCATAAATAACAGGGTTTTCCATCCTGTCAGCTAGTCTGGCATAAACAAAAGTTTGCCTTCTTGTTTCAGAAGGCGCTTGCTTCCCTCCTGGCAGAGCTCTCCTAAAGCTTTGTCAGAGGCTCCCTGCGTACAGCCTCCGCACACAGCGGTTTTTCCTCAGCCCTGCAGTCTGAGCATCCCTGCGGCAGGGAGCTGGAGGCAGATGCGGCCCCCGTCCAGGGAAGGAGCCTTGCACCCAGGCCACAGACGTGGGGAGCGCAGGTGCTGCTCTCCTGAGGGGAGCACATGTCCCACATGCCATGCGCAGCGGGTCCAACGTGCCATGCACGTGTTGGGCTGCCATGCAGCGTTGCGGGTCTGCTGTGCCCAGCCTGCCTCCACCTGGTACATCTTTCCCACTGAGTTGCAGAGGCCTGGCTCAGCTGATAAGATGTCAAGTAACCCTGTGCTAAGCTGCTGAGCTTAGCTGTCACTACCGGGACATTTTCCTGAAATTGCCACAAGATTTTTTTTTCCCTTTTTCATCCTTAATTATGCCCCCAAGCACTGTCCTAAATATCTTATTTTCCCCCAATAGTTCTGACATTTAACTTTCACTAGACGTACATTTTTAACAGTTATTTGCTCCCTCCATAATTTTTAATAATTTGGCTTTCCTTTATCTGCAGTGAAGACTTGCTTTCCCTCATGCTCTGTGTGCAAGTTCCTTTACTGCTGCCAACTTGTACTTGTTGCCAGTGCCCTTCATTTCTTCCTTAGAAGTCTGAGGAAGAAGTTTTCCTTAGTTTAATCCCTTCCTTCCCATCTTTTTGATGATGGTCAACAGGCTTTCAATAAGGTGTTACCAGTGAGGTGGCTCCAGTGTCTGCCCAGCCCCACGTTGTCCTGCAGACACGTACTCCACAGCACTGAAGACAAGGTCAGCTCCTGGACTAGCAATAACATGCATTCGTCATGGAAATCAACCCCTTCAGAGAACAAATCAATTTAATGATCACCTTTACTTTTTATATATCTATGTTATTTATTGTATTGTCATTTAACTAACAAATACTAAAAATAGTAGTTTTCTGAATTTAATTAAAATTTGAATAGAGGTAACATAAGTAATGTAATTGCTTATATGCCGATGCAAAATATCTTCCTAGTTAGCAAAAAGAAGTATCAAATTCCCTGCAAAGACAACATTTATTTCTGCACTACCTGCTTTAATGATTGCCAATCAGGAAAGATCAAAGTTTCATTAGGATAGTAATGAAAGCAAGATTAAAATGGAGGCTTTGCCCACACACTTAACGGAAAATCACAAGTAAATTGAAGGGATTTTAAAAAAAACAGTCACTGGATACAGATCGCAGGGATTCAAAGGCAAGCAAGTATTTCGTGTACCATTGGGATCCTCCATCCCACATTCCTGTCCCTAACGCAACAAGACCTGTGCATTTGACTGAGACACAGCGTGTCCCACGTCAGGTGAGCAGTGTGGTGAGCAGACACTGTCAGCCTTAATTATTTGAATATTGAGATTATTTGGTGTTACACATATTCTGAACTTTTATCATCACCTGGCATGCAGTTTACTTCATAGTTCATCAAATGCTGAGACTTGAAAGCAAAGTGTGCTCATAGCAGCAGGGGCTCGGCTGCCTGACCTCTAAGCTCCAGTGCCTCCTGGCTGTGGTAGCACCTCCTTAGAATGCTCTCAGGAGAGGGGTGTACAGGCATTAAAAATGTTTGTTTCTTGAGCTGGGTTTTTGAGGGGAGTTGTTTTGGGTTGGCTTTTTTTGTTTGTTTAATTTTTGTTTGTTTCTTTGTTGTTGTTCTTGTGTTTGTTTCCCCCCCCCCCCCCCCCCTCAGTTGGTCAGCAAGCTGACCGCTCTTCTCTCAGCAGAGGGTCCCCACTTAGGTTTTCCTCCTTTCCTGCAAGAACTTCCACGACTATAATCACTTGTTAAACTCTGCTGGAAAAAAAAGCATCTCCAGCAGGAGACTGGTGCTTGGTAGCAGCTAGCAAACCTTGCACATGTTGGAGATTGACTATCCCCAGACTCAATGCAGGTTTGCTATTTTGGGTGTTTTTTCTCTGACTGGTTGAGCTTTGCACCTCTCAGTGGCCATGGCTGCCTCTGAAGCAGTTGAAAGCATCTGTAAAAAGAGGGGAGCAGCCAGTACTGTCAGCAGCACCCATCTGCTGCTGCACCGAGATGGAGGAGCTGGATATCCACACAAGGAGAAAATGGAATGCTCCTAATTGCTCCCATTTGCTGCATGCTTCCCACCATACGCTTTAGAAGTGAGACTTCAGCTACCTGGTTCAGGTTTGCTTGTGCAGCAATGGGAACAGGAGATGCCTTGAGCTCAGGGAAGCCAGGGTCTCCTCTGGCTCAGCAGGGCTGCCAAAGGACACGGTGCTACCACCGCAGCTGCTGAGGCAGAGCTGTGCCCTTCTCTGGTCATGCCCCATGTCAGCTACTGCTGGCTGCTTTCAGAAAAAAACGCTTTTGCTACGGCCAGCTGTGGTGGCATTAAGCACCAGGGACAAGCATATAACAAGTAACACTGCAGTGCAACAACGCATGCAAGCAAAACCTTGTGAGCATTACTTAGGGAAAAAACCCAACCTATCTCCTGATCACAGACCTAGTGACATAGGAGCGCTGCCGCTCCAAGGAGCTGATGGCAGTGACAGGACATTGCGAAGGGCCAGCCAGACCCACAAAGTCCCTGCAAGGTACCCTGGAAGGGAAGGCTGGAGCGATGGACAGTCCAAGGACTGGTATACACAGTGGCAGTAAGCAACACAGGCGTGAGGAAACGCATCACACGCGTGGAGGCAGCGGGGGAAATGCAGTATGCAATGCAGCATCTCTGGGAGCTGGCTTGGAAACAAGGTAGCGGTGAACATATGTGGCTGCTAGGGAGTGGAAGGCAGATGTGACTGGGGAGCATATGGGCTCTTGCTCTCAGGCTGGGGCAAGCAAGACTGTGGTCGAAGACATACAGTCTTCCAGCTGTGTCAGCTCACTGGGATAAATAAAGTGCTAATGTGCAGTAATTATTACATGAATTATAGCAGCAAGTCACCTTCAGTACTACAGAAGATTAAAAAAAAAAAACCAACAAAAACGAGCTTTGAATTCTCTCAAAACCTTCCCCTGCTCTGTCTCTCCAGCAGCCCCCCAGCCCAGAGCAGCGCTCCCCAGTGCTTACCAGCATGCACCCCCAGCTTCTCCCTTTCCTTCTTGGGATTCTTCACTCCCCACTTCCAGGGGAGCTACAGAAGAGCCACCTTCTCCCCCTTCCTCTGCTGGCGAGGGGCATGAGGAAAGGGGTGGGATCCAGGGAGGCACCTTATGGCTGACAGGAAGGGAGCTCAGCTGTTTGCAATTGCTGGGGGATTATTCCTCCTCCTCCTCCGGATGGTGTTGGCTGCCTGAGGGGAGGGAAAGGGCTGCCTCACCTGGCTGCCTCCTTTGGGGCTACTGTTAGGGAAGGTGCCCAGCCAAAGCATCTCCCTACTCCCAGCATTTCACCACATCTTTCTTCCCTGCAGGTCTCACACTCGCTCACTCTTTTCCCCTTTTTCCCTTCTTTTATTGCCAGCCCTTACAACTGGGCCTTTTGCCAGCCCTTGCCGTTCCGAGGGCAGCTATACCACTTTTCCAGGACCTGCTGTTTCATTCTCACATCTCTTTCTGCATCCCTGTTTACCCCAGGTCTTCCATTCTGTCTTGTGTCACAGGGCTCTGTGCCATTTGCCATTGATCTCCTCTTGTGTTAGTATTTTCCCTTGCACAAGGCAATGAAGAAGAAGAGCCAGGTGGGAGACGTGGAAACACTTTTCGGTCACAAGCAACGCCGCTGCCTCGTCTGCCGCTCCTGGCTGCGGCAGTGCCGCTGGAAACCCGAACAGGAGACGGAGTGTGTACAGTTAGGACGATTACAGCACAGAAAATTCTAATAATAGTAAATCAAAATCACTGGTAATGCCATTTTTTTTTAGTTGGAAATCAGAAAATCTGAGAAATTAACATTTGTAAGGACCGCAAACCATCCCAGTGCGACACTCTGTGTGCACCCGCCCCCGGGACAGCTCCTCCACTGGGACAGATGTTTCTGCCACGCTAGGAAGTGCTCCTAGGACAGACCATCAATGGATGGAGGGTCTCCACCAGAGGGGCCGCAGCAAGGCTGATGACAAGTGATTTTTTTACACATTGCTTTATCAAAGCGAAAACAGAAATGGTTGTATAAGTTTTGGTCATTTCCCCTTCACATGGCGTCATGGCTGAACGCCATTAGGCAGCTAAGAAGTGTTTGCAGGGCAGGCCAAAGTGCTTGCACCAGAGCTGAACACTTGAAGCACAAAGCAAGTGTCTGTGATAGACTTGCATGTGACATTCAGTGGGGTATCCATCTGCTCTGGGCAGCTACAACTCTCTAACGGTAAACCGCAATTCCAGTTCGTATATAGGTAATTGTAACAATATATATAAAAATAGGAAGTAGTAGATGGCTTGACAATACTTTTTTTGTTTCTTTAAGAGTTCTGAAGCACTCTTGAGAGGCATCTTGGACAATGAAGAAACAAATTTTCACATTAAGGAGGAATTTGGGGTAACCTTACCAAAAGTGTCAGGCTCCAAAGTATTTAGATCAGAATGGTCTTGTCAAAACCAGTTTAACTCCTTTCAAGTCAGAGGTTGTGCAGGCTTAAAGTGTCAATGGAAACAATGAAACAAACACGGGTTTTGAAACATGTTTGTTAAGTAAAACTAAATAGCTTAATGTTAGAGTTCTAAAAGCAAAATTTAATAAATTAATATATGCATGCCAGATAAAAATACAAAATTACAATTGAAATAGCAATAATAATAAAGGAACACTGCTCAGCATTGCAGATTTCACTGCAACCACCATAAACATCATGGAGAATTACTTAAAGTAACATTTAAAGTACACATTTTGTTTCTGTTAAAAACAAATTCCTATATGATGAAAAAACTGAAAGAAACCCAAGGAGAAATCAGCCCCAAAAGTGGCAGAGAATGATATGAAATGTCAATAAGCTGCCAGAGGCTCCATTTCACGTAAGTTGTCCTTCTGTTTAGTATCAGGAACCAATTACATAGAACATAAAAGCAAATTCACAACAGGTTTACACGGAGAAACATGCTGAATTACAATCACAAACTATCCAGAACAAAGATGCTGCACCAGTTCAGTTGTTTTCTTCATGGAATGAGTCTCACCAGAACAGGGAGAACAGGGAGCAAATCATGCAATAGCTTTAAGCTTTTTGTTTTTTATTTCAACATGATAAACACCCAGGATTACTAGTACTGGAAAGTATGTGTTAACCTTGTTCAACATCAGCTGAATGGCACTACAGAAATGACAAAGAGTTCCTTCATTTTTATCCTGAATACATCAAAAGCTCTAGCAAATACAGAATTCAGCGACAAGAGCCATTAAATGACTTTAAAATATTCCTTCATCCATAGAACACTGTTGCTTCCTTTTTTATTACAAAACCCCCAAAATATTCAAAATAAAATGTCTTCATTTTTTATAAGCATCTCCACCACAAGTCTCTGATAACGGATGTCATTCAATGCAGCCATCGCATCCAGTTCTGGCGCTCTCATAAGAGTTGGTCCAAAAACTATGCCCAGATTCTCTGCACTCATCAGATTTTCCTTTTCATGGAGTGTTACTCTATAAAAAAAGGACAGCGTTGTTCACATTCCTTCTGTACCAAACTATGCCTGCATATGCTTGAAATCCAGGGAAACTGGACAGAAATGTTCACCTTTTCCCAAAGCCTAGGAGAGGCTGCTGTTTCCAGCAGGACAGACATGGAAGTGCCGGGTGAAACCCTCAGAAGTCAGTGACTGCAAACACTGTGTGGGTTTAGGGGGAGTCAGATGTCTCTGTCCTCCTACCACACGCACAGAACATGTTTGCTTGCTGGAGGGGTTGGTACTGCGTGGCGAGGGACGGGGCTGAGGGGTGAATTCACACAAATTAGAACAATTGTGCTTTCGCTCTTTACAGCAGCACAGTTTGGAGGCTGTTCCTATGGGGAGCAGATTGTGCTTGCTATTACGTTAGCGGTTTTATGGTCACTACAGACGTGCTATTGTCCCCACCCAGGCGGGATTCTGCCCAGGTTCCCCTGGTGACAGGGCTCCACCTGCTCCTCTCTCATGCACATGATGGCAATGAGGAGTGAAGCACATCACAGGTGCACTCCCTGCCTTTAGGCATTACAGGCTAATTGTGCTAAGCTGGATGCCTGTTTCCTCTTCAAGATAAATTATGTACAGTGGTGTGTACTACAGAAAAAAAAAGGGGAATCATCACTTTGGGGCAGCTTTGAAACCGCCATGGTCTCTCTGTAAC
The DNA here is from genome assembly GCA_009806455.1 of Tetrax tetrax. NCBI lineage: Eukaryota > Metazoa > Chordata > Aves > Otidiformes > Otididae > Tetrax > Tetrax tetrax. The sequence continues at coordinate 102,701 of WHYT01015149.1, read as the reverse complement.
CTGATGTGCACAGCAGAGCAGCCTGCACAGGTCATTAAACCTGTGCTCCGAAAGGCCACCTCCACCCGTCCCTCTTCTGGGGTCCTCAGCAGCTGCTGAACAGCCGAGCCCCCAGCTCAGCAAAGCCTCCCACCGCCTGGTTCCCATCTGCAGGAGAGGAGGAGGCGGGGAGGTCATGTTTTGTGGCTCCACAGGAATCTGACCTCTTCAAAGCTGTGGGCTGAGGCCCCGCTGCGGGGCGGGTTTGCACGCCACCTCCAGAAATGTAATTTGCCCAAGAATGATGCCTACAGCAGAGGCATCCTTTGCTGGGGCTACTGCAGAAAGACATCTGTTCAGCAAATGCCAGAAGGGTCATTGCTGCCCAGCCATGATGGGCTCCATAGTCACGGGATGGTATTTCTTAACGTGGGCTCAGAGGCAGCTCGTGCTCTCCTGGGCTGCTCTGCCTCAACACAAGAGAACGTAGGGTCTGGCCCGGGGCGGGCAGGAGGAGGACAGCCTGCTTAGCGAATCCTGACAATGAGTGCGCCCATCGCTGCTGCCCACTGCAACGGATGCAGCAGACAAACGAGCCTCGAAGCGTAAGCTTCAGTTTATCCCGGTGAATTGCCTTGCTCAAATTTAGATCATGCAAATATTTTAATACATACTATGGTTTAAAGAATCTGTGCGGATTCTCAAAAACAACTAAGGATTCAGGGACAGCAACGGAAAGTTTGGCTAAATTAATTATCTTTTCACCATTGTGGCATCTTGCATTGCATAAACAAATGCATAAACAAATCCTTTGGTATAAAAAAAAAAAAAAAAAAAATCCTTTTTTCTCTTCTGCCTTTATTTTTATTTTAAAACAAGTCAGACTGATGTTTCCAAGCTGCTGTGTCTTCAGTCTGTAATTATTCCAGATAAAGGAGCTGTGTCTGATTACCTGAATTCAGCAGCAAGACAACAGCCTGTCGTGCACCACAGCTCTTTTTAGCAAATGTATTAAAAGGCAATTTAAAAACGAGTGAATTTTGTCACCCTTCCACCTTATCATTCATCTATACCAGAAGTACAATATGCAAAAACAACTTGCTAACTAGAGCAGCAACAGCTACTCTTGAACAACGTAAGGAAAAATTAACTTCACACTTCACAAGCAGTAAGGTGGGTTTTTTTGTTCCTGAGTCTCTTCAGCCCTGTGTCTGTCCATTAGAAATGTCACTGAAATAAATAGACAAATCAGGCAGAAACCTGGTAGCTGAATTTTTGCCTGAGGCACTCAGCAGAGTCAACATATTCCTACTTGCAGAAGAACTGTAAAAGGAAAAAGCAGAACAGCGCTTACAATAAAGTATTTTTCTAAGAAAAGGGAATGGTTCTTATATATTGAAAATAAGTTCACGTTACTTGAGAAACTAAAATGGATACCCTAACAGGCCACACTGATTTTTTCCCTGCTTTCCTGAAAGAAATAGAACCTGTGCTGTAGTACTGGATATTCATCTGTCAGTCCCTCTCTAACAATTTTTCAGCCTACTGACCAACTTCCATCATATCCCACGGAGAAGGAGAAACCTCAGAAAGAATTTATGCTCCTGTGGTTTTGAGAAGGTGGCAGGTGGAACGAGGGGCTCTAGGCTGATGAGGACTGGCTGGCAAACTTCACCAGACATGTGGCTGGAGGGCCAATTAACACTGTGCTAATCGGCGTCAGCTCAAGCCTAGTGTGTGTCGTCTTTTTTAGCGTGTCAGGGATGACCAGGGTAGACAAGACTTCACAGAAGGAGACACCAGTCTATAGCCATCAAGCTGTATTAGTTTCTTGCCTGGGGAGTGACTTATTATTCGCAGAGGTACTAAAGGCTTTTTTATCATAAATATTCACTATAGCCTTAGATACAGCGCAAATGTGTTAGGCAGATGACTTTTGTGCTTCAAAACTGTGGGGTTTTTAACCTATTTTCCTTAAGTACTTTTGTGAGTGCTTTAAGTGGGATAAACCCCAGTGTTTAGGCATTCGCTGTTGTGGGGACTATCATTCCCTGCCGCAGTCTATCTCCAGGATTTCATGGGCCTTGCCCAGACTTTGTTGGAGGTCCTAACACGGACTTTGCCAAAAATGAGTTTGGCTTAGAGTTCTTTCCAGGTAGTCCACCTACCTCTTCAGATGTGCCATGAGATACCGTAATGTTTCACAGTGTGCAGGCGGCAGCAGTTTCAGCGCCTCATGAAGAATTTCCAGCTGTTCATCTGGATCGGTGGTTTCTGAAACACAGGCGTTCAAATGTCACCACATGTACAGCCAGAATTCATGCACAGAAAGGCAACAGCGGTGGCCTACAGAGGAGATACAGACTCATAGTCCTGCTGGATTACTTATTTCCAGAACTTATCCAGGTGGAGGATTTGCCTGTCCAGAGAGGTGCTCAGAGCACAGCCAGGATGTCATTGGTTTTGGACAAAGAAAACTCCCCAAAGCAAACTGCACTCCACCAAAAGATTCCCTGTAGCTTACAAAAAAAAATTCCCCTGGCAATCCTTGCTGATTGGACTGGTTTTGCACAAATAATCTACGGGCCCTTGTTTTCTACGCAAGGCTGCCTCACATTTTTCCAGGTGTGGCTGGTGTGACTGCTACGTTGCAGAGAAGCTTCAGGCAGCCAGGATGCTTGGCAGAGAGACATGTTCCAGCTGGGTCTACTGCCGCGCTTACAGACTCACGGTCTCCAAGGCCAGCCTTGAAGGTAGCCTCAGAACAAGTGCTTATCAGCTTGTAAAAACACTCAAAATGGACACCTCTGGAAACAAATGACTTCTTATCTCACTTCTAAACATTTTCATAAATCACCTTCTTTCTGGCAACATAAAACCAACAGACTTTAAATGTCACTGTCAAGTACCAGGGATTCATTCAAAGCAATGTAATCCATAATGTGTGATTAAAAGGAAGCATTCCTGGTGATAAAGGCAAAGAAAAATGTAACCATGACCACGGAGCACCACACAGTCATGTCGTAATGTGCAGTGCCTATTTACTCCTGCAGTCCTTACTAAATAGGGAACACAGGGTAAGAGCTGATGGGACAGCTATTAAATGAATAGGGCAAGTACTGCATAAAAAGGAGAAGAAAAAGTTGGGAATGAAAATCAGGAGGAAAATGTGTTATACTTACTTGCAGACTCTATAAACTTTGGGTAGGCATCATACGTGATGAGTGGAATTGGCAAGTCCCTGAAGTACAGTTTAAGTGCACCAGTGATAATATTGATATCTTCATACATATTCACAGAAATATCAGCCTTTTCCCCATCTGTGTGGAGAAGGCACTGACATTAAAGCCTCGGAAATGTAAACAAATGTAAAAGAGCATTTAAAAGAAAAATAATAACTTGCACAAGCAAACATTATTGAAAAGGACACAACTACAGATTTTGGCTTTTATAAGCAAACCAGAGAGTTACTGGGCTGTGAAGTTCATCGTTTCAGGGTGAAAATCTCAAGCATTTTATAAAGAAACCTATCCTTTCTTTGTTTCAAATGATTACAAAAAAATGCAGGATTTTTTTTTTTGGAAAAAAACCTGCGTGCCTGATGTAGCAGCATCGATCTTGTAGAAATATGTGGAAGTTTAGCTATTTCTGAACACACTGCATTGCCAAACACCACATTTGTCAGCACTGAATGAGAAATCAGGGGAGTCTGGGAAAAACAGTAAAAGAAAACCAAGTCAGTCCACAGCCTCCTCATTTTATAGGAAAAACATGTGTTCACCATTTAGCTACAGCATACTACCTACTCCTGACCACTGTGGACATAGATCCAGAACTTGGCTTCTCCAGTGCATCCCCACCCTGCTAACACTGCAGAGGAGGCAGATGTTGTCGGAATAGGTCCAGTCCTCTGGAGAAACAGGAGAGGTTCCAGCGTGGATTCTGGCCGTGATTTCTACTGGGATAGTGGGACTGCAGCTGGAAAGCCTTTAATTTTCCCACTGCCTTTTCTCAGAGAGAAGAGTTTGTTCTCACTGACCTTCTTTTAGACTGTAATAATTCAAACTTTGTTTGCACTATTGTATTCATCTTATTATTTTGGAGCTTTCATCCAGAAAGATGGATTTAAGTTGCACAGCCCTCTTAAGGCACTTTACCCCTTGCCTTCTATCCCTCCCCCACTGCCCTGAGCGTAGTTTTACTTGCAAACTAGGGCAGTAGTTCAGAAAGCTTTGTCCTCTCCTATGCACATAATCACTGAAGCACAAATACTGATGGAAGGAGAGAAGTAGATTTTGGTATTAAAGGCCAAAGTGAAGCTGATACACCTTTCTGATGGGCAGGCTCCCCCTCTGCTAGCACAGCTGCTGGACTCCTTCAGACCACTGATCAGTGGAGAATGAGACAGACAGAGGCTGTGCAGAAAAACTGTGTATATTTAATACATCAGCACAAAGTTCCAGCATGCAGGAAAGACTGTACCTCTGTCAAATGCCATTTTGACATCTTCGATAAGATCACTAAATCCTGAGACTCTGTACAGTCCTTCGGAATTAAGACCTGCAATGAACATTTTAACAAGATTAAAATTATTCTTAATTTTACAGTTTCCTTCCACCCAGTTCTTCCTTTTCCAGGTTATTCATTTAAGGCAGAAAAAGGAGACGTGTTTTAAAAGCCTTATCAGGCTCTTCTTTTAGAATGAAATCTTATCCTGGCCTTTTAACCCTGACCCTTGCATTAGCTGCCTTGTTACATCAGCACTGAATTATGTTTATGCAAATAACTTCAGAGCTGAAGAAACATATTAAACCAATTACAACCAATTTTAAATTGTCTGAGATTAGCATACTTGATGTTCAGTCATTATTTCAGAATAAAAACAAATACTCTAATTCTAGAAAAGGATACTCAGTGGGGGCTAGGGGAACTAGCAAGCGGAAACACATCAATACTAACTGCCTTTGTTTTAGCACACTCACTTCATTTTTTAAATAAAAGTATTACTGGAAAGATAGGTGCCAATATATAACTATAAAGCAGTAATTGTCCATTAAGCAACTTCTAGCAGAATCTATAAAAATTATAAATGGGTATGAACCATGAAATAATGCAAAGTTTAGTAGTAGCTGTGCAGGGTAATTGGCAGTCATGAATTGTCTTGTGCAAATCTGTTTGAGCAATCATACATTCAGCAGAAACCCAGCTGACCCAGATCAATCTAAACAGATTACCAGCAAAGCAGCACACGTCCATTAACCATGCCTTACCTCTGGATTCAATTTCCCTAATGCACATATCTACTACCATTGGTCGCTTAGTGAAGTGTGCTTTTACTAGCGTTGTAAGGTCACAGCTGTACACTTTTTTGACATGCTTCAGGTCTGGCTTGCAGTCATTTGGGACCATCTTGGAACACTGCTTGTGTACATTTAAACCACAATCTGAGAGAAAAATGAAAAGACGATTAGGCTGGTGTTTGGTGAAAACGTACCCCAAGGTCAGAACTGTGGAGTACGCATGGCTCCTGCAGGATCTGACCTGACCTTGCAACTACTACTTCTGTTGAGATCCCTTAACCATCAAACACATGAGGTAGGGACAGACTCAAGACATTTCTTCCACCCCTAGATCACCAAACACAAAGTGACAAACTTTCCATATGGTTTTTTGAATCAGGATCTAAGGGTCAATTATGTTCCCACCACTATTACAGGTGTTGCTATCACAATCTAAACTTTCTTCCCAAGTTGCTGTGTATGTCCTAACACTTATGTAGTGCTGGCTGTGGCACTTAGACACCTCCTGGGGAAGACGAAGGGATGGACTGGGTCTGAGAAGACAAGAACCCCTCTGCAGCATGTGTTGGTGAGGTGGCCCCGAGATCTGAACGGATTCGGGGAACCCTATGCTCATGCCAGGTGTGGTAGCCCACGCTTAGCATTGCTACTGACAGGGCCCATGCCCCAGCTCAGAGGGGGCTGGAAAACAGACGCAGGGGTCACCGCCAAGCACTTTACAAAGCACTTGACAAAGTCACAGCGGCTGCAATTCCGATGGCGTTTCACAGAGTGTTTCTGAAACAAAGCACTGGCAGGCACTAAACCAATTCTGTTTACTTTAAAAATGACTTAGGAAAAATTTGTTGTGTTTTTTTTTTTATAAAAAACATAAACAAACAGCTCCACAGTTTTATTGTAAACATATCGAGAATGAGATTTAGTTTAAGTGAAACTTAATTGAAATCACTTTACAGAAAAATGTTTGTTCTGCCCAAAACTACTCAAAATATAACGCTCAGGCTTTGGGAAGAAAAAAAAAAACCCTTGGAAAACACCACCAATTATACAGTGAAGATGGGAAGAGCCATGCAATCCTCTATGCTAAGCACACCCTGCAATTAATGCTACCGCGCTGCCTCCCGCACTGCCCGGGGCCCAGGGTGGCCCCCCGTGACCCCATTTTCACTGCCATTGCTCCTGTCTTGCAACTACAGATTCCCTTCATATTTCATTCCTGCTGATTTTGCCAATACTTGTATTTTCATTAATGCTCCATAGATTGACTTTGTTCTTTCCAAAACAGTAAACCCCAGAATTCATCGCTAAGTTTAACTTCCACTAAGTCATCTGCAGCCTGCTGCTAAAAGCACTTTCTTTACTTCACAGGCCTGCAAAGCAACAAGCTTTGTAACTTAGGATCCTCTACAAAACATCCAATTTCTGTTTGCAATTAAAGTTCGGCATGTCACCTTCGATCAGTCAAAACTCGCACACATCCTGATCCAGATGGAATGGCTGATTAAAATTCTCTTCAGCCACTTCTGTGCAGGAGCGACTCCCTTCCTCGTGAGGAGCAGTTAACGTGCAAATCAGGGTGCTGCGAATACCGGATTTCCCACCTGGTTGTGATTTTGCGCTGTGAATCCCACCTTGGGCAAAGCAATGCAACATGATGTTCGGCCCCCTGCAAACAAGCAGTACCGCCGGGGGTCCCACGGGGGCCCACCCTGGTCAGCCTTGGTGGCTCGCTTTGACCCACAGCCAGCTCGCCCCAGAAGCTGCTCATCCCAGCTGGTTGTCCCAGAGCCCCAGGTGGCAGCAGGCTCAACCGCCGTCCCTCCAGGTGTGGAGAAGTTCAGTTTGGTCACTTGGGTTCCGTCAGTGTTTGCTCAGTTGCTTCATTCGTGACAGAGGGGAAATGGTAACAGCCAAAGCACTTGCCTTCCCCATACCATTTATTTAAATCCCACATTTAATCCAGTGCTCCAAGGCCTCTAGTGGGAAGGTGCACGACCATGCAACCTCTCCACGCACAGCACCTACCCCATCTGCAGTTCTGGGGTGTGGAACAAAGAAACTCTGAGCACGCTGGCCAGTGCAAGCAACAGGAGCTCCACCTATGCTTTAAATACCCCTCAGCAGCACTCCATTTTGTCTGAACTTTGAGAAACCAGGTCCCTCTGTGCTTTAAATAGGGAATCCAAATTCATTGGAAACATGTGACCTGAATCCCTCAGTGTCTCAGTGCTTCAGCTGCAACATGGGAAGGGGAAGCTGTCCTTGCCTCCTCTGGGCCTTCCAAGAACAAATTAATTAAACATTTGTGAAATACAGAGGAGAAATTACTCATCTCTGGTATTAAGCATGACTATTGTACCATTAATGAGACCACTGGCGACCCTTTTAGCAACAAGAAGACAAAGTACTGAATAGGTGCTATTAGGCAAATACCATCCATTCTGCTTTCAGAATACGGATGAAGTTGTGGAGTAAAAATAAAAAGTAGTCAAATAATTAGAGGCCAACGTCTTAACACACATACAGAAGGGAAGCAAATTAAGACCATGTATGAGATCTCAATTCTTGATTTATTTGATTTTGAAACCTTAACTTTGCAATAATGCAATAATAGTATTTACAAACACAAATAAAATTATCATACATAGAATTTCAAAAATTGCTGCAAGAAGCACCCATTCCAACAAGCATGGAATGCTCTAGTATGTCTGTCAAAAATGATGAGACGCTGGAATGGCAGCGTCTCACTCATCACGACTCACTAGCCACGTTTTGAGTGCAAATTAGCAGCTTCACGCAGACAGCAATATAGCTCAGAGTTCCTGGGAATCCAAGGATAATTAAGACTAAAGCATACAAAAAAAAGGAAAAACATGCTTCCAAGTATCTTATACTTGCCTTAAAACAATTATCGCATTCACTGGGATCATCCTAATTATATTTATATAAAAGAAAAAATACCTACCTTACAGAGATGTTTCCAACGTGAAAACCTTGATTCTGAAAATAATTGTGTTACTGCTAATCCCATAGATTCAAATGGGCTTTGGATCTGACCTCATTAATACCAGAATAGTAATTAGAAATGCAAAAGTCAACTTTTCTCCTCTCTTGTTTGTGTTGACTTTGCATTTGATTAATTTTATGCACCAGCCAACTGCTTAAAGGCTTATAAAAATTTCTGAGAAACATTTAAATCCCAGAAATATTTCAGATACTTAATGCTTAGAAAATGCATGAGCACTGCGTTAAATATTATTGGGTTGTGTGATATATCCTAACAATGAAGGCTCATGGCCTCCTATACAAGTGCAGGAGAGCAACTTACTTAAGCAATTCTGCATCAATAAATACTTCTAGGACATTTCAGTGAATTTGCAACAGAAAAATTGTGTTCTTTCCACTAAAGAAGCTGAAACTCACCAACACTGTGTTTCCTACCAGGCCCATCTTCCCAGCCAACAATACTTTGTGAAAGGCAGAACAGTCATGTCTCCGTCACTAGTCTCTGATTAAGTTGATAACTTAGGATGAAGGATGATGTCTTGCTAACTCCAACAAGGTAAAAAATACAGTGGCAGGAGGTCAATCCTCCTCACCACAAAGCACTGGAAATGTGCTTATACTCTTATCGATACACAGCTTACTCGTTAGTACTAAAAAGACAGGAATTATGTGGCCAATTACATATTATTAAATAAAAATGTGCTCTGTTCTCATTGCAGATGCTTCATGAAAGCTTTGAAACCCATTATTTTAGAATCAACTAGGAAGGAACAAGAAAGCCGAGTCCTGAATCTCTCTGTGTGCTGCCACATGGTGAAGCTTTAGGACTGCTTGCCTTATTCACACACGAGTTTCATGATTTGGCTGGGTTCGTTACGACCAAGAGGATTAATTTGATTTCAAATGTAGGGTCTATTTATTTTTGGTTATATAAAAATAAATTCAGAATAGCTAAGTTGGCGTTAGCAGCTTTACTGTGGATCTAAAGGAACCAGGAGCCTTGGCCATTTCTTACAGAAGTTCACCAGAGCTTATTTGCTGGCTGGATATGCCAATTGGAGAGGAGCTAAAGAAAAAATCCCCCTGAAGTATGGTATCTGCTGGTAAATCCTATAATAATACAGGCCAAATTTAGAAGATGCAGTCGTCAACCCCTGCAGGTCAGTAGGAAAACTTCTGCTGAGTGCAGTGAATCAGAAGTTCACCTTATACAGAGACAATTTCTCAGGACTAGAATTGTAAGTCACACTTACTATTCCACTTTACAGTGCTATCAAACTGTGGCCACCTTTCAAATATACCAAGTGTGACCAAAAAACATGTAGTTGTAAATTCAAGAGTTTATAGGAAGTTGGGAAATTTAGAGGGGGGGGAAAAAAAAAGGGTAATTTTAGATGACAGGTTTAAAAGTCTGTGATAAGCTGCCCTGACTCTAATAGCATATTGATCTAGTTCAGGTGGACTGTGACATTATTTCTATGAGAGGTATTAAATTTAAAACCAGCCTGGCAATACTTTCTTATGATGTTGAGAAAAAGGTTTTGTAATGTTTTAGAAACAACTAATACTGATGTTAGTCCACTGGGCTGAAAGAACAAATAACCTGCTCACATTAATGTATGAGCAGAGTCAAAAGATGTCTGTACATGAATACTGCCCCATGACCAGACATTATAAATATTTGCAGAGACTAAAATACACTTAGCTGTCACTTTTTGTTATACTGCTGATTTGGTTTTAGTCAGTTTTAGATTTTCTTTGGTTTACAATTTACTGCTAACATGGCTGCTAATCACGCTCCAGCAGAACAATACCGCATGCTACATATATCACTCTAATTACATTTTTGAATTATCTTAAAGAAAATGTATGCATTTTGTCACTCTGAGGAGCAGCTTTAAGAGCTAAAAGGTAGATTTACATTATCTGCAAAACATTCTGAAAGGCTAAGTGTGGGAGGGTGGGATGCATGGCGCTGGGGTGCTGGCACCGTGCATTGCCTTGGGCAGGCCTGCTGCAGTACCCGCCGGACGAGGTAACACCCTCACCTTTGGCAGGCCGGCATGCGAAGACGATGGATTCTACACAAGCACAAAGTACTGGCATCATTACTTTTGCAAGGGTGAAAAGGTTCTAAAGGAATTTGCTTTCATAAATCAATCATGAGCTAGTAGCTTTCCTTTAATAATTTAATGCTCTTTTCTGTAGCAGAGGAAGCAATGGTTTCTGTTCCCTTGGATGCAGAGTTCGTGAACAAGCACTTGAACGCAGCAACCCCACTGCTCCACATGCTGGGCTTTGTGCTTCCAAGCACAAGGCAGGGGGGTGCTATGAAGGTCTGCCCTCCTCCTCCTCCTCGGCAGAGCTGTTCCAGCCCAGGTGGTAACACTGGAGCTGCTACACTGCCTTATTTACGTGCCATTTGTTAACGTGCCATGCACATCTGGAAGCAGCCTTGGTCCCACCAGCGTCTTAAGCCATTTTATTAAGCAGTGTCATGGCAAAGATTGCTTCCAAACATACGTGCATTCTCCCCCAAACCTGCTATCATCCATACTACTACATCATGCATTATAGGGCACACTATTATTTAGGAAGGAATTTCTAGAGGGCAGCTAGTTACCTGGCAACAAAATTAGCTAATACTACAGAAAAACCAGGGCTTATGAAATAAAAATAAAAAAGCCCACCAAACAAGCAAATCTCCCCTATTCCAAATCAAAAGAGTGCATATGTCTGCCTCCAAAAGCTGGTTGGAAAACACAGGTGAAATGTTCTTTCAGCAGAATATGTTTGGTGGCGATGGTTTGATTTTATATAAGTTTTGAAAGATCAGACAGTTTCTTCAAAAACTTCCCTGGCTTCCTGCCATGACACCTGCCTACCTCCTCGACAGCTCCCCTGATGGGCCGCTGGCTTGCTCAAGGCTTCCAGATCTGTGTGAGCTTGGAGATAAAGCTGCTTTTAGGACTTACAGTTTCAAGAATATATAGCTCCAGAATAGCTTCCCCATGGGAACGGCTCTGAAGCAAGGCTCCACTGCCTGATTAGCATTTCAGAACTTTGGAGCTCATTCCTTACAGGAACACCACCAGATCCTGAGCTGGTGGAACAGCCTGTCAGGTATCTCCTCCAATAGCATCACCACCTGCCCAAGATGGGCAAGGGCTGTACTCCAAACAATTCCCTTCCCACAGACCTGACCTCTGTGGCTTTGCCTTGCTCTTTTCCCTTTCCAGGCTCGCTGTGCCCTACCCAGTCAAGGAAACCAGCAGAATCGGGGTGCACATCTCAGAAGCAGCTTGGATGTGTTTTTAAGGTACAGGTGTGGGCAGAATGGGAGTTCATGACTGAGTCATGCAAAATACCTTGAGAGTGGGCACACGATGAGCACACCTTGCCTTCCTCCCCTTTGCTGAGTTACTGCCACAATAGCATCAGCTGTTCTTCTAGGCACTAAAAGCACAAGCATTGTGCCTGCACAGCTAACGCTTGAGGATGGGCAGGCTCCTTTGTGGTGTCCTTCATCCTTAACCACCAGTGGAGCAACACAGGGCTGTCCAGCGCAAGGGATTTAATAGCAAGCAAAGGAAACGGGGCAGTTGTACGTTTTTCAATTGCTGGAGAAGGAAACGGATGAAATGGGGAAATTAAACACTTAAGCAGTACTTCACAAAACAATCCTGCTTTAAGACTATACTTTTAACTTTTCTGAAAATGAACTGCTGGAGCTTATTGGGGTCAGGGCTGGCAGCAGCATTTCTTGGGCTCAGCCAGTGGCAGCTGATTGCCCCCACACTGATAGTTCAGCTGCAAGTTTATTTCTATCCGTTCTTCAGTGAGAAGTTACCTTCTCTAAGGGAAAAAAAAAAGACAGGCAACTGCTACACGGGTGGCAGGCTGAGGTAGTTCAGAGCACATCTATCAAGGCAGCAGAAATGGTGCTCCATGCACAGCCTCAGAGGCTGGTGCTGCCTGGTGTTAAAAGGAGCAGCCCAAAACAGTATCAAAAGCATCTAGTGAAATACAGGCCAAAAAATTATCTTTCCTTTAAGGTAACCTCATTAATTCTCTTAAAGCAGCCTGTTAAAAAGAAAATCTTCTGATTAAATCACTTATTCATTAAGAACAACAAGCAAAAGAGTACGAGAGAGGAGCAGATCATACAGTAACTTAAACAGTTCTGATGGGCTGGGGAAGGGGATAGGACACACGCGGCAGCCTGACAAGACTCCTAGTCTGCTCGGGTAGTACGCTAACAGCATCATTAATGCCACGCTCTGCTCTCTGATAACACACACTATTCTCTGTTAATGCTACCGGATGTTATGTAGCACTCATAAAATGAACTCCCTGGTGCTTATCTGCAAGTTTTCTTTGGATATTGTTATACTTTCTCTCCTGAATACATTCTGGGCAATGGGATGAGCCCTGTGAGCACAAGGGAGCTTTACATAGGAGGAGTGTAATTAAGAATATACCTTTTAAAGTTCATGGATTGGATTTTGAGCTGGGGTAAACTCTTATGTCTTCATTAACTTCTGCTGAGCTTCAATGTTTATACAAGCTGGTGGCATTATAATTTCAAAAACTTCTTTAGTAATTTCTGCTTATGGCAAAAGCCTGCAGGAAAGCATGCTGGAGATGGGCATGCCATCAGAAAAGGCAGATTCCTTGCATACAGATGAGTTTTCATCTCACAGAAATTTTAATGGCCTGTGGCTAAGATGCAAGAATTGGAAGCATGACTCTCCAAGGCAGTAGGGCAGATGCCTAGTACAAGGATTCACTCTAAGGAAACATATCTGTCTTTAAAAACTTGATTAAAATAAAGATCAAATTTGAGAGAAAAAAATTTAAGGACAAAGAAACTACCCCTGTTCTGCTGGATATACTTCCATCAGAAGTCAGACCAAGCCCAGCAATTCATCTCCTACAGGATCCAAATCCTGGATATGACCCTAATTCTTCATTTTGGAAGATAATAAAAATCTTCCCATGTTTGGTGGCTTGCATTAATCCTGAAACCTTTGTAGTCAAGATGACAGACAACATCTTACTTCAATCAATAAACACCCTTCAGGTGGCAAACACAGTGCCTAGATTTACCTCTTGTCCTTTATGGAAGGAACAGACGTACTCTTCCTTCTTTGTCTGCCACAAAACTCAAACAAGGATAAGCTAGGGAGAACCCATCTTCCAGGGGTTAATCATACAGGACTGTACCTGACAAGATACTGAACACCCTCAAGGCTGTACTTTGCCAGAGAGGGACACATTCAGTCATGCTGGACTGCAACAAAGCATGAGTCAAGGCAGCTCAAGTTGCTATGGCATCCTTGCTGGTTGCTATGGCATGTGTACTGTTATGAATGTTTGGTTCTGGTTTATTATTTTTCAAAGGATTGGCTTAGTTTGTGTAACATAATCTATCAGGCATTAGAAATAAGCTGCCCTTTTTCCTCCAGCTCCTCCTCCTCTTTTCTGAAATGGGTGACATTTTCTTTGTTGTCCAGTCTTGGACTGTCACACGCTTCTCTTCTTGCATGTTTTTGTGCTTCTGCAGAGTAGAGGATTTTAAATTATTAAGAGGAGCCCATGCAGTCATCCATTTGTATTTGTTAAACTTAGCACTTCTGTGCAGCAAATAGAGTCCTCTTGAGATGTGCAACTGTTTGCTATAAAAAGTAAATGCTTTAAAAAGTGTAAAATTACATATGATCAGTGCAGTTTTGCTCATAGCTATTTTCAATAAAATGATTATACAGACCACCAAATAGATTTTGTGGATTTCCCTGGAGTGACATTGAACCCCGTTTCAATGCAAGTGGGCTGCCTCCTGCTAAAAGCTGTAATTTTTTTAAAGTACAAACCAACTCTGAAAAGCAATGGCCTCATGTGGCTCCTTGTTTACTGTGCTCATTGTTTCCATATTAAAATGGCTCAGTTCAGAAGCAAAATTATTACTTAAAAAAAAAAAAAAAAGCAACCCTAAGACCCATAAACTCAGTCAAACTGTGGCACTCAAGCCTGGGGTCTTCCACCTCCAGCTTTCCTCCGATATGCCTACACCTGTACTGCTTCGTACTCTGATGGCTTGCACGGCCTCAGCTGACAGGAGCAGGTAGACACTACTGCAGATGAGGCCCAGAAAGAAACCCAGAAGCTCAGCTGTTTTGACAAAACAAAACAGGATTAAAACAAATTTAAAAATCCAGCCAAATGAATCCCCACCAAACAAACAATCTTCAAACCCCACCACGCCATCTAAGCCATGTTGATGCACCAGCCCTCCTACGCTGATTTGCAAAAAGACAAAATAATCCCAAAGCAAAAAAATCCTACTGTGAATAGCTCTTTCTTACCTAGTTCCCATTTTTATTCTTGTCAATGTCCTATACATCCATCCACAGTAGCAGCTCCAGCTCTCCCGCTGCCTGAGGATGTGAATCCTAAGTTTAAGTTAGCACAAAGAAGGGATCTGCTTAGCCTGTCCTGCCATCTCCACCACCACGAGGTTCTGCTTGGAGCCCCTCTCCTTTATGCAGCCTCTGATTTCTATGCAATTTATGAGAATAAAATGATTGGGAAGCCCCTAGTTCTCTGCCAGCTATCACTGAGGTTGGCTGGTGCCTTGTGGTGAGAGGAGGACATGCAACCCATGCCCTTGGGAAAGCCTGACTCTTCTGCTCCTCAACCACACAGGACCCACGCAGCAACCAGACCTGCTTGGCAGCCTCGCCACTGCACAGCTCCTCTCCTGCTCCTCCGTGCACCCCGGCTGACAATGCTGCACGTCAGCTGCTCACCTGGTTGTGCCCAATGACCCAAGCATGGCCCAAAAAACCCCAGCCTCCCCCAGCTGATGCTTCAGCAAGCAAGTGCGTCGTACAACGTGGGCATATAAATAAGATCATCGAAATTACTGGAAGCTACCAACACCGATATGAAACCTTACACAAGACAGAAAGCCCTAATTATAGTTTCTGAACCTATGAAGTCATCTAATACACATATGTTCCTCTATACTGCAAGGAGGAAAAAAGGAGACATGCTGTACTTAGTACCATCCTCATAAAGAGGAAAGAAAACCAGACTTTGGAAGTTTTTGCAAACTTGTAATTTAGAAAAATCTGCATAACACTAAAAATCAGCTCTACTTTAGTTAATTAAAAAAAAAAACCTGCATTTCTAGCCTTCAAGCCTTCATACTGTTAGTTTCTATTGATTTCTGGATCAAAGTTACTTAACATAAATCTGAAAAATACTTGATATTTCTCCTAAATGCTGAAACTGAGGAATCTACTTCAGGCAGGGAAGGAAGATGGCACGCTTACTGGCTCACGTGTCATCGAAACATGACTACTTTAATCAGAAAACAATTCAAGAACAGAATCAGGCTTCCTCTTTCTTTCTTGGCACTGTACACCCTGTGGAAAATCAGCAGTAAAAAGTGCTAACAATCTTCATTCATAAGTGAAGGACATGGCTGCAACCCTAAATACCCAGTAAGGGGGGAATACTGAGAAAGGAAACGCCATTTTTACAGAATCACTACTTAAAACAGAGCTGCACTCTCTAATATAGCCAGTGCAGAGTCTTTTGGTAACAACAGAATATTGCATTCAAATAATTATGGGGGAAGGACTTAAAAATATCTTTAAAATATTTCAATCACATTTGGCTATAAATTATTTTAAGTCTTACACTGTTTTGCAGTTCTGTGATAAAAACCCTTCTTATTTGCTTGAGACAAGATTTCAGAAAGCTTTAGACAGAGCAGATTTTCTTAAATTAGCTTGAAAATTCAGTTTCCAGGGCAACATATGCAGGTCTTCATACATCAACATTTCTTTGCACCATTTTTATAAATGTGGTTGCTCGCCAGAATGTCATAAAATACTTTTTAAATACAGTAAACTATTTTGATCACTTTGATCCTTTTTTTTTTTTGCTTTTGAAAAAAGCCGACTATCCTTTCTTTTCAGAAGAACCATATCAATAAAACTGTCAAATTGTTTTACTTCAGAGAGGCTTTATCCTAGAAATGCCTGCCGTGACACCCATGCGTGTAATACATTTCTACCAGCACCTGAATGTTTATGTAACATTTCAGTACGCATCCCTTATTCATCATCCCTTTTCTTACTTTCTTTTAAGTTTGCAAGTAGGAGACGTGACTTAGGCTCTACGGCATGCTGGGAGTCTGCTAGCTTATACGTAAAATTAACCTGAATGCTTGTTTCACAGCAGCAACATGAAATTTGCTGATCGCCCACCTTGCACGTTGAGACCCTCAGGGAGTTTCTCACAGCCACCCATACATACACGTGTTATAAAATAAATAAAGCTAACAACACATCCACCTAGTGTCTCCTCCATTCTGAAAGCAGGGGAAAAATAAATCCCTTCACGATGATTATCATTTCCCCTCTGTGCAGGCTTGAGAGGTAACACTGCAGTGAAGTTACTGAAACAGGTACCTGACACCATCTGCAGCAGAGAGGATACGTTCCCTTCTTAGATTTTAACTGGGTTCAGATCAGACCCTCACCATGGGGCACTGCGGGGAGGAGGCAGCACATTAAATACATACAACATCAGGATTGTCTTAGGAAAAGAAGACTGAATGACAGTTACCTGCACATTTTACTCCCTGAGCAATGAGGCCCCACATAAAGTTGGCGCAGTATTCACACCAGTGCGGGCCCCTGAACGTGTGCACCTGGAAGACAGCAGCAGAAAGGAAAATTACAGAAAATGACTCAACTATTTCACAGACATCAATATCAATGTGTCTAAACAAGGCAGAATTCCTCTTCTTCGAAAGCATCACATGCAGTCACTGGCAGCTTCCCTTTATCACCACAGGAAAGGAAGAAAGAAACATAAGAAAGATTTAACCACCGAGACTCTTGCAGACCTACGGCAAACGTGAGCTCTCCATCCCGAGCCATCCAGAGCAGCAGATCCAAGTCTGGGGGAGGTCTGCTCCCAGACCATGTCGGGCAAAGGAGCAATGGTAGTGCACAGCCCTTCTCCCGCCTCTCGGCATCGCTCCGTCTGGGCAGGATCTTAGCCACGGGGTGAGATTTTTGCAGCGACCGTGCAAGACTTCACCTCTGAATTTAAAATGTCTTCTGCTTTGCCATCCCCTCCATAAGGTACTGTGTGAAATGAATAGAGGGCTGCAAGATTTCACCTCAGGCAGAGGGAGTCCTGCCAGGCAAAAATACCAGTGCTACACAGAAATACTGCAAGCACACTTAGGGGCTCTCCAGTGTAGAGTAACTCTAAAAGGAAATTATTCTCTTCAGACTAATGCTACCATTTGAAAATCCAAATGAATCTAGTAAATGGAAACAAGAATCCACTGAACCAGGAAAAAAATTCAAAGCTAAGGAAGGAAAAATCCCATACTGCTTTCAATCCTGGCTCACGTGCTTGTTACAAATCCTGCAGCCACCATTAGCTGCTTCTGATTTTTTTTTTCTGATAAAGTCTCTGCTGTAGGAAACCACAGGATTCTTTGCAGAGAAAATCATTCCTCCCTTAGCCAGTGTAAAAGGCTTCAAGCCTCTACATAGAATAGACAGGCTGACAAAAAAAATCAGTAACTGGTGATCATACAGAAATTAAATTTGCAGTGAAATGTAGTAAAAATGCTTCGGGCTTAAGTCACTTGGTTCTCCACAGTCACTGAGCGGGTTTCAGAGCAGGCAGTAACCTCGCACACGTGCACTGCCCAGTCGGATCAGCGCGGAGCGGAAGAGAGAAGGTGCTGGCTGGAACACACGTGCCTGACACCCCTGCAGCGCTCTGGTTATGAGCAGCAAAACGTGACGTGGCCTGGCTGAGGTGGCAAGCGTCCCCTGTCCCACTGCTGGCCATGGGAAGGTCTGCAGCCTCCTGGGCGCCTGCTGCCCAAGAAGCTGCAGTAAGGGAGATTGCTGCATTAGCCTGGAAAGTTACTCTAGAATTCACAAGTAATTCACGTGCACGTCTGTGCTAAGCTAGGCTTATCATCAACTCTAGCCCTACGCTGCTGAGCATCTCTGGAGGAAGTGTAATGATGCAAAGCGTCATATTTGCCCAGCTGGCACAGGCTGCCTCCCCCCAGCCATGCTGGCTGCCATCCGCACCCACTCTCACGCACCTTTTGAAGGTGTGATGTGCTCCGTGAGCCCCCTTCTCCCTGCAGCTCCAGCTGACTTCTACAAAGCAAATGATGACAAGGCTGTTGGCAGCTGTAATCTCCATTTTCTTTTTCCCTCTCACCACAAAGAGATTTTTCACACCTTCCTCTCCGTTACCCACCTGCACTACCCACATCCTCTTGGCTTTCTTCCTCAGCCTGGTGTTTTTTCCCAGATCTTTGGCAGCTTTCCCTTCCCAGAATAAGCACATTCTAATATCCTCAAGCAAAACGCTGTGCTTTATTGCCTGCAGGACTAACAGAACTTTTCCAGGTGGAAAAAAAAAAGCTTCATTTCAGTCACCCTTTTTTTTTTTTTTTTTTTTTGTCAAAGGAACATTCTGCCCAAAACACCCATTTAAAATATTTATCAATATTTCTGTTGAGAAAAAAAACAAAACAAACTAACAGTTCAAAAGTTTGAGAACAAAATGTTTTTTTCAGAACTCTTCTCAGTTTTATAAGATATATATTTTTTTAAAATATTTCTGATTGCAAAGGAGGGGAAATTTTTCTCTTGTTCCTTGAAATGCCGACATTTTAACTTCTTCCATTAGGCAGAACAAGAACAAATTCCAACACAATATTTCTTGCTAAATAAAAGGAATTATACTGTCTTGTGCTTCTCCACTTACTGATTTCAATTCATCAAATTCAATGAACATGCCATTTGCTGAAGTGTTTCTAATGCCTTCCCTGGGTGCTGGGGTCTTATCTTGTCCTCTCCAGAGCCGTCTCCAGCACCAACACTCACCAAACCTCAGGTGCCCAATTTCTAACTGGCTGTTCTAGTGGTGAACATCCCTCCTTCGTGGCATCTTGCTCCCCACCGTGGTCGGCATGTTTCCACCTCCTCCTAATGCTCCCTTGGAACTCTTCTGCAGAGTCTACCACATCCCAAATCTGCCACTCCAACCTTTTGCCTCCCTTCATTTTTATTATGATTTCTTAAAATGAGTTCAGTTTCTCTTATGTTTCTAGTAACAATTATCCACTTAGAATAAAAAAAAAACAACAAACCTTTCTACTACAGCCAGTTTCCCTGACATTATTCTGGCTCTCAGCTCACCCCTCAGAGAAGTTTACATGATTCATCAACTTAAAAATGACAAGGACAAACCAGACTTCCCTCTTCCCTACCAACACTGCATGTACTGGTTACCCTTCACAAGATCAAGATTGATTTCACCTCAGGATCATTGTCTCAGCACCATCAGCACTGTTCTCTCATCCCATGCATCCAGGCTTCATCCAAATACTGAAATGCCTTTCTGTATCATCAGTTAAGAAATTAACTTTTCTGTTAGATTTATCCAGAGACTGCTCAGCTTTACACTGCCCCATGCAAATTACTTTTTCTTATCCATTACTCTGATTGCAAACTCAAAATAATTTAAAAACTGAGGGCAGGTTTTTCTGTGTTCCACAGTGCTCCACCTTGCTTTGTCCTTTATCTGACACGCAATAAAGAGGTTCTCTGGCAATACTAGTTAGGAGGCCCAAAGGCCATAGTGTCCCTCCCCCCCATAAGGGGGGACATAACCCTGCAGGGTCACCTCTGAAGCCTCTTTGGGGGTTTCTAAGCGGTGCTGTCCTTTCCCAGAGCTCCGTGGTGCCGGAATGTTAATCTTCCCCCTACTACAGAGTGGAACTGGACATCTAACCTGCGCTGGTCTGAATACACGTTGTTTCTGGAAATGAAATCAGACACAGTAAGTGAAGCCAGAAAATAGCGAAAAATTGGTCTTCTGAGGTCAGAACAGCCTCTAATCCTGCTTCTTCCTGCAGAGTAGGACCTGGCAGCATGCTAAAAAGAAACACGTTTGCATCCCCTCTGCTAGTTCAAGAGGCAACACCTGCAAACAATACTGCATTTATTACATGACACTGTTTAATACATCATTCTGATTTTTATATTTAATTCCCCATTCTAAAAATCTGCCAAGTGACTTGCTTGTTTTCAAAACTAAAACATGCGTTCCAGAAAAATTTCTGAAAACACACCCAGCAGAATCCCAGAGATCTCGACTTAAATTACAAGGGGTTCCTTTCCCCTTATAAAAAGAGCATCTGCCATATGCAGATTTTACTGTCTTATAAAATGTGAGAGAGCAGGATTGCCAAGTGTGGCTTTATATCTCCTAACCCTTCAATTCTCACTCCCATCCCCAAAACCTTTTTCCCCTCTCTTTCCGTAAGGCTTCAACTGCAAGTGATTTTTTTAAGAATGTGGAGAATGGGTGAGCAGGAAAGCAAGATAAACTTGTTTCAATCTTAATTTGTAAATTTCCTGGGGAAATAGTAAATTTAAAAGAAAAATATAGATAATTTTCAAGGAAAATACCTGCTTTAAGAACTAGATAAAATCCTATTACTAAGCTGCCCTGCAAGTCTGAGGTAAGAGAAAAGCCTCATGTTGGGCTTACACCTAGGGATTTCTGTTTTGAACTCTCCCACAACATCAGCAAGGTATAATAAACATTTAATTACTGTGATCTTATGTAGGAGGACAGATTTTGCTTTGGCTTGAAAACCATTTTCTTATACACAGGGAAAAATAGCTTAACTCCTGTGATTAATAACTGTAAGCCTTACAGAATTTCATTTATTTTTCCTTTGCATTTAATTAAAATATTTCTTAGAAAAAGAGACAAAGTTTCAGGAGAACCAAATAAAAAATGAGCCAGTGGCTCTGACAACAGATTATGCCACCAGCTGGGAACTCCTTAAGCAGATCTCCCACCATTATTTCTCAGGCTCTATGAAGGTCACTGCTGAAGTTAGCTACCCATGTATCTTGTAACACTTATTTTTTACCCTTTTGGTTTTTACTAGGCAGTTTTTCAGCTAGCCTTGATTGCTATCTGAAAACCAAAAATGAACCAGTAGATAATTAGTATTCCTAACTGGGAGAATCACACTGTATGTCTCCTCAAGGCAGGGAGGAAGAGAGTCAGGAAATATCAGCAAAGTGCTGTGCAAACATGATGTGAAAGAACACGATGGACCGGCAGAGCTTTAGCAAAGCCACTCCTGGGAAGAAAGCAAGGCTGAATCTGACAAACTATGGATATGCAAAATCAACACCAAACACAGAAAACAGAAGTCTTTGTGACAGTGAACAAAAAAGCCTTCCCTGTTGAGAGACTGCTGGTGTCCCTGAACACCCACTCCATCAAGACCCCTGCTCCGGACAGAGCAGTTGTAGCTTCTTCCATGGCCCTCCAAGCTGAACTGCTGGTAAGAATAATGGGGATTGGAAAATCCAGGCATTACCATCTGTGTTGGGATGAAATATATCAACTTGAAAAAAAACATTGGGAAAAAGCATTGCTGATCTACCCTCTTGGGCTACCAAGAGTCCTACGCTCTGGGTAGAAGCCTTGTTGGTGCTCAGGGAGGGAACCAAGCTGACTGGGGACTGAATAAATGGCACACATCCAGCATTTGTACCGTGTGGTGCTCTGAAGGTACAGTTCTGCTGGCTATACTGTCTTCTGAACAAATTACCAAGGATGACGGGACACCGCTGATGAAGGCTGTCAGCTCAGTGGTTCTAGCTGATCTGCAATTCCATCAATTGAATTCTGCCTGTTGGGACTCTATGAAGCTTTTAATTGGATATGGGAGACATCATAAGTCTCAATTAAAACGATGAACTCAGCTCGTGTTATTAATGTCTGTCTTCCTTGTCATAGCTGATTTTATCAGGCACTGAGTGTACCCATACTGGCAACCCAACAGGCTTGCCCCTGTCATCCACCCCTGGTGCAGGCAGAGGTTGCCTGGATGTGAAGGCTACAGAAGAGGTATCAGTGAGAAAGTCGACTCAACTATCAGTTTGGGGAATGCTTCAGTTTAATCATTGCAAATATTACGATGATTAGATAGTGCCTCTAAAACAAGGGTCTCAAGCACTCTCAATATTCCACGTACACGATATTCCTCCTGTGAGGCAAACATCGCTGCTGCTCCGTAATCTGAGAAGCAAAGAGACTGCCATGACAACCCACACGGAAGAGCCGTATCTGCACGATAATCACTCTCATGGAAAGGTGTAACAGAAATGACAGTAACTGAGACCATTGGAACATACCCTCTCCAAAACAAGAGCTGACTTTGCCTGGACCAGCTGGGGTGTTAACGCGGGAGCCAGCCTGGGACCACTCCAATGACTTTGTCCAGCAGCTCTGGAGAGGAGAGATGCTGGCAGAACGCTGCATGGCTCAGAGTATAAATAGCATCGTTATCGCCAGCGGGTACAGTGACACGAATGTTGAGCAGGCAAGCTGTCCTCCAGGTCCTCACCCACTTGGAGCCAGAAGTGCTGTCATGTCTTGTTTAATTTCTGGTTTGCACTGATCATGTCAGCAGAGATGGGAACAACCAGAAATTGCAGTTAGGTCATGCTCTACGAGAGCCAAAGCAAAAAAACTAGAAAGTAGCAGGTTGTTGGCTTTTTTTGCTTGTAAATTCAATGAAAATGGAAACCTTTCTTTCAGGATGGAACAACAGATTTTCTTTAAATTGATATCTAGAAAACTGGAACATTGTCCATTTATTCCAGGCCCAAGTTACTCGATATCTGTGTCCATGCGAAAAATTCTGAAACTAGAGGTGAAAATTGAATAAAATCCTTAAAATTAAAATTGTGTATATATACATACTACATATGTTATATGCAATGAGGTAAATATAATATATGCAATGATGTAAGGAGACTATAAAACCCTAAGAGATTCCTAAAGAAACACTTTTGGAATGATGCTAGAGGCTAATTTGGAGGAAAAGCTGCTGATGATGAGAGAGCACAACATGTGCTATGTGCTCCTTGAGGCAAACTCCCAGTCCTCCCCAGTAGAGCATTTCTATGTTTCACCACAGACATGAGCTGGTCCGCTCTTGGGGCTGTGCACATGGACGACTCACATCTGAGGATTAATAAAACTGCTGGTGTGGTGGGAAGGAATTATTGCTTCAGTAAATAAAGGATTTAGAAAAAAGGCTTTTTTTTTTTTTTTTTTTTAATTGGTGGCAAAGCTTGAATTCAGGGACTAGCACTAAGAAACCAGAAAGGGTTAAATAATATTGTGCTATTTGGAATCTGCTTTGGAAAAGCCCTAGCTTTTTCAAAAAAGTAAAAAAAGTAAAAGTAACACTAAATAAATACCTTAGGAGACTAAAATCCATCAATGCCTAAGTGCTTTTCTGGCTTAAACTCTTATTATGAGTTTCAGAAGCAATAACACAGAGCTGATGAGATCTTCTCAGAATTTTTGTGGAAGTTTTTCTCCAGTTTTGTTCTCCAGATATTTTCCCCACCATTTTTTCCCCTCAAGTACTAGGAGTCTAAAAGAAACATCAGATTTCCTGAGGTTTTCTTATCTGTGAGAACGCACAGAGACTCTCCCTGGGGACTGTGCTAGAAGCACCCAGCTCTCTCTCTGAATATTCATTTGAGTGCAGTGACTCACTTAAAGATGTTTTGAAAATATGCTCAGTGCCAGGTCTGTACCTAATAAAAAATCAGCATCCTCTTTTCAGCAGAGCTAGACCAATTTACCCCAAATCAGCATTCGCCCCAGTTTTCAGAAGATCAGAAATAGAAATGAGTTCAGGTTAGAAGTCACAGAAGAATGGCTCTGCTTAATATAGTACGCGTTGGTTACAGTTTCTGGTCTTGTCGCAGCATTCCTTCTGCACTTTCCAGCTCCCTGTTCCCAGTGTTTAGGCACGGCTTTGCTGAGCAGCTCTTGTTAGAATAATAAGATTGGGCACGGAAGCAATTTGCTATGACTTTTTACACTAGCAAAACACCTAGCAGAGATGCAATTACACTGGCAAAATCTGGGCCAGGGCCAGTTAGCTTATTTGTTTCAAATCAGCAGCGCAAATTTCACTGGCAGAGTAACTCTTGTTACTCGGCACTCTCCCCGTTAAAGTGATGCTTGAGTCTGTCTATGCAGGCAAAGCCTTTCCAGCAGAGACTGGTCCTCACCTGAGCCTTCACTTTTTGTGTATGTTTAAGGCTGCATTCTACCCTCAAACATTTCTGGAAAAGTACATTGTCTCTGCTCTGGAGCTTCCCCTTCGGCCTTTCAAATGGGTCACTCTCAACAAGAAAGCCAGGATGTTGCTTCAGTTGAGGAATCTCAACAAACAAGACTCATCAGTATCTCTGCTGACTTGGCTTAAGCAACCGTGGAAAAACATCTCTCCTCCCTGGAAGAAGTGTTGGCTTGAAAGGGAATTATGTTCTGAATGTTCACTGATTCACCAAGCAGCCTTGCAACTGTTATTTATTACGATCAATTGACTGTGCCGTCTCGGGCCTTAGTAAGATAGTGACTAAGAAACAGCACGACAGTACCAAATATTGCACAGAAAGACAGCAAAAAATAGTCTTCTGGAGACATATCTATTTTGTGAATAGCACGAGAGAAATGAGACAATATCCTAGGGAAAATGATGCATGGAAACACGGATTTCAGTCCAGCACTGACAGGCACAGACACCTTCTTGCTTCAGTGAAGCACCACAGCACTAATCCAGGCAGAAGAGCGGTTTTAAGCCTTGAACTATCGGTCGTTACGAAACACCTGCAGAATGCTCTGCCGGCTCAAGTCATCAGGAGCCAGAGGTGTCTGAAGGAATACCTATAACCAGCCAAGGGAGCTAGAAACTCCCCAGGGGCCATGAGTCACAAAAGCTGGAGGGGAGTGAAGACCTTTAAGGTCTTTTGTCCAGGCTTATTTTAAATTTGCCAAGTGACGGGGAAGTTATTGCACTGACTAACAAGTTTCACCACCCAGGAGATTTCTTACTGTTAATCTCAAATTTTCCCTTTAATTTTCCTTTTAAGCTATCATTCCATAACTTCCAGCTAACGCTTCTCTTCCGTGACTGCCCTCCTTGCCATTAATATTTTTCAAGTGTAATTTTGCTGTTTTCTCTAACCCCACACAAACAGCAGGCAAAGGAGCGAGGTCAGTGCCTAAGTCTAAAGCACAGCACCAGGTGGGGAGGAGGTGTGGAAGATGTTCTGTGTCAGGTAGGGATGGACTCTGGGCAGAAGGTACCTCATTAGGCATATCTTTTTTTTTTTTTTTTTTAACAGTAAAAAGCTATGGGATGTAGGGGAGAGATGGAGAGATGAGGAGATGCAGAGAGGGAAGGTCTGGAGGATGGAGCAAGGGGAATCCTGCACATTCAGTACCCTAATAAAAACTGTCTCACCAGTAACAGAAGATGGGGTAACCTCAAACTCAACTCAGATTCCCATGGCCTAAAACCCACCTCACACATCCCAACCTAGAGCTCCTTCTGGTCCTCTTCTCAATAACCAACCTGGAATGTTTCACTACACATGGCACCTTGGCACAGGGTCCCCTCAAATCTGAGGTTCCTGCTGTTGCCTGAAGCTCCTCTTTCACCTGGTGCCCAGGAGTTGCCCAGCTCCTTTCTCCTTTTAAAACTATTGAATGGATCAGATATCAGATAGGTAAGAAATTCTATTTTAATTTACAAGCTATCACAGTTGCTGCATTTTGAGGACAAGATAAGCAAATATGGGATTTGTAAGGGACAGAAAAAAGTGCTCTTTTTCTGCTTTATTCTACTTTTATTGGTAGGGTCCATCTGTAGAATAAATTCATGGGAACGCTTAGGTATAAATCTACTCTGTCTACTTCTATGAAATGTTACAGAATTTTCCCCTATGATAAGCCTTCTTTTTGTAAAAAAAAATAACACCACTGGCTTCAGCTATGCTCATTGTCAGCACTTCAAAGAGCACCCCACAGATCTCTCTGAGCTTCCAAATAGAAGTTCATCTACACAGTGGTGGAAGAACAAACTTGATATGCATCACACAGACATGTCCTTACAGTTAAGTGTGTACCAGACAGTGTGGGGAGATCTCTTCCCCATAATGAATAAGAAACTGAAAGAGACTGCAAGTCTCACTCAATGAGTTGCATTTCAGAACAGCAGAGTATATGGAGAGGAGGCAAAAGAAATCAAATATGCAAAGAGACCCAATCAAGTCACAGTCACAGTCCTGGCTTACCTTCAAATCCCATTATTCAATTAGAGCCAAATAAAATGCTGTGTCAAACAATGTAGATCTCTCTTAGATGATGTATTTGAATTAACAGAAAATGAATCTTTTATATTACATTTATAGAGGAGAACAGAAATATTAACTGAAAAAAAAAGTTATAAAATAGAAAAAGCCCAAATACATTTAAAAAATAAAATATTTTTAATACTTAACTCTCATGCTGAGGAATAACCATTAAAAATTCAGTCAGATCTGAATTTGTAAGTCATCAACCCTTTCTTTACTTATGGAGATAAATTTAAGTGAATTCAGACACTCTGTATTTGCATTTGAGATTTGCTCATAAGAGACTAGACCTCCCTAGTCAGGAGAATATTATGGAGCTGGAGACCATTACCTGCCAGCTCTGCCCTGTCATGCCGGCTAGCCAGCCTGCTCATGTTCCTGCAGATTTAAATAAGATCAAAACCTTCCAAAAACCCAGCCATGTCAGCACTCCTAGCAGAATAGTATTTATATTCTTCTTTCAAACAACACTTGGAGCAAAACATAGATTAACAGATGTATTCAGGAGACCTCTTTATGATTTAAGAGTTAAAAGCAGCTTTTGTGTTCACCCTGTCCCTAGACACCTGCACTCCTGTGAGGGCCATCACCACATAGCATCTCTTGCCACCATGTTCCTCTACTTGAACTTTGCTGGAGGCAACGGAGCCTGAGGGTCCAAACTCCATCTGCGTCCCTACCTACCCACCCGAGAAGGGCAGGAGGTGCAGGGACAGAGGGAGAACTGAGGCCTCCTAACCCGTGGCCAAGCCTCTCGGGCATTCTCTAACCCCTGCCCACCTCTGGAGCTGCTGCTGCTGCCTTCTTCCCTTCTCCAAGACAACAGTGCTAGTTGTTGTGCATTAATGGTTCTCTGCTTTTCCTCCCTCTGCTGGGATGTTACAGCATTTCCAGTGTAAAGGGATTTCTGAGACCCCTTCATTTCTGTGACTAGCGATGTGCCTGATCAAACAAGCAGCCAGGAAAAGGTTGGGGATCCCTCTATCAGGAAGAGAAGATAAGAAGAAGCCGCAGAGGTACAAAGCAGCATGCATCCTCCTTTTTCCTGGTGAGAGCCTCTAGGGACAGCAGTCACTGTTGGTTAGCTGAACTATATAAAAATATTTAATTTCTGGGCTGTTTTTTCTTGTTTTGTTTCAAAAGTCTAGCTCCAAGACTCTGGGACTGACATTTCCTTCCTTCCCACATGGGTGGCATGTGGGACATTTGCTGCTTGGCAGGGAACTTAGGAGACTTCTGTAGACATTTTAAACAATGACGTCTACACATGTGAGAAGAAAAATTTGACAGACGCAAGGAATGATAAAAGAGAGAAGTGCATGAGCTAACGATGGCCATTCGTTTCAGATCCATAACACAATAATTTTGAAGGGCTTATGGTTATTTTTTTAAAAATGGAACAGTGGACACATTTAGAGCTTGTGAATGCCAGCAGCATTCCTTCGGAGGTAGGCTGGTTGCTGCGCATCCTTTAAGGGGCAAGGGGTTTGTTCCCTTCTACTTTTTTATAGCAAAAATGATCTATGTAAGGTGACTCCATTTCACTGACTTGAGAAAAGAGTTACATCTCAAGGTATATTCTTCTGGTAACTATATGCATAAAGGAACTACAGTACAACCATTACAAAGAAAACTATCTGCGTGGAAAGTTTGTGCTGTGGCTATGACCTTGGATCAGACACACAGTTTGTTTTTGAAAAAAGACTGGAAAACTCATAGCTTCCTAACTTTACAGAAGCAGTTTCTGGAAGAAAAACAAATAAACAAACCCAAATGAATGAACATCAGGTTATCAGATTATTTTCAAAACAGCTGTGTTTCAGGCTGTTAAAGGGAAGTAACTAAGGAATATAGATGTGTGCAAAATTGAATACCTATTATCTTATCAAATTGCTATTTGCTGGCATCTGTAAGAATTCTCTTCAAACTTTAAGAAACAAACATAAGTTGC
This sequence comes from Tetrax tetrax, assembly GCA_009806455.1. Lineage (NCBI taxonomy): Eukaryota > Metazoa > Chordata > Aves > Otidiformes > Otididae > Tetrax > Tetrax tetrax. Next base: position 74,142 of record WHYT01015149.1, on the reverse strand, counting down.
AAGACATTTAAGATCTCTAGGACACCTCAGGAGCCTGTGAAAAAAAGCTCTGCATCTAGCTGACAGCCAGCAGGATTGTTATGCCCAGCGTTCATATTAAACATTTTTTAATATAACATTTTGTACATGGTTTTCAAATTTGTGCTTTAAGTCAAACAAAACACCCTGACTATACAAAGTTTCCAATTTTAGTGATTATCCAAACCAAAAAGTCAGAAGGCATTTTAAATAAAATCAGATGGACGATAGGTAAGTATATACATGTGCATACATCTGTACATTCACACATATACATGCGTGTGATGGAAATCACAACTGAAAATAAGACACAATTAACAGACGCTTATATCATCAGATGCCTGTATTATATTAATGATTTCCTATTCTCCTAAAATAAATAAAAGCAAAAGCAACATGGGGGGAAAAAAATCCACACATTAAAGATAAAATCTGGGCTTCAGGTACTATATTGTCTACAGGAATTCAGTATAACATCAATTTACTCAGTCTTACAACTAAAGACTGCCTATTATCCAATGCATTTGAACAGTAAAGGTTAAATGACTAAATCCTTACTGGACACTTACTACAGATACAGACACAAAACACAAATACATTGTATTGACATGTCTCTCTCTTACCAAGAGCATGGTTTATTTAAAATAACTAAAATGATACTTCGACGCTACATAGAAGACTGAGTAAATCTCATTAAAACACAAGGTAGTTGCTAAAGCCAGCAGCTCTGATAGCCCCATGGTATAAGCCACGCTGCTTTCAACACCCTCGATTCATTAACACAGAAGAAACACCAGAAAGTAAGGGAAATGCAGACCATCTGCTCAATCCAGATGCAGCAGAACACGCTTCTTACCTCCAAAGCGGTTTACCAGTGACAAACTGAGATAAGATCGGTTCAATCCTCTCATCACAGATCAAGAAGATTTTTTGGCATCGTAAGTAAAACTGAACTACGTTCATTTGAATTGAAAGAAAACTTTGCTGTTTTTTCTCACCTTTAGCATCTCTCCCGGTATGAAACAATTCTAAATAAAAGAGACAACTTAGATATGGCACATATTGAAACAAATACACGCACGCAAGCGGTCAACAACAAAGTCCTTGTTCTGATGACACGTTCTAAAGATGTCTCATTGATTTAACCGGCAATGGGATTTAACTGAAACATTTAAGTTCCCAGAAACTCAGAGTCTGCATACGTATGATCTCCTTACAATACCAGACCCCTATTAAAACACAAACGATAGCCCCCGTGCCTTGAAAAGAAATAAGGAGCACGAATTCTTACCTTGAAGTTATGAATCTTCTCGTATTTCGGAATATGCTCATTTTCTTTCAGAGTTGCTCTTCTGACAAGCGATGTCAGCTGCGAATAAGCAAAGAGTTTCAGAGGCTGCCAGATTGTCACAGACGACTTCTGCGCGCCCAGTTTCATCCCCAGGGCCGCTATCAGTAAATCTTGCTGCCGGCTCTCCCGCCCCGAGCCGTGCACCGCAGCCCTGCCCGCTCTGTGCCCCGACCAGGACTCTCTGGACGGCATTTCGGAGCTGACGGGGGAAGGAGGAGCGGCCCCCCGCACCGATCCGCGCCCGGTCTCTCTCAGACCCGACGGGAAACACCGGCAAGGGCCATCTCGGGAACCTAAACTGCTGCGCAGGGCGGCGCGGCCATGCCAGCGCACCCGTCGGCCGCGCGGCTTAACTCAGCGAGGCGGGCCCGCCGCCGCGCCGTGCCGTGCCGTGCCG
>WHYT01015149.1:0-54005 GCA_009806455.1 Tetrax tetrax | reverse complement strand
ATACGACTGCTTGACAGAAGCAGAGCCGTTACCAAGCTGTGTGACACTGAGGCAGGATATGCCAGTTAAACACCATGATAAAAGCTACCCAGAAAGCCAAGAAATGAGATCTTTTCACTCCTAACTCTGACCGTGGCAAGGAAAGGAGTCCCCCATGACCATGAGTTCAAGCTGAATTATCAGCCTCAGCAATTCTCTCCTTACTTTGCAGCAGCTCGTTACCACAACCCCGTTCTTTCCTTGGGAAAACAAGCTGCACTAAAAGGAGGCCAATCCCAGCCAAACTTGGTAAATACAGAAGGGGACCAAGAGCTGGTAGAGCGCAGCAGATGCCACCTCCCTGCCTCAGGGGGCTGCCAGCATCACTGTTCCCCAGACGAAGTGTGCAAGACAGTTCATGAGCAAGGAGCAAAGCATCATGAAAGTCTAGAATTTGTCTCCAGTAAATCCTTCAGATGAAGCCTGTCATGTACAGCTTTGCTTTCAGTCCTTTCCATCCTTCATAGCTTTGGTTTTGGTCCATCCTATCTTCCTCTCCCTCCTGCCAGGAGCCTGGGCCATGGAGGTGGTAAGCTACACAGTGAGTTAAAGCAGCTACCTGTGCCAGGTACTCCTCTCCTTGAGGAGTACCTCCTCTCTCTCCTCCCAGCAGCAGAGAGACTGGGAGGACTACTCACATAGTTTTAATTTAAATATTACACCATTATGAATTGCTAGATGGAGGCTAGAGAGGTCTGTCTTGCAGCTATGAGACCTATGGGAAGAGGAGTTGATGGAGCAAGAAGCTCTGCCTAAGGGAGCAACCCTCACACTGGCCAGCTTCTCCATCTCGCTCCCATTTAGTCAGCATTTCCTATTTCAGCTAACAGCACCACATTTTCCTCCCTTTGCTGTCTGTGGTGTCTCTCCTCGCTGCCCTGTAGGGAGCTGTGCCGTTGTGTCCGAGGCACGACTGACTTTCTTTGCAGTGAGGAGTCACTCCAGCAAAAGCCTCTTGAGTTGTGACACGTCAAGGCAGGTTGTATTAAAAAAATACTGTAAAAGTCATTTATAAATGCCACAAGACAATGTGCTCTATAGGAGTGATAACAGTCAAAATGTAATGCAAATTGGCAGCTGCACAAATGCTACTCTTGGCAAATGCTCTCTGTTATTAATATACTACATCTAAGTATCAAGAGAAAACAGGCTGTTAGACTAATCTTCTGAAACCACAAGGGACTGGTGATAGTTTATTTCTCTTCTGACCCACGCTGTTATAAGGATTTCCTCAAACAAAAGGAAAAAGAAAATGAAAAAGAAAAAGAAAAAGAAAAAGAAAAAGAAAAAGAAAAAAAAAGAGAAGGCACATGAAAAAACTTAACCATACTCTTTGATGAGGAACCTTACTGGTCTCTTAGCAAGGAAATGTTGATGGCAGCCAAACTTTATGAAATAAATAATTTACAATACTTCCTTTATGATATCCATTTAAGAATCATATTGGTAAAATCAGTTTTTACAATAAACTTCTCTGTATTTTTGTAACTGAAAATGTGTACACTTAGGGATAATGACAATTATGTAATCCACAAAGTCATTCTATTATTATATTTATTAGGGTCTTTTTCATTTATTCCTCATGGAATAGAAGCTTTGGCTACAGGTATAACATGGGCAAGTGGTATGGAAATTTCTTTTTATGTCTCATTAATATTTTCTTACTTGATATCTAATATTCATTTCATATTAGTCTTGCCTGGCAGTCTATTGTGTCTAATATTAGCCTTTTTTGTTCTACACAGTAATACTCAGTTTAGAGTAATTCAATATATGTTATAATTGAAAACTGCAGCTCATTAATTTCTAAACACTCTTTGTATTTCAGACCACACCTGCTTCTTTGGCTCACCCTCTGGTTTGAATCCATCCACTTCTTCCTGACTAAGCTATGTTGCTATGATACATGTGCTGTCACAGTTTCTTTCTTCAACGTTCTTTCAGTCCATAATCATACTTATCTAGCATCAATAAGACCAAAAGTGCAAAGTCTTCTAATCCTTCCTTAATTATCACTTGATTCAAAACCCCATGAATCCAGGTGAAAACAATATTTAACCTGAAGGAATGCTTGAGTTGTGACATGGACACACAACATTCTTGCAAAATTTATAATGGTGAAGACGTGCTTATGGACCACCTCACTGTAGAAAAATTACAAAATGAGGTAGCCCCCAGTATCCATCAGTGCTCCTTGCAGCCTCTGATTACCAGTTTTCTGAGTGCACGTGCATCCCTGGGCAAAGCTGCACCAGCGCTGTGGGTCAAGGTCTACATTCATTTTACACAATGCAATTAGGCAGACTCAGAAAATGAGGTGGGCTGATCATCCTTCAAGCGAGTCTCTTATGTGGGCTCCCACTGTCCTTGCATAAATCTCTATTTAAATCAGGACTGATGTGAAACCTCCAATGAATGAAACCACAGTGGAACTGGCAGTGGAATTATACTCAGCTCCCGAAGTCAAATTATCAGTTATTATCGAATTATCAGTTTATTGCCAGCCATAAAATCTTCTAATCCCAGGCTGCATTCCCAGAAAAGGCTCGTTTTACATTCTGTTGACCAGAGTTCCAATTTTCTCATTTCTCCTTTTCCACATATGGTTCATCTTTCCTATTTATTCCCTCTTAGTTTCCTAATTAACATTTTAAAATGCCTCTGTCATGAAAATTGTCATATTAGGGCAGGAAGCATCCCATTTCCCTAGTGAAAGCTATAACCATTAAAAATTCTTACTTGAGACAGGCACTCAAGAAACCATTGTCTCAAAGAGTTAAACCCAGCACCTTTGAAACAAATTTAAATAATGTCTTGATTTGAAAATGGAATCATAAATTCATAATCCTCATTATAAATTTGGTGTGTGCAGATTATTTACCTTTTAGGGGAGAAGCAGGCATTGGAACGTGGACAGGTTATACAACTTCTGTTACATAGGAGGGACTCTGGGGTTCTTGGGTTTTTTGTTTGCCTTTTTTTTTTTTTTCCCAGTAAGTCTGTGGTTTCTTGCAACATAATGCTTAGTTCATGTCTATTTTCACTTGAAATACGCCAGTCCTGAGTTCCAAACAGTAGCTCAAAGATTTGACACTTGGGATTTCAGAGGCATATGATCTTTGGACAGAAGCTCTTATTTTGAGTATAAGGCACATTGAAGCTATAAGACTACGTTTGGGGTATAGTTCCATTTCTTAAATTCATTGGCAATGAACAAAATTATTGGCAATGAACAAAATTTTTATCCAGCACAAGTACTGGATGAAACTTAGTCACATTTTTCATCTTATCTTAGAGGGCAGTTTTTTATTTGTACTGCCACCATCAACTAACACTTCAAGTGACACTGCTCATAAGGTTTCTAACACTGAGGCTGTTTGAATTTTCAACAATCAAAATATCCCAAGAGAATTAACCCATAAGGCCCATAAAAATAATTATCCAGAAAGCATTATCAACGTGCTGAGCAGTGAGTCTGCCTTGTGAACTCCAGTGTGTGACAAAGGTGATTGGCAGCTTCCAGGCACCAGGCTGCAGCGCTGCGGCAAATGCTAGCAAGGATTTGGAGGCTGAAATGAATGAGAAGCTGTCACTTAAGAGACCGAGCACTTCAAATTCTGTGAAAGATAACAACACATGATACTTTTTGCAATTTCTCTGCATTTCTATTAAACACATCGTTACTCTAATCATCAGCCAATTCACAGAAATGCCTGAATGCAAATGTAATTTGCTATCATATTAACTTTGGTAAACGCTTCAAGATATTTCCAGCAATGTAAAAATTATCGGAAATCTTCAACCAATAAACGATTTGATACATGATACAAAGCGTAAAGCTTTTAAAATATTTCACCATTACATGCAAAATGGAAATTGGGAATACAGCCTTTCATATTTTCACAGTATTCCTCCACTCTTCTCTCAGGAAGGGGAAAAGCTGCTTGCCTCTAAGTGCTACTAATCTAATCCACAAATTGGAAATCATAACAAAATATGCTAAATTACATACACATATGACTAAGGTTTAATAGAGGACATTATACATTGTGATATTAGCTCTAATGTTCCTTAGGCAAACTATTTCAAACTGCTTTAGCTCTAACCAAATACAATAATAATCCCCACTAAAAAGTAATATAGTCTAGGGCATTATAATATGAACTTCACTATTAGAAACACATTATCCTGTAGTTATCTTGGAAGCTGTATGGATGTAAAGAATATCAATATTAAGATGATGAGGATTCGAGCAGCTGTTCATCAGCTGAGAATTAGATTTTTCAGCGTGATGATTCTTACCTTGATTAAATATCAGGACTGTAGAAACAGTCAATGCTAGAAGCAACACTGTTTCTAACTGCTGATGCCATGCAGAAAAAAAAAAAGGTTAAATATGGAAAGTTTCATGTTCTAAAAGTTAATGATCAAAGGAAGACTTTGCAAAACTGTCAAGAGTTGCTGTCTTCGCTGATGATGAGTGTGACAGGTTTGAAGTAATAAGAGCAAGCAGTTTATTGAGCTTAGTAAGAAAACTGCTCTCCTTACTTTGTTCAAATTCAGAAAAGAAAAACATTCAGTTAGAGACTAAAACTGAGCAGCAGAAGTTTTATCTGAAAATACATTTTTTTTTCTTGTGAAAGATTAGAAGGAAAGAAACAAGGGCAAGAACAGATCAGTTTCTGTGGCATTAACCACAGGATAAGTGGTGGTGTTTTTTTTTTTTTTCTTTCACAGCCTGATACTTCATTTAGGCACCTCTCACTACTTTTCTTTCTGCTACCGCTTCTAAAAGAAGCGTTTCACTTTTCATGGGTCTTAAGGGCTTGGTAACCACTTATGAATAGGCAATTATGAGTGGAGCAGATGTGCCTGCCTATCAGGGGATTCTCTAACCGAATGGGGGGGCAACACACCAGACCGCCACGGCTCCGCATCTTTCCCATATATGTACAAAAGCCAAATCCCGTGTATTAGTACTTGTAAGCATGCAAATGGTGACCAATGTAAAATGCTTCCTCCTCTCCCATCTAAATAAAAACTACCACTGACCCCAGCCTGCCAACAGTAAGGAAAAAAAGCTTATCTGAATAATGATAGAGGTAAGTGGAGAAAACCCCTGGTAGTCAGACCAGGGTAGGCAGAGATTTACACAGGCTGCAAAGAGTTGCAGAGGGTATAAAACACAAGACACGCTGGCTATCAGTTCACTGCCAAAGGTCCCACCAACCCCCTGCAGCCCCAGCTTTTCCTTGGGCCTCTCATGTTCAGCTAGTGACCAGACCTGACCCTGCCTAGTTTATGAGATTAGACCCAATCGTAGCCCAAGGTGATTATCACCAGCTACACAGTGTCAAGTTATAAAGTTTAAGTGAAGTAAGAAACCTGTAAATAACAAAATTATCCTTTTATAGGGCTCTTAATTCAACAGTCCAGTCTGTTTCCTGTAGAAGTGATTAGTAATTGAAAATAATTAGGAGATGCCAGATGGGAGGAGGAGTTAAAAAAAAAAAAAAAAAAAAAGACCCCAAACTCACACAGCTAAGGAAAGAGAACAACAAATGAGGGAGCTGCCAGCTAACAACCCACCACAGTCCCTCACCATCCAGGAAGCTCTTTTGCATAAATGATAACCACGCGCCTGCTTTAGAGACTGCTCTGAAAGAGACCCACCTTCTGCTTTCTGTGGCCGCTGCATGGATTATTCAGTGGTGAGAAGGCATAAAAAGTCAAGGGAAACCACAGTTTAAAACAAAACAAAACAAAAAACCACACCAAAAAACCCCCAACACAATAGAATTATAATTTCCTTATACATGGCTATGAGGCTTCCCTGCTATTCATCTAGGCAACCTTCTGGGAAACCTGAAGTATAAGGCCCATAGGGAAGGTAAGCAGCAGACTCCTACAGCGTGTTAGGACTGAAGCCGTGACAGCTGTCCATTGCTCATCAGGAGTTGAGCTGGACCTCTATTTCTGTGTCACATCCACTAAGGTCCACCAAGATGGGAAAAATTTCCCTCCCCCTGGAGAGCTCCCAAGGAAAGCTATCCTCTTTGGCTCTTCAAGAGCAAAGGAAAACTCCTTCCTCTCTCCCTGCGATCCTTCTTGCGCTAGCTAGCCTACCCCAGTTAAAAAGGAAGGAAACTTCTGCCAGTACACATAAGAGAGGCTAAGGCCATACAGTACTTTTTGAAAGGCACTGAAAATGTAACCAGGTCCAAACCACCAAACATTAGAAACCCTGGAAAGAACTGCTGGTGAGGTCCTGGCACTGACTTACCTTCCAACACTGAGAAATACAAGAAAAGAATAACAGCTTATTCATTGCTAATGGCTTCATTTTATCCGGAACAACACAACCAATATTCTTCAGACTTAATTGCACAGCAACTGTACTGCTTTACAGGCTTTTTAACAGTTATGTACACTGTTCATTTTACAAAGGCTCGATCAGGCACAGGGCATACATGGATGGCAATTACTCCCCCCGCTTTTGCTGAGGGTCTGGTCTGTGAATCTGAGAGATCAGACCCTCTGATTTGACACGGCAGCTGCCTGTCCCAGTATAATTAGACACTAGACTTTCTGAGGACTGTATTTTTGTGTACACATCTCATACGCCAGATCATAAAAGAGCCACGCTTACATGAAAAAGCAGAAATTAACATGAAAAGTCATCTCAGCTAGCAGATTTGTACCCACGACAAAAGGCTGAAGCAGGATGCTGATCCTCAGCTGTGCTTACCTAAAAAAAAGAGGAAACCTCTCTAGAGGAGCAGCATTGCAACAGGAGGCATGCTGTGCATTTAAAATGCAACCTGACCTAAGCCACTCCTCACTGTCTGAAGTTTGTGCAGCCTTACTTATTTTGAACCTTGTAATACTAGAGCAGCAACACGCAATCAGGCTACCAACACAAGCACACAACTTTACTGTGTAAGCTTCACATTAATTTGCTTGGAAGGCAGAGGCAGGCAGGTGAGGTCCTGCATGGCTAACTGGAATCAGCTGGGATGCCATTTGTAGCTGGCAGGATCTAATAGAGCACAGCTGAGCATCAACACCACTGGCAAGGAGAGAAGAAGAAAGAACTTGGCCTGGGACGAACAGAAGAGCTATAGGACTGTGTTTACCACTGGAGCTGAGCTACAGGTCCAGTTAGAGACCCCTAAAAAACAAGTTTAGCTTGCTAATTTATCCTTTATAAGCATGAAATACTGACAAGAGAAAAAATAGATATTCTGTAACCTGGAGATTAAATTAGCAAAGTTTATGCTTCATTTGGAAGCTCTGAATCTTAAAACAAGATCAGTTTATATAATCTTTCTAGTGTATCAATTTTACTGCCACACTGAACATAAATAAGGGCTTAGGCTACTCCCGGTGATTATGAGTAGAAAAAGCACTCTGCAGTTTGGTGAAAACTGCTGATGCCTGCACACTTCACAGTACGTGTGATTAGCTCTCCTTTCTCAGGTCTTAATAAACATATAGTTAAAGACTTACAAAATGCATTATAAAAGGCTTATAAAAAGCCATCATAACCATTTCAGTCTTCGTTTGAACTGTATGTGCCATATATGATGGCATACCTGGCACCAGATCCCTACTGCCATCAATGCTGATGCACAGAAAGGGAACATGAAGACGACTGAGGCTGGGGCAATCTCTGCAGATACACCGGAGCAGCTAGCTAAAAAGTAGGCTTGTCTTTCATCCTGCTAGGAACTTTCTTGGTATTGACAAAATTTTCTGTGCTTTGAAGTCTCTGCTGAAAGATAGGCTAAACCCAGAAGAAATAAATAGAAAATTTTGCCTTCCACAGAGTTATGTTTTATTTATAAATTACATTAAACTTACAGAGTGATTGTCATGGACACCCGCGCAGGGACTGGAAAGGAACATTTGCGAGAAAAGAGCTGACAATCTCCTCAAGTTAACCCATGGGATTCTTCAGTGCTCAGCCTCCTGCATCTTTCAATGTACTTTAAGGTAAACATTTATTAGTTGTACTTTTAAAAATATTGTTGCTTCATCACTGCCCTTGTTATAGCTACAGCTTGTCTACAGTTTTATACATTATACACCCATCTTTTCTCATCAAATTAACTTAATTCAAGTAAATGGAAGTATTTCAAACAAGTTTCAGCTTCAAGATTGCTTCACTCTCAAAGCACATCTTCCTCCCTGATTATAAAGACCACGTCTTCTTTTTAGTTCCTGTCAGTTCCAGCACTGGCATTACTGGGCACCAGATTGTTCAAAGCTGAGTTCCTCCATCACAGACACTGCTACAGGGGCTTATGCTTCTACAACAGCCTACTGTAACTTCCTTGGCCACATCTTCTGATGTCCTTTCACTGAAGATAAAACAAGCCTTGGTGAAGGAATGTTTTAAGCAGATCTTGCTAACAGATTTGACTTGAGAGCAAAGTAGAAAAGTAATAGTGTCGTTAATTAAAATATCAGTGTCAATTCAAGGTTCAAAAGGGAGACTGGTCCCTCTGCAACCACCTGTAAGTATGACCCTTGATTTTTTATGTAGAGGCTGTTATGAATCCATTAGAAATGTACACAGAGATTGCAATTAACTTTGTGATCTGCATTATCTTTGGAGGCAGGCTTAAAAGCATGTTTTTCTACTAAAATTACACAGATTTACATTTTCAGATCTCCTTGCACAGAGTTGTAGACAATCAGCCTTCATCACTGTGACGGAAAAAATAGTATCTCCAGTAATAAGGTCATTAAAAATAGGACAAGAGAGTGCTTTTGTCGGGTGACTGCTGCCACAAACCTTCTCTCAATTCTTTCTGTAGGAACTGAACTGAATGTAGTACAGTCTAGAAGGGGTCTTTAACTGATTTGCAGCCACTGAAGTTTCTTGAAGAAATAGCACTTATCACCAAAGTAAACATGAACAAATGTGATTCAGTTCCTATCCTAACATTAACCTCAGCATTTCATTCTGAAAGATGGAAGAAAATGAAATAATTAGTTATGAGTTATCATAACAAATATTAAATCTTGAATAAGTCACTCATACAACTTCTTATATTAATACCTCAGAAGCATGTCAAAATGAAAAAAAAAAAAATCATGTTTTGCAGGGCTTTCAAGAAGGACTTTAATATATGTATCTAAGTATTTATTAACTTTTGAGACTTACAAATTTTATAAGGTATTTAACTAAATCAAGTCATCTGCTCCAAGGCCATAATTACCTCTGAGAGTGGAGAATGTTCAGAGAGCCATCAGTATTCAAAGCACGGGAGGAACAGTAAATCTTGTGATACTGGGTATTATTTCCAGTTCCACACTAGGCCATACAGACTGAATCCACATGGGAAGCCCTCTTTCAAATGAATCTTAGCCCTCTCTTAACACACAGGCCACGATGGCTGCACAATTGAGTTCTGAACAATCTGCAGACTGTTTTGGGAACCAGCATTACCTTTTCAGCACGGCAGCTAAAATATCTATTCAGGGCATTCAAGCATGACAAGCACTCTCCTATTTTTCAATCTCTACTCCTCCAGTTCTTTCTGACTCTTTATTCATTATTTTATAGCTTATGAAAATCATACATCATTAACTGGGAATTTTAATTTTAAATATATACTTGTATATGGTAAACAGTCATATCCCTTCTCATCAGTGAAGCACATGCTGTGTAGTGGATTATATTCTCATGCTTTTCCTATTAAAAACTGCACAATATGGTCTCTTGCAGGACTCAAACCACAATACTCCAAAGTACTGAGTCCTGCAATCCTCATCTGAAGTATTATTGGTGCATACTGGGAGGCATCTAACATAAATCTGTAGCGTTCTCTGCTACTGTCCCACACCAAATTCAAGGCCAGGTGAAGTGCTCTTTAACATTTCATTCTTAAGTCTGAGATGTGTCCTCTGGCTGCCCAATTTCCTCCACTTGATTTTACCGGAGAAAGTGAAACTACATTCCCGCCAGCTGTTCCCAGTTCAGAGCATGTGTGTGTCTCCTCTCCTTCTGAAGGATTTATCTTTCATATACCACCCACGCAGGACTGGGCAACAATTGCAGGCACAAAGTTTAGATTCGGATCTGAACAGCTTCAGAGTCTGCAAATCTGTATTTTGGCTCAGGATGATCAATATTCAAGACTCAGACTTTTTCCTCTCTCTACAGAGGAGGCAACATACAGAGCAGGGAGAAGCTGTGTGGCTACAGTATAAAACTGATAAAGATGCATTGATTGCCAAATACCGTACCCCGCCAAAATTTTCATCCTCACCATGGGGCTAATGGGCTAATGTTGTAGCACACAGATTTTCCTGTTTGGATCATAAGACAATGGTTTTTTTCATGTTGGATTTTGGACAATTTTGTTTGCGTTGCTTGTTAGAATTGTCAGTATCGATTCAGTGGTGGTCTCTTTATACTGGACAACGGGAATCACTCTGCCATCCCTCCCACCAAGTAGAAAGAAAAATTGCTTGACCTATTTATAAATGTCCTACAAGAAAGCTTCCTTATATCATGGTGAAATGATTCACAATAAGGTAAATACTAGGTTATTATTAATTGAAGGTTTCAAGTAAATTCAATAAGAAGCAGGAGTCTGCACAAAAAGGGTAAAATGACCTTCTGAGCAATTTAGTATAGGGCATGTATATTTTTCTTACTACTTTATTATTATTTTAACAAAGAAAGCTTACAGACTAGCAGAGAGATTGGGTCTTCTGTTTAAGTGAAGATGTAATCTCTCCATTGTAACTCGTGCTTGTGTGTTGTACTTTTTATAGTAGGTAGGCTTTTAAAAAAGATAGAGAAATATTGCCTGTTATCTAGTACACCTGCTTTAAATGCAAATTATTTGTCAAACAAGTATGTATTGCATTATTTCAATATTTTTTTTATAAAGTTAACCACCAGATGTGATGCAGTCACCTGCCTGTACAGTCCTCCAGCCAGTCAGTGACGTTCACCCCACTGAACCTGAAACAGTTCTCTCAGGCTGTCAAGGTGACAGCTTTAGTGTGTGTGCAAGCAGTTGAGTCCTCCAGGCAGTGATGGGAGACACTTGAGAAAGCCCTCTGAGGTCTCCTCTTCCCACCACTCCTACACTGCACATAGCCACCACCCTCTACGAGACAGCTGTCGAGGCCGCTGCCATATCTCTCCTCCTTCTCATGCTCCCCACATCCTGTGACTTACAGAGGAGGGAGAAAGGATTTGGCAGGTGTCAGCTGGATGCTGGGGCTTGTTCCAAATGCTGACCTTGCTACTGGCATCAGGGGTTGGTCAAGGGGTTGAATGTCTTATTCCCCTTGGAGGTTTGCTGGGTAAAGTGACACTCAGGACTGTCATCTTCCAGCAAGGGCCCTGAGAGGTGTAAAAGCAGCAAAGATGTCACCTCTGTGCCACTCCACAGTAAAAAGGATCACACCATGCCTTCCTCATGCAGCCATGGGTAGTAGTCCAACTGGATAATGACTTGAAAATTAAACTGAAATCTCCATGTTTAACTGTACTGTGATGTCTGTGTGCCTCATTGTGTCCACATCAATACGATTGCAAGGCAAATAAAGAGAAAAGGCACAAAAGCTGGGCTTCAGGTCAGTGAACACCACTGCTGTTGCACTATGTTGCAGACGAAGCCACTCCAGTTGCTTACAACATCCAGACAAATGGGGTGGGATGTTGCAATTAGATGATCAACCTCTCTAAAGGTTTTTCACCTAAACCTTCAATCTGCGAGAAATATTTAATAGTTCTTGAGCTATTTAACGAAAAATGTTTCGAAACAATAGGCACAGCTTGTTGATGAGTCTGACATAACACCATGTAATCTACAGAAAAAAACCAGCATTCTTCAATGATAATAATTGAAATCCCTTTACTATGAAAACTTTTTCATTGGTCTAAAAAATGATGTGACAGAATAGAGTTCTGTTATCACTTGAAAGTTGCTAAATGCAGGAAGAGTTAATTTTACCAAAGAAACCCAAAGCAGTGACTGCCAGAACTCTTACAGAAGATTTTTACTCAGGCTTTGCATTATAATGAACTCTCTCTGATAACATGCAAAAAAAATCCTTTTGAAACAGCACGCTGCAAGTCAGTGGCTGTCAGGAACAGTAACTGATAACTCCCTCCTCTGCCACTGGTACCTAATAGGCAAGAAATTGGATATTTAACATGGCCAGCTAGCATCAATATCCCCATCAGGATTTCTTTTGTCAAAATGATCCGATAACAGCGAAGGTTCATACTTTAAGCTAAGTTGGGTGCTTCATCTCCCAGCAAATTCAGTGCAGGATGAAAGAATCTGCTGGAGAAGGATTTGAAGGACCAAAGCTATGAGCCTCGTCTCTCTGTAGACTCTGCATGGAGCTTAGTTTCACCATAATAGCCAATACATTGGAAATTGTCAGTAAGACCTTTCCTCCACCTCAAGAAAAACTGAAATCACAGACATATTTCTGACTGGAAAGACAAACAGATGATCCCAACTAAGCTTAGCATTTCTTCTAAGCACTATAAGCAGATACTCCTAACTTCATTCTGAAGGTTGTGAAATAGGGGAGCATATCAGACTATTATACATGCATTAACACCTACACATATGTAAAAGTACACTTTAAAAAGACTTTCATATGCCAGCTTTTCAATAAAGTATTTAGTTTAACATGACAGAATTTACATTATGTTTTCTTTTTAAGTTTAGTCTCTGTCACACAAACGAAGTTTCAGGCAGCTGCTCTGTCTGCCTGATATATTCCCAACCTCCTTTAATATTTCTATTTTCACCAGTTCTAAGATTTCTTTGTTGTTCATTTTTCTTTTATAATCCAGGACATAGTTAGTTCTCAGCTGATACTGCAACTCTCTGAAGAGAGCGATCCTTCTTCATAAGTCTGACTGACGCCAAAAATAGCTCTGTCAGCTTCTGACAGGCTGAAGTTAGCCAAGTGAAATGTTTTAACATTTTATCATCTTAATGAACAGGCTTATTTATAATGTGGACAACTTTACTGTCATTGTATGCAGACTGCTGAATAGATTATGAAATGCATTTATTTGGGGAGTGCTGAATATATTAAGAAATACAATTTTTGACCAAAGGGCAGTTGTCTTGGACACTGTGAACAATTTTAAGATGAAATATTCTCAGCCCATTCAAAATAAAGGAGTGGTTTCATGTTAACATCTATAACTGTGAAAATACCTGAAGAAAGGAACCTCACAATGATAAATAACTAACCTCCAAATCACAGAAATTGGCAATACGCAAAAATAACTACTAAAAAATTCTATGACCAGTTTAAATATTACTATTAATGCAATACTGAAAATAAATATGTAGACTAAATATCTACAGACACCTTTAGCACTTTATAGTAGAGGGGGAGGGTTAAAAGTACAAATTAACATGTCTAAGAAAAAAGAGTGTGGGTTAACAGTTGCTTACCCTCTTTTCTGCTACCTCATCCTCTCCTGTAGACTCTTTGCCATCATGTTCATCTCTCAGGGTTGGCATATGTTTTTTGTGTGCTGGCTCTCTGTTTAAAGTTGTATATCCTATGTGTTCATAAATTGGATTTATTGTCATCTTGGCAATGTATTCAGCTGCCTTCGTTTCAATATAAAGAGTAATCAATCCATCTGTCACCAGGTCATGGATGGACTCAAAACGTTTCTCCCCAACAAAGTGCTTTCCATCGTAGTAGAGTCTGAAGTTTCTGGTTTGACTTCCAAATCTGCCTCAATGAAATGGGAAAGTTTTTTTTAAAGAACAGTAAGCAGAATTAAGAAGAGTAAGCAAGCCTTTGCAAACAATAAAAAACACTTTATCACTTAAAGCTGTGACTATGCTCTGTGTCTGGTCCAGACGAGAACGAAAATCTCAACTACTACTTAGCACAGATAGGAAGGAGAGCTCAAAAACAACTGCAGATAGATAGCCAAAACAGTGACTGTCCCAGAAGGAGCTGTTTGTTCTCGTATTCTTTTAGCTCCTCCATTATCCCATGGAAAAACTGAAAATTACTTCACACTCTTTATGGCTTTTTTTAGTACTTTACTACTGCATTGCTGTAAGTCAATTTGCTTGGCTCTGATATGAAGAGTTCTCATAATAGAGTCCTCTATTACAGTTGATCAATACGGAGTTTTGATGCCGTCTCGGACCTCTGCGCCCCTGCTTGCTTGCAGGAAGAGGCCATTCAGGGTTCAGCTGAGCTTCAGTGCCAACAATTACACTGAAGTAGAACCGCTGCCAGAACTGGAGCAGCACAGGACAAAATGGCACAAGGGCAAGCATTCTTTATTCCTGGCCAAAGGCCAAGGACTAACTCTTCAAGCTTTGGACAAAAGTCCTTCTGTGTTATGCTTGTTAAGTCCTGAGCGTCAAGCAAATCTTTGTAATATACAGGATATTTAACACATAAGCTGTCTGACACTAGCAATTCTGCAGTCGAGGTGGAACGGCGTTTTGATACAGCCTCTTAGCAACCGTAAGAAAGCCAATTTTACCTGAATATTAGCATATTTTAAAACACTGTACTTTGAATCTGCAACAATTGTCTGCCTGAAAGCAATCTAAACGTGTGAAAACACACCAGTGTTTGCACTTGGCAACAACCAATGCATTTCCTGTGGAGAAGATGGAGGCAAGAAGCTGCTTTCACAGCTCACTCCGGTGTTATTCCTTGGAGTGGCTGCTTAGGGTATTGGGCCCCCTTGTGAGGTCAGATCTGCCAAATAAATATTAAAAACTAAATTTGAAAGGATGGATTGCTTTCATCTTACAGTCAAATGCTTCATAGAAGATGTTAAGGAACAAAGTAAATACTGGTGCTTTGCTGAAGTGGCTCCTTTTCAATGGGACCTTGCCAAACAGAGGAAAGCATAATTTCAGACCTTGCCTCAGGTGAAATATTTAACTCTTCTTGCGAATATGGGCAAAATCACTTGTTCTGTGATGTAATTTTTTTCCTTGTGTTCTGAATCAAAATACCAAACCTTCCCATCTCCAGATCAATAACCTGACAGTGACTGTAACTTCAGGAGCTGCTATTTTTACACAACGCTCAAATGTGAGGAGGGCCTCAGGAATCTGCATGCTGCTCAGTAAGAAAAGAGGACACAATATGTAGGAACTATCAGGGCATTTTACTGGAAATTAATTGGTACTTCTATGCACATTTTTATGCCACACAAACTACAAGTTCATTGTATCAAACTGAAAAGCAAGAAATTACAAAATGACAGGAAGAAATACCTTTTAACCCAGTGCTAACTTTGTCACAAGATGAAATTCTGAGAGAATACAAGTAATTTGGAAAGTAGAAAGACAATGTCCACAGTTACGGCAGAAAGGGTAAGAACATGTTCAGGCTCATTCTTCAAAGTGTCTTTCTACTCAGAGCGGTAGGTGGCAAACAAGCTTTGCCCACGTACTCCTTGCACACCCTCCGCTCTCAGAGAACTCAACACGAGCCAAGAGCGCTCAGTGCTTTGCAGCGCCAAAGCCAGCAACCTTCCCTGTCTTCTGCTCAAGTCAGTGGGAATAATGCACATGGAGCGTATACAAGCAAGCACATACAAGCACTATGATGTTAGAATTTGACTGGAGAACCAAGTAGGTTTGAAGGTGAAGAATAACGGGCCTTAAATGACAATATAGAATTGAATTATTTTTATTAAGAGATGTAGCAGGCGAACTGCTGCTCTAATCAGTAACGTATGCTCTGACAGCACTTAGAGTTTTAAACAAGCTGAAGGTCACTTCCTGCTCTTAGCTTTCTAGAAGAGAAAGTATTACACTAATCTTATCAAGAGAAGATAAGGCACAGAAAAGCTTCTTAGGGCCTATTACTAAGTACTTACTGAGTCTTGATTTTAGTAACATCCTTCAGAGTCTAAAACAAAGTTCTGAAGAACAAGATGGCCAAGTGCAGGGAATGAAAGAAGTTCTTAAAGGACTAATCCTCTTCTCATCAGGGTCAGTAGGTGCATGTTCTACCCCAGCTATGTTTTATTGAGCAGCCCCTGCACTGTACATCTGTTCAGACTGCTGCACATAAAGCATGTCTTTGAGAGACACCACAAGGAATAGGATACCCAAAAGTACATAATCTTTATCCCACTGCTCCTGACCCACATTTCAACACAAGCATCTCAGAGACAGCACTCCACAGCTTTAATTCTTTAACAGCACCCCACACCTAAACTCACTTCTCTTGTAAACCTCACAGACTGAAACTTCCTCCTATATCAATTTGGGGAGCTGCACATCAATTTCTTTCGGCATGTGTGGCCTTCCAAAGGTACATTAAACTTTCTTGGTTTAAAATACATTAGAATAATTTAACAATTACCACTTAAAGAAAGGTATCTAGACAAACAAATGACTCTGAATCAGTTATAACCAACTGGAAAAGGTGCTAGCATATTAGCTGCAAGAAGTTAAAATTGATATCTGATCTCCCATTTGTTCCAAATAAAATTGGTTTTCTCTATTAATTTCTTATTGGATACATTGTGGGGAAGTGTATTGTTTTTCAAATAGAATCCTATTAGCAATAGTGAGGAAAAAAACACCACAAATCCCTACAAAGCAATGAAACACCAATCTCTTAAAAAGACTGTATCATCAATAATGCGTTTCAGAATCCTTTTTTATTTCTTTCAAACTCATTTAAATTTCTTTCTGACCACATAATGATACTATTTTGATTAACTTACAATATAAATGTAAACATACATGTCCAATAGCAAATGACCAATTAAAATGTAATCTTCAGTCCCTTCGGTCTTACTTAAAACTATGGTTTAAATTTTTCCATTAGCAAGAATATTTCCTTATGTTTACTTTCTGTAACATTACTGCAGCCTGGTTAATTATACATCACCGTGGCAACTAAGTAGAGCCAAGATTTGATATTTCAACTTCCTGATGGTATCTTCCTAAAGGCCGGCAATAGTACCAGCTGTTTTTTGTTCAAGAAATAGAAAGCAGGACACAGATAATGTATGTTCTCTTTTGGTTTAAACAGGGGAACATCAGATGTTTTTCCAAGAAAAAGAAATAGACCTCTGACATGTCAAACAGTCTCATTGTGTCCATTGTGCATTTGTTTGCAAGCAGCAGGACTACAGATAAAAGACTTTTTTTTATTCCAAGTTGTCTGAAAAGCAATCACTCTGTCTAGTCCCTTTGGTTGCCACTGGGGCAGAGTGGATAACAACGTGGGAAAATGGATTAAATGGTAGAGCAAATGTGTCTAGTAATAAAGGACTGAGGAGTTGAATTAGGTATCGTAGCATGAGAAAGACAGGCTTCAGACTCAGCCACCTACTCTGTATGCAGCATTCACTAATGAAACAAAAGGAAGAAGTGAAGACCGAGAGCCCATCTGCACTTTCTTACCATCTAAGAAGATGGATTTTACAGTCCACATACAGAGTCATACAGTAGCTATTCACCTCTTTCACAGGCTATTTTATGATGAGAAGAGTATCTGGACAAAGGCATTATTTAAAATGTGTAGCTGCAACCAGATCACAAAGTTAATGCCCCTAGGGGCTACTTCTGTCCTTATTAGTTTCAAGCATCGTCATACGCTGAGCTGGGAAATCCTGAGTTCGGTACTTGTGCCTGAAGGTCACTTGGACTTAATCTTTCCTTGGAGAAAAAGTGTCTTAATGTGCTTTGCGGCCAGAAGGTAGAAGTCTCACTTAAAATTAGGTGCCAGAATTTCAGCTTGAACTTCTGAAAACTCTAAACCAACACTTAAGACTAGAGTCTTGGCACTCCATAAAAAGCCACAGAAATACAAGCAATCTTGCAATCAGAAATGTCTCTAATCATGCTGTATTCATATGAAAGAAAACAAATTATTCCACAGATCCTCTTTTGGCCTATTTCCTTGCCAAAGAAACACAAGTCCTGCATGCAGCCAAAACCTCTTCTACACAGTTATCCCTGAAGGTCTCCAACTCCTGAGAGCAGCAAATTTGGGAGAAGGGGTTATTATTTATTGGCAACAACATTTCTGAGGATGGCCAGGAAATTGTGGAACTTGCCATCTTCCCAGAATATCTGCATGACAAACAGCATCATCTCCAAAACCTTAGCAGTAGTTTACAAGAACACAATATGCCTAAATGAAATCCAATGCATTAGAGATTGAAAGTAAAGGTGCATTTTATACAAGCGAAGACACAAAGTCCTCATTCCCTGAGAAAGGCGGCAGAGTACAGTCGCTACAGAGAGAATTTTCCTGTGCCATTTGAAAGGGCAGAATTGGCTGCCTGCCTGACTGTTGCTGATGAACATTAATTAGGTTAGGCATAAAGTTATCCCTAAAACCTGATCAGTCCTATGTGCTGGCTGAATGTATGATGAGTTTAGCATGGAAAAAGTGTGGCATCCTTCCAAACAGAAAGGAAATCCCAGAGCTGGAACCTGTCTACCCCACGCCAATGCAGACACAACCTTCAACTCTGTCTAATCGGGATCAAGTAAAAAAATTCAGAGCTGGTGCTGTGTCATTGACAACAGTCTCCCAGCAGTCTTTCTCAATTGAGACTGAAGACTATTTACCTGCATCACTGCCCAGACTTCCTTGTCCAAAAGGGAAACAATATTGTGCAAACAGCACGCTGCAAGCAGCAGGCAGTGACGACGAGAGCAATGGCACTTTCCCGTGGATCACATGCGGTGTCAGGGACAACACAAGTGAGAGACAGACAACTGCTCTAGGGCATCGGCAGTAGGTAACAGCTGCTGAAAATAACGAAGACTGGAAGTGTTATCAGCCCTCGGTACTTGTGATGGTGTGCTTCACAAATAAATCTAACAAAATAATAAGAAAAATCTTATTTTGTCTCAAAGCCTTATTTTACTTTTAACAGCTGGTTTTCACCATCTCAAACTCTGAACAAACGTCTGCTGGTCAAGGACCACGTATGCTAATAACAGGGAGTAAGATCACTTAACACTGAAGATCACTCTTAATGTTCGTGATCAGTGATAGATCATTTGAAAATAATATGTTTGGTTCTGAAAAGCAGCCCTTGTACAGATGTATTGCCTCTTTTTAGTACTGTCCTTGTGTGCTCTATTCCATTTAAACTTGATATAAGTCCCTGAAATTGACTTGATGATTGAATCAAAATCAATACCAATGTTTTGGACAATGTTTTACTGCTTTTTCTACCTGATGAAACCTCCGTGCTTCCTCGGAAAGGACTGACTGTGGTTAGTGATTAAGACACACTTGAAGTCTATATATACATGTGAAAGTAGTAAAATCCTGTTATCATCTCTTTAAATGAAACCAGTATTTGGAAACCTATATCAACATGCCTGGAATAAACACCTTCTGGAAATGTTATTAGCAGGAAAGTTAGTAACTTTCACAGTTTCATATTAAGCAAATAGTTATGTTTCTTTAGCAACAAATTTTTAAGAAATATTCTCCATGAGCTAATTTTACAGTGTGACTTCATGCTACTGAGAGCTTTCATATTACTTTAAAGCAGAACTGTACTTTAATTTTTCTAAGTAAGGTATCAACCCGCACTAGTGTCTGTTCAGCAACCTTCAAAATGTGCTTAAAATTTTGCTCTGCCTGTGTATACCATTCTCATTTTAAGTCACATATGACATTGTTTTCCTGGCAAACTTAGAAGTAGAGCATCAGATCTGTAATGGAACTTCCACTGCAATTGCGCATACTGTGGAGAGAGGACAGTCATAGCATAATGCTCAAACATGCTCATTTGTGTTTCACGTAAACCCTTGTAGGAAAAGCTGCTGTAAGTTGCTCATGACTGTCATATTTCTTTTTTTTGCTTCTACAGGTTTTCTCACAGCAAAGGCAATTTGCTCTTATTTTATCTTACTAAGACAATATGCATATTTCAATTCAGTATATCAAGGAAACCTGAGTGGAAGACATCAAGTGAAAATTCAAAGAAATGTCCCTATGACAAAACAGCTTTGCAAGTGCAAAAAGGGGTTTTGGAGAGGAGAGAGGAAAAACATCGATTTTGTTATTGTTCCTGTTTAGGTTTTATTTTTTAATGGACGCTCTATAGGTTGTTGTTCAAGGTCTCAAAGTTTATATTTAAAAAAAGAAAATTACTACAGTAAGATTCCCGTTCCAGAGAGATTTTGTCAAATCTCATTTGCCTTAAGCCACTGTTAATCCCAACCTTACATTGAAGTTTTACTTAACTCTTAAAGCTACTACACAATTTGCTACTTACTTAAGTTGTTTTCTCAATGTATCCTACCTCTTTCTAGCAATCACTCACCACTTTTTCACAAAAAGTGAGATTATCCAATACACTCATCCTGCTCTCTAAAATGTTTTTTCCTCAAAGCTGCATTCCTTAACAATAAACAAGTACAATAATGCAAAATTAAATGGTTCCCACACATGCAATATGCCCTGTTAGAATTTTGAGGGCTACTAACAGTTCATCAATAAAGATGGATAGCTTCTCTATTATTATATTCTGTTTTTCTAGAACACAATTTCTTCCCTCATACAAGTGCAGCAGTAGGTGGAGCAGATGTCAATTTATCACTGAAACTTAAGAGTTCATTTACTCATCTCAAGTTATAAAAGAAAAAAAAAAAGCTTGATTCTCTTCCTAGCACCTATCAAATCAGGAGGAACTATACTTAACTCAGCTGAGCTACATCAAGTATAAAAGAAGAAGGAAGAGAAAAACTGGGCCAGATAACATTTATTGCTGTCAGTTGTTTTAGTGTTTGAATAATTCATAGATGTTTTGATTAAAACAATTATGAGATTAAACGACAATATGAGGTTATTGTGTGTCATTTTGAAAACATATTTATAAAGCATCCACAGTATCCACAGCTGAAAGACTTTTTTTGCTTATTGATGAAGTACAGGAAAAAAGTTGTTTCTCCAAACACAAAATTTATAAATCTCTATTTCAAAAGCATACAAAAGAAGAGGCCAACCAAAAGAACCACCTTGAAGTTACATTTGTAACTAGTATTTTCTAAAAGCAACAGAGCAAAAAGGCATTCCAGTAGAACCTGCAGAAAAGGTACGCATCCTTTTGACAGAAGGGGGAACAGGGGAGAGGAGAGCACAATGTATGGTATACATACGTACACACAATTTAATTATCAAGTGATTGCATTATAATTTGACTTTTTACTACTTCAACTCCAACAATGCCTAGAAGCTTCAATCCATGCAGACATACACCATAAAATAGCAGAATACAACACAGATTCCTGCTCAAGAGCTGGGACTGGAGGTAGTCTGAGATGGGAGTACAATTTTCAGTTCGTCTGGGCCATTTTTAAGAGATCCTAGACTTCTGTACTGAACAGACATGTGAGACAATATGGGAAAGAAAACATCCTCTCTAACGGAGAAATGAGAAATGCAAAACTCAAAAGCCTCGAGCCAAATCATATGCAAAGCCAAGAAGTGAGCCTAGATCTCCTAGCTCCACCACAGTGCCTCAGCACAAGCCCAATGCCTCGTCTGAGCCCCAGGTTACCGTAGATCCTTGTGGTGCAGCAGGAGCTATAGTCAGAGGTGAAGGACATGGCATAAAATGAGTATGAGTTACACGCACCAAGCACAGACTGCTCTTGGACAAGTTACCAAAAAGTTCACATCACTACCAAAGCAGAGAATATTCCTCTGAGAAGTGCTGAACTTACACAAAGAGAAAGGCTGCAGCAAACTGAATTGCCAAAGATAAATTAGACACTCTAGCCAAAAGAAAACAGAGCTGACAACAACAACAGATGGGAAGAGGAGGGAAGGAGAACAGGAACACAGCAAGAAGACGTGAACCATAAGGAAAAAAGCATTCTAGTCTGTGGGAGTGCCTAGGTAGCCAGTTAATTACTCATTAAGGTTAGTTGTTATTTATTATCATTCTAAATACTTAAGCAAAGCCACCTCGGAAGTGCCCATGTGCACTTATATAAGGCAAATGACATGCAGGACACCTATGCTGTTTACTGGTAGCTGAACCTTCCGCATTCTTGACAGACTATATTATTTAGTACAAAATTTTATATAGGAAAAGAAACTTCTTTAAACTCATTTAAATAGAGGTCCAGTTGCTTTACTTTACAGCAGAAAAGCAAGCTCCAAAAATTTATCAGCACACTTTCCCCTGGGACTAGCACTAGCTTGTGTGATGCACCCAGCCAACAGAACCACAACTTTAGTTTCAGCAGAATTTAAGCCTTCAGAAAACATTTGGCTCTCCACGAGGAAAGAAAAAAAAAAAACCAAAACAAAGCGCTCAACATATTAGCTGGCATACCTGCCGTATTAGCCTTTTAAACTAGCTTTAAGCATGAACTGTTTCTTTCATCTAAAATAAGCTGCAGATACCAGAGTGGCTAGTTTTTGAAACTCAACTGAATTGTGTGCCTACGGAATTGTGACAGGCTAAGCGTGCGGGAGAAGGAAGAGTCCCTCCCCAAGAGCTTCAGCCAGCCACAGAGGAAGGAGCACTCTTTTGCTTTCTTATGCAGAATACAGAAATCTGATCAAAATGGGTCAGGCTGAAACATTTATCCTACAGGTCTGTCTGATCACATTTTGGGGAAATTCTATTTAACTCAGCTAAGCTTTAAAGGTAGGGGTGTGTGTGTGTCTGTATACACATATGTATATCTAGTTTCCCAGGTTTCTCAGCTGGCAACCACGGAATATTGTGTAAATATTTTAGAAAGGTTTCTAGGAACTCAGCCCTTGCTACTGCTGATCAGTGCCTGCAATGGTAGAGTTGCAAATCAGGTAAAAGCCACACAGATAGAAACATATGCAACATTTAATCTTTAAAATAGTCTTTGAATTTTTTTCCTACCAACTAACATGATGTCACAATACTGTTACCATGGTAAAGTGAAGAGATGTAGTCAGCTACTGTTTTGCTGGGCTCCCTTTGACTCCTTACAGAGCAGCTGTGGATTCAGGATGAACTATGACCAAATTTTGATACAGTCATAATTAAAAAAGAAACAACATAATTCAGCTATTATCACACAGAAAGCTGTTTCAAACAATTCTTTCCCCAATTCCTCTCCCATGTCCCAGCCTGTACAATGAGGCTTTCCAGCAAAATGTAGATGCATAGTTTTAACCTCTGAATTCAAGAAGCCTTTTGCAGATGTTGAATTTTACATGCGTAAGCAATCCCAGGGCAATCAATGCATGTTCTGGAAGAGCACTACATGTGTGTCCCAAAAGAGCCCAGTGAAAATGAACAGCATCCAGCTACCAAAGCCATTGTCCTCTGGAATTAAAAAGGTTCACTTGCAATGTTATGCTCTAATAACCTGCCAATTAATATCTCCTTTTAAATTATCAGTGGCTAGTTTCTTAATGCAATTTCATAATTTAAGGAGAGAGAACATACGTTATCAGTTTCTTACACAATACATGCAGTTGGTTGACTAAACTAAGGACTGCAAATTTTTGACATTTATTTCACCTCAACTATTCTCTCCTGATGCCACACAATCTTGAATGTGCCCTAACCCCCAAACATAAAGAAAGCATGACTCGTAATCACAGCTAACATTACTACCTGTTTTTTTTTTAAATCATGCTGCAGAACGTTATTTTGATTCATTCTCAGTATCACAACAATAGAATTTGCAGGAAGGGAAACCATGGTAACCAACTAAACGTGCTACAGCAGATATCTGCTCAAAAGAACATGCAGTACCATCACACTCCAACGCCTACCACTAGTACAATCTCTACCCATTTCCTCTTTATCCTCATCCTAATTATTAAACAAGCTCTCAAACACAAAAGGCTACATTACGAGCCATATCTTATTGTTACTGTCATTTGCTGTAGGTCCTAGCATTAAGCACTGTACTACTCTTTTGCCAAATTTAAAAGCCAGTCTAATATCTCCAGGAGTTAATTAGGAATTTTCAGTTCTTTTCATCTGTTTGGAACATCTAATTAACATTACAATGTATTTTATGTGTTTTTATTGTCACAGAGACTTGCTGATATGTATAGACACACATACATACCTACAATAATTTTCTCTTATTAGTAATTTTTTTAAAACCTCAGGGTTGCAAAAAAAAAAAATTCAGTGGCATTCTCTGATTAATTAGTAAACATTGGTGAATTCTGCTCTGCTCTTTTTTTTTTTTGTTTTTTAATAAGCTATGAGAAACCACATCCATGATTAAGTACAGGCATTAAATATAACAGGGTGCTGATTTGCTGCTCTCATTTGTGTTTATGCTTCATTTTCTTTTATCCAGTGTTTGAACTGATACAATTTCACAGGCCTTCTTAGACTCTGAACATCAATTTTATTTGAAGGACAACTCTGAATATTTAGCCAAATTCACACACTTAAAGGAACATTTACATTATAATTTTCTTTTTCCTTAAGCACATGCCTCTACCTGTGTTTCAAATTTTGAGAAATTTGTTTTCTGAAAACAAAACTTCTTTTGTTTCCAATTTAGATTTAAAATGTAGTCTATCTTAAAAAAAAATTATGCAAATTAATTGCACAATAATGGACAAAAGTAGACAAAAATAGCTCATCAGAAGATGATAAAAATGCAGCTTTTTATGTAAATGAAAAGTAGATTTTACAACAACTCACCAGCAACCTTAATAGCGAAAAAGTTTCGCTGGGCGAGAATCACTTTTTCTATCTTAGCAAAGAAGAAGAAATACTCAAAATCTTCATTTTGAACTCAGTTAACTACTCCACAGCACTGCACCAAGAATATCTGACTGTCTTGGTTAAGCCTGGAAAAGCTATTATTTCTCCTGTCCTAGATTTAATCTGTGCTAGGCTACGCCTGTAGCTATTGCAGCTCAGTAACAAGATCTTTAGATTTATTAAAGCTAGTTCTATAAAAGCATCAGAGCCCCATGCTCCACAGTGCTCAAAAATTCATTTAGAAACATCTAGAGAATAAAGAAAGAAAACTCCATGGCCCACATCATCTTGAACAGGATCTGTAGTCCTGGTCCCCTCATCTCCAAAAGAACGTCAGAGTAAGAGAAAGGCACAGATAAAGATGACAAAGATGATGAGGGGTATGGAGCTGTTTCACTATAAAACCTGAATGTATAGCCTTGGACTCATCAACCTGTAAAGAGAACAATAAGGGGGACATGAGTGGTATAGAAAAGGTAAATGGATATCATTTGTTCACTGTTTCTCATAATACAAAAACTAGGGAGCATCAAATAAATTTTTGAGATGGAATCTTCTAAAACGAGATGATGCTTCCTAGCTAAGCATGATGCTTCCTATTTAAAACCTAGTTAAGGCACAGAACTCATGCTACAGTTGCAGACAGCAAAGTCTACGAGGGTTTAAAAATGTGCTCAGAAAGCCACTCTCCATCAAACGCCTGAAAAAATAGCAACAATGACAATTCTGCTCAAAAGTATCTGAACAGCAAATTTTCAGAGGCTCAGAGAGCACACCAGAGAACAACTACCACATGTTCATCTCATTCTTTCACTTTTCTTTCAACGTCTATTATTAATAGCTATCAAAGAGTGGATACTGGACTATGAACTGGTCCTCTGATCTGACGCAGCGTGTTCATAGTCAGAGAACTTGATAATACAGTAAGAGAGATACATACTGGGGAGAAACACTTTGCAAAAAATTACACAGATCTGCTCATTTTATGATGACTTAAAGGCATCCCTTACAGTAACTTAAAATGAAGTGAGATGCAGAAAAGGCGTGTTAGGAGTAGAACGGTCCATAAAAGAACCTTCATGCACCAACTGCATTTGTATTCTGTCCATTTTTGATGAAGCTGAAGGCTGTAGCTTAGTATGACTGTCCAATCTGTTCCAGATTTCACAAAAATATGTTTTTATAACTGTGAATTCTGTCTGCCTACCCAGGATTTGTGTTGTTAACAATTTATTCTTTATCTTCTAGAAAGATTAAGTTGTTTCATAAGTGGAAATCTTCAGTGCACAGCAAAGACAACCTGAGCATCTCTGGAAGATGCCCACTGTAAGCACAGTCTCGAAGGGAAAGAGCAATGAGGACAGAGACAGAATAAGGGACAATGTGATTGTTTTGTCCCTCTAATATAGCCCTCTGTGAGGAGATCACCTTTAAGAAATCCAGAAGACGACAAATACTCACTTTACAAAGTTGAGTTAGGGTTCATTAATCTCTATCAGATTTGGGGCACATAGGATGATGTACTGACAAATACAATGTTTGGGCAGTCATAGTAAGGATTCTGAGTTCTATCTTTATTTCTCACATTGCTTGCTCTGCAGCCAAGTGGTTTTTCAGCGTTTTTTTCTAACTACCAATTTAACTAGAAACTACCAACACAACAGATGCCTGATGTTGAAGGTGATTAAATAAATTGTAATATAAAATAAATAAATCAAACAACAAACACTGAGTATCTTCCTTTTTGAATTCTGAGGACACAGAGGATGCAGTGCCTTCACTTTATTTTGTAACACCAAACCAAAATATTAAATAAAACAAAACCACAATTGGACCTAAATTCAAAATGACTTCACCAATGCCTGGTATGAACATATCATTGAGATTTTAGACATCAGCTACACCAACTGGTGGAATCAAATGTAGTACTCAGATTGTTCCATGATGATTTAAGGAGTTTCCTGGTTTGGGTCCTCAGAACAAAAAGCTTGTTTTCTCCACTGCAGAAATAAAGACTGGAAACATTTCATTACAGAGACATCATACCTTGCGACAGAAAGGGTTATGATCCTATTTCACTACACTGCTCTTCATGACTGGATGCACTGAGTTTTTCAGGATTCCCAGGCACGCTGACACAAACGCAGGACGACATCATCTACCAGCGCTGGGTGTGCTGAGCTGTCTGTATTACTGCATTGCCTGCCCCCCAGCAGAAGAATCAGTAACTACAAGCCAGGAAACAACTCTGTCTCAGCCTCAACAGCAGCTGATCCTACCCAATGTCTCACAAGACTTTGAGGTCTCAGTGAATTGGGATTCATGATGCAATCCCATTTCATGCGTAGGCCAATTTGTCCTAATCACAACTGACAGACTGTCAAAGACAGACAGCTCAGGCAACAAACATACAGTGAGAGACAGATTGAGTAGATACACAGAAGCCAAGGGGTACCCTCAAGCATCTAAATTTTACTCAAAAATTTCCATTTGTTTTCCAAAGTATGCCTGAAAAACAATCAGAAAACACAGATATCCTATTTTATGTTGTGTCATCACGTTATTTATTGCAGGACTAGAGCACCTCTTCAGTATTGCTGGGTTAACTTCGCAAAATGCTGTGAAACCTGTTCTGTGTCTGTTTCCTTCTACAAAACTAACAGCTGACCAAGCGTCCTTTCCTCCCACACCTCCTAACAGATAAAACAAAGGCAAAGATGGAAAAGCAAAAATCATACAGGAGTGATCTTAAAATTAACAAGACTGCTTGAATGACAGAGTGGCATTTAAGCCTTGTATGAAAAGATCAAATTAATTCACACAGAAAAGAAAGAGTGAAATTGGAGACCCTGAAGCCAAAGTCTTCCATCGAACTTGGAAAGGTTTTGCCCATACATACCACCCTACTGACAAGCTTCGTTTCTGGCCATGGTGATGGTATTCTGAAATCCTACTGGGATTATCTAAACCGCAGAGAGAGCTACCTTTGCCATCTGGCAGTGTAGTGACACAAACACAAATAATGGTCTCAAAAATGCTATAAATTACAAGTAAAATTACACGTAACTCATCACGGCAATCACAGCAAACTTCTCACAGTCAAGATGAACAGACAGACTCCAGAAATTACCTAGTCTTCAAGAGATGCTACAATGTCTGTCCCACTCATTGGGAATATTGGCTAATCGGTATATTCTGCACATATAATTTCAGGGAGAAGAAAAATGGTAACTGCGCAAAGCTCTGCCCACAGTCAATGGAAACACAAGCTCCTGCTACACTTCTAGTAGAAAGAAAAATAAATCCAAGTAGTAACATTCTCATGTTTGGAAGACGCAGTGCTGCAGTTCACAGAGAACCTTCACCTACGGAATGAGGGCAAAGACTCTCATTTGTACACTTTAAAGGCCAACAGCAAGACAACAGAGCATTACTTGCTGTGGGATGGCAAGCAGCCACCTAGACCACTGCATTTAATATGCAAGCTATCCAGCTAGTGCTTAAACATAATGAAATGGCTGCAACATGCTGCAGTTTCAGATTCTGAGGTGTTTTGCCAAATGCTGAATTTTCTCAAAATAAATTAATGATACCAGCTTTGCTATCATTTGAAACTGTTTCCCAAACTGATCATCAGCAAATATCCATTCCGATTTCTGTTGGGTATAGAAATAGGTTTTGTTGCTTTCAATGAGGTTTTCCTGTTTGAAAGAGATGCCATCAAACCTAGAACAGACCCATCTTTTGACTTGCTGGACCGGAGGAGCATTTGTAAAACAAGCTATACCAATACATCCAGCAAGATGCTCAGCAGCTTTATAGTTGACACCCCACAGGCCCTGTGCCTCTGCACCATCAGAAGCAGTGGGCAGGAGTTCTTTGTCTTCAAGCTAGGTGTAAGACAACTGTTTTCTTTTTAACTTTAAATTAATATTGCAAGAGCAGAAGTAGATGAAATAGAGTATTAGACCCTAATAAGCAACACCAATTAATTTATACTGTTAATGCAAACCAGGGTAAATGTTAATAATGTTTCTATTTGGAATCTTATTACTATAGAAACAAGTATCTCAGTAAAACATACCTTTTTCCCCCCCCCCCCCTCGAGAAAGAAAATCAATTCCTCACAACCTATTATTTCTTTATATTCTTATTTTAATTGTAATCTTATTTTATCTGTGTATTTCAGTAACTTCATCTTCTCCTTCAATGTTTTTCTGTCCCACTTGGATTTAAAACATTGCTAATAATCACTATCTCCCATCTGCGTACTTAGGTGTACAGCCCAGGCCAAAATAACTTCCATTGCCTTAAAAGTAATTAAATTATTTAAAACTTAGAACTATTTTTTATTTTTTAATTTCCATTTTTATTTTGGTTTTTTTTTTTATTTATACCTGATTCACTTGCCAGAATTTTGCAGAGTGAGGAGACAGATCTGCAAACACTGTTAACTAACAGTTGTTCAGACAAAAAAAAACCCCTCATTTATTGCCCATCCCACAGAGGGACTAGAGAGAATTAATTGTTCTTCATCAACAGCGAGCTAGCAAGTAGCCCACACAGTAGGCTAGTCACATAAACTCATAAGATGCCTTTTATTTCTTGACTGCTTGCTCTCCCAATGTCTACATGGGGTCACATCTGTAACATAGCAGGAGAAGAGCAAAATGAAGCACCAGCAGGAAAACCACAATTGCTGTTATCCTGGTGGTGCAAATAAGGAATGTTAGCACTTCAGAAAAGGTTAGGAAGGGTAAAGATACCAAATCTGTAACTAGGGTAAAAAAGTACCAGTTCATTAAGTGCTGACCATGATTCTTTAAAAAAATTAAAACAATCACATGGAAGTTTAAGTGCAAAGGTCAACAACACAGTACAACCTTTTGAATATTTTATAGATTTTAAAATGAAATATTAATTACCAACCTTAATGCCAAAGTGTAGGTTCCAGGTTGCCGTTGGCTTTCACGAATGAGATAGCTTCCCTCTGCAACACTTAATAATTGGTCAGCTTCCTCCCTTGAGATCATCCCATGGAATCTAAGGAACAAAGACTTCTTGAAACACATGCCTTTTCACTTTTACATCACCTCTTCCTCTTCTTTTAAAAACCATCAACCACGGTATTTAAAAAAGGAACAAACATAAAAATGACTGATTTGCAAGAGTCTAGAGCTTAAATTAATCTCCCCTCCTGCCTGTATTTGAAGTCACTTTAAATGGTTTAGAAAGGCTACTATGAGACAATATCTATGAAACAACTATACTGCTTTTAAAATCTGCATCTATCAATTTAATATGTAGAAATAAATAATTTTTTTCCTCTGGCTTCATATGTTTTGTGCCAGCAGCATGCAATCCCACATTTTGCAGCATTTAGGGATATTATTACAATTTGCTAAAATCTTGGGGATTGCGCATAATCTCAGTAATTAGAGTTGTAATAACCCAGCAATACTACACATTTTTTTTATCAAAATAAACAGCTTTGTTTCCCTACACTAGATCTAACCACCTTTGCATTAGCAATCTGAAATAGAAGACACACTTATATTGCATTTGCGATCCAAATTTTTTTTTTTTTTTCCTGCACACAAACATCTTTTGCAGAAGCCAACTGCAGGTGGGGGTAGAAAGGGACAGTCCTTTGCAAGTACAGGAACATATGTTTTTCTCACTTAAGGTAGTACTCCACAGTATCCGTGTCCATCAGAAAACACAGCTGTAATTTTAGGCAGACAAAAGTGACGGTACTGCAATAATAATCTGATGGTGAGCAAGACACTGCTGTAAAACACACAGAAGAAACAAAGGGCCCAGAGCAAACGCTTGCAACCTTTTCTGTAACTATTATCAACCAACATGTCCGGATAAACCACTTTCAGAGATGTATGTTACTTACTCTCTTCCATAATATTTGGGTCTGTTCTCTACCTAGAAGAAACAACAGAAATTGTAATGTTTCATAACAAGTAAATGAATCCAGTAAGCATACTGTCTGTAATACAGTATTGAAAACAGAAATATAACATGAAAGTACAGACAAAAAATCATCTGCTATCCCAGGATTTTCCTTGTGGGTGGAACACAGGGAGACCAAAGGTCTCCTTCAGGAAACACTGCACCTCTGAATGGCTTAAAATGGAGTGAGAAAGAATGAGCCACTTGGATCTCATCGTCCTTGGAGCTCTGCTAATAAAAACTGATGGCATTAAGTATTGCTTGTACAAACTGCCAAAAAGGGGAAACAAGGGATTCATTTCATGGATGTAAGTGTACTATATTGCTAAGTGCCCTAATACAGTGAAACATCTATAAAACTCCTAAATTTACAAGTTGTCTTCCATCATAGAGCTGCTCGTGCCACTGCTGCAAGAAATGAAGCCACTACCATAATATCCCCTCAGAGCGAGGGCAAGTGTTAAGTTAAACGATCATTAGCAAGTGCCTAAATCTTGCACTTCTTGACTTCACTAAACTGTGTGATCTGTAGTGTCACCTAGAAGACCTCAACAACAGCTAGGCACGTGTTATGCTGTGTAACACAAGCCCGACCGTGCTCTAGAGACCATACAGTGTAAATGCACAGAACATGCAACGGTGTCAGAACACCATTTTCCTGAGAAGTATTTCAGACAAAGTAACTCATCTGCAGGTTTACAGACAAGTGAGGAACTGCAGACCTCACAGAAATCAGCTCAAGAATCTAAACCACCAGATTATCTCTCTTTGCTAAATTTAAAGGAGGAAACTCTTTGGAGAGTAAAATTCAATAATCATACAACCTGAACTACAAGAATATAAAAAGATCCAATTATAATAAAACACAAAATACAGTAAACTGCTAGTTCAGTTTCTTTTTTCCATCTTTTCAGAAAAAAAAAAGTTTATTAAAATTAGCACTTCTTTCCAGTTATCTCAGTGGAACATAAAGATTTCAGATGTCCAAAACAACAAAAAAATGCATCCTGGTGTACAGTCTAATAACAACTCTTCCAATATTCCCAGCAAATAAAAATGGATTGTGATGGTTCATCATTTTTGAAAAACCTTTCAGTCACTGAAAAGATTTATAATGTTCTAAAAGAGTTAATTTTTCTACATAACAGCAAACGGTGTGGTAACTGTTTTCAAAGGGCTTGGATACTTTCACAAAAGAAAAACGCCTTACGTAGTTTTTGTTAAATGTAGGCTATTTCTTCAATAGGAAGATACCATGAATGGAGAAAATGTGAAAACATTTTATTATTGCCATTATAGAAACTCGCAACAATTCCTAGCTAAAACCCTCAAGGCAAGACAGTAGTCTCAGGCAGTTGTTAAAAAAAAAAGAATCCTGTCATGAATAAGATTTTGTTGCCTGTCTATTAAATTTGATATTTATCTCAGCAAATACAGTGGATTTACATGATAGAACTAGAAAATTTATATAGGCAAAAGAATCCCATTTCAGAAATGGATTAGTAATCAACAGGGCATCTTCAGAGTACTTGCAAATCCTAAGGCAAATTATAATATTACACTCTGTGTGCAAACATTTGAAAATGTGAACTGGCTGATGATGGAAGCAAAGCATCAGAGAAAAGCTCTGCTGGACGTTCAAGGCAGTTGTACCTGGGTTTGCAGTTCATCTTGGTGGATGAAGAGCTAAAGAGGAAAATAACCACTTCTGTTAACATGGAGTCTCTACTGATCAGTTTTACCAAGTCACAAAAACTTCAGTATAAATGCTGATATGTAATACTGTATGCTTATATAAGACTCAGTGCAACTGGAACCCCAATTCACTGAGTTTTATTGGCTGAATATCATACAGATAAAGCCATTTTTGAGAACATCTTTAACAAGGATGTGCACTATATATGCCCATCTATGCTATGTTTCTTGACTACTCAGAGAGGCCATTTTCACAAGACTACATGGAGATGCTGTTTAACAGGCTTGTTAACTACTAGCACTGAATTAGGATGAAACCTCATAATACGGCAGAAAAGGCAAGTGATTTTAATTATCTCCATAATTTGTCAGTTTGATATTTTTTCCTACCTAGTTATTTAAAATTTATGATGGAGTGCCTTCATATATAAGTCAAGGATGCCCTAAATATGCTTGCACATGCACACATGTGTATATAAAAGATTATATACACAACAAATACAAATTCCATGGAGTTAATAAATGTTAATTGGACAAACAACATTACAGTTTGGATGTAAGCCTCATGCAGAAGTCAAACATCCTCAGAATGTTATGGAATCACAAACTTTACAAATTAACCTAATACAGTGTTAAAAGCCTTGGCTCTGCTGCACTTTCACAATAAAAAATCCCAAATGAATGCAATGCTCTTTTTACATCAGTGTAACTCCACTGATCTGTGTGTTGCTCTGATACAAAACTGGTGTAACAGAGCAGAAACTCAAATTCTCTGTATTTGAGAAGCATTTCATGTTAAGTAGGTCATTCTGTTGAATACACTTCTCAGTATCAGCACTTGCACAACACGTGCCTTTGCACGTTAAATAAAAGGCTCGGTTTTTTACACTATGATTTTCAATTATTTTTTAACAAGTGCTTTTTCCCCCCTAATCATGACTGTTGCTTATGTCAACAAGTGGAATACAATAAGGCAATAGGAGCAATTTACGTGCTAATACCTTACCAAATTACATGTTGTTCCCTCCCACTGACCTCTTTGATGTTCTCTGGACCAAAATTCTCTTCCTAATATTTATGAATTTGTTTATACAGCTGAATAATTCAACCACTTAGGAAAAGATTCTGCTCCCCACTGACTCACACATGGCTGCTAATAGAAACCCAGCTGAGAAAGAGCAGATCACAAAGCTCAAGACTAGCAGGAGAGGCTGAGACCAGAGAGAAAGGTTAAACGTGTTACTGCTCACTGAATACATTTTCACTTCAAATCCAGCTCAGTTGCATAAATTGTTCAATACTTATAATGTAAAACAGTTATCTGCATAACAACAAATTAAGGCAGAAGTAGGAAAATGGACACTGACAATGTACTATTTCAATTTATTTTGTAAATTATTACCAAATGTTATTTGGTAAAAATAAGCTTCAAAGAGTTTTTTTAATAAACGGATTCTTTAATGAGAAAATGTGTATTTAATATGCTCTGTCTGCAGCTAAATACCTGCAACTGACTGAATCTTAAATAACTCTTTATTTAGTTCAATTCTCACTAGTTTGTAAAACCTGCAGCTTTCATTTCTCAGTTTCTACAACAGTGTTCATGGTGCAGACGCAGTTTTACTCTACAGAGTTCAATAAACTACTTTAAAACACAGAATGTCTCTCTCCTTTTTTGTTCACTCTGGCACAGGGAAAGTTTTACTTATTTAAAGTTTGTTAAATGTTGTAATCTCATTTTGAAATAAATTCATAAGAGTATGACATTATAGACACTAATGTGTTGCATTTCTTTCTTCACTGATGACAGGATTTAGCGGAGTGTTTTGATTCCTTGTGGTACTTTTGCCAATCCCCCACTGACTTTAATAGACTACCTGTTTACATAATTGGACGAGAAGGACCTCTCTATGTAGGGATGCAGTAAGCTCAGGTACCCTCCAAAGAGCTTGGATGATTAGTTCATGCAGGACACCACTCATCCACAGCAAATTTTCCTCCCTAAAACAGTCCAACTTTTTGATTTTCCACCTATATAATAGCTAATAAAATTTTATAATTCACAGTATTAAAATTGAGTGATAACGAGGATCAGAAAATTATAGTGGTCAGTGTGATTCTTATGTGAAGAAGCTTTACAGAGACAGTTTTCTATTTGGCTGGCAAGGTCTGTTTGATTCCAAAAAGAAAGCAATCTGGATCTGATCAATAGCTGAAGAATTTCCATCACTCCAGAGGCAGAAGACATTTTCAGATACTGTATACGCATTTATATCTCTGCTTATCTGACTGGATAGGCTAGTAGTATTCTAAGAAATACTATGAAAAAGAACTTTGCTTGTGACTTCTTATCACCTAGGGCAAAAAGACCCAAAAGCACTTATCTATAGTCAAACCACCACAGGATATAAAGCCAACAGAATTTATTGAATATGCTGGACCCCTTTAACAGTTTACAGTTTCTCCCTGACTACAGGGTACGTATGCATTGTGCAGTCAACATGCAAAAGAATTTCAATTGTTATTTTATCTGCTGTAAGATTTTCTTAACTGTGCCAGTACTGTTGCGCTCCTTTCTACTGGGGGGAGTGGGGAGGTATTAGAAAAGGTATCTAGAAAAATGAAAGTTCCAATTCTGCAAGAATTAAAACATTCACAACTGAGGCTCTCAAAGCATCTAACTGAAGAAACTGAGGAATTGTCACTCACCACCACAAGAGCCAGGCAACTTTATAAACATACACAGTAAGTCTGTCATTACATGAGTAAACAATTGCTTCTGTGAATTTCTCATCCAAGAAGGAGAAAATGAATGTTTCCATTTATCACAGAGCCAAAACCCAATAAACAATTCTCAGGTATACATATTACACTCAAAATACTTCTTAATTCAATTTTTAGAGCAAATGGATTTCCAGGTACCAGTGCCCCCCAGGCTATTTACTCTAATCACAGCAGCAGGTCTCTCGAGGAACCATTGTTTGGGTTGGACACCATTAAGTAGAGAGTTGCAATTACTGGACCTTATAAAACTGAATCTTTATAATACACACCTCACGAGTGCAGGTTATCCTTCTAGGATGAGGAGCTTCCTGTTGCAACTGATACACTGAAAGAAGGTAGAAAAATTCTGATTAATACAGAATCATTGTATAAATAAGGCATTTTAACATTAAATCTTGCTGTTAAAAAAAAAAAGGCAACTCTGCAAAATTTAATGCAAAGATACATAGATCAAGGTCTCAAAAATTACTTACAAATGGTTAGAAAAAGAATGTTGCTGGCCAACTTGGAGTTATTTATTATCTTTACAACTAATCAATCGAGTACTAGGGAGTCAGTAAGACCAGGTAAGTTTCCATCAAGCAGATCAGAAAAGGAATCATAATAAACACACATTAAATTCCATTATATGTCAAATCAGGCTGCTGTCAAACAGACAGCAGATGGAGTCCCATCCTACGATGTTGGGCACATATTCAGTCACCTGAAATATGCCAAGACTTCATAAGAATCATTCAGAATTCTGCAGAATCAAACCCACGGCTTTTGTCACTGTTCAGTGGTGACCTTTCTGAACAAAGGGAAAAATGGCCTTTGCATTTGCAGATCTAAAGACATCAGGAGCAGGTCAAAACAGTTAAGGCCCAAATTATGACATACACTTACCAGTATCTTCCCTCCCAAAAAGTGTTTTAGCTGAGAAGTATTGGTGATGGTTAGACTGGATGATCTTTTAGGTCTTTTCCAATCATAATAATTCTGTGATTCTGTGTTTGGTTTGGCAAGTTACCATCAAAATGAGGCCGGCAACACTAAGTTAGTATTTGAACAGTACTCTGGAACTGATAAAATTGACACTTGGAATTGTAATCTTTCAAAATTGCATTATTTTTCAATCATTAGTACTAACACAGAGGTCTAATATCAGGTGCTGTCATCTTCTTCAGGTAATAAGACCATACATTGATTTACCCAATAAGATTTGACTTCATTACACTTCTCATTTGATCACGAGTCTTTTCCACTGACAAATGATGTCTTTATGTGCTAAGTTACATGAGAATGGAGAAAATGGCAAGATGCTTGATGATATAGCTATCATAAGATAAACTGGAAAAAATCACTCCCTTTGTTCCAAACAAAAAACCTAATGTTTTTTTCCTAGCATTACTAAAATCAATCCTTACCGTTCTGTACTGTTATTACAAAAATGATTTTTGCAAGTGATGAAAAACAGCACACTAGTATATAAACCAGCAATTTTCATTTCAGGCATAGCATGACCATTTATTTGCCCAGCACACAGATTCCCTAGTTCCATTGTAAAAGTCATATTTGATGGCACAGCCCTTGTCCATGTCTAATTCTGTGAACTGTAGAGTCAAGTTCAAAGGCCAAAAAATCATAAAGTGAATATGGATTTCTCTGATTTTCACAGAAGAGCAGTGGAGATTTACAATCAGCATGCTCTGCAGAAATTGTGTAAAAACTGAGATTTGTTTCCCAACTTACTTCAAGCCAGGCAGAAAAGATTTTCTGGAAGGAAATTCCTCTTCTACAAAGGCAGTGCATTTCTCCTTTCCCAGTCAGAAGCACAGCAGGTAGACGAGTTAAGTTACAAAACAGGATGCCTATGCCTCCTCCTTTAACTAATGTATGCAATTCAAACTGTTCAACATCAGTTTCTTCGCTGTAATTATTGTCAGGGAAGTCAAACAAGACATTTCTCTTCATCCATCATGAGACAGAAATATAATCAAACCCCATGACTCTGCGCATAATTCTGAGCCATGGGAAGGGTTCACCATGGTGAGCTATGATGGTGTAGGAGAGTGGGTGCACAGAAGTTTGCATGCACCCAAGCCTTCAGCTCCTGGCAAACTGCCAATGAAGCTTTGGTATTGCAGAGGCTGGATCCCCCTTTATAGAGCACGGGATGGAATAAACCAAAGAAAGAGGCAGTATTCACTGAGTTCACAGAAGGTACAAAGCTGTGATTCACTGTTAACGCTTACAACTGGGACCAAAATATGCAGATCTTGGTAACAAGCATTGCAATCATGACTAACGATGTTTTATACCAAGGAGTGAAGTGTCTTTTATCTTTTAGCCCTCCACTGCAAGAAAAAAAGCTTGCCCAACTCATTCTGTGTGCAACTTCTTTAATATTAAGTGGCAGACTTGCCATATGACAACCTACTGGCATAGTAAATGATGATTCAAAAGGTACAGACAGGCTTTGCCACCAGATTCACAAAGACCGTGGTCCCAGCTGTCTCAATTACACAACAGCGACTGCATACATTGGCAATTATTAAAAACCGTTCAAAGTCTTCCATCTAAAGAAAACACTGAAGACTTGTAGACTTGTTGCCTTTCTATTTTCTTTAGTTAACATAACTGTATTTTAATAGACCTTGACATTCCTAGACTGTTAAGGCTTATGCAGTTTTGCCAACTCCTGTAATTTTTACTACAAATTTCACAATATCTGGCTATTTACTTGCAGTCTAAGCTCTTTGAAATGTCTTACGAGACACATTCTCATTTACAGAAGTAATCTAATGCTCATATTGCATAGAAGATCTTGACTATGTAACTCATGATCACTTTAACAACTCAAAAATTGGAAACCAAACCCAAACAACAAGTCTGATTTATGAATTTTAAGGCCTAACTCTGATTTTTGAATAATTTTTGAAAATGTCAGATTGGCAAATGCATGGACAGAACAGAAACAACTGACCTCTGTGAGCCATTAACAGAAGACTGGTCTAGGTGACAGAAAAGCTGTTTTTCTAATGCTCATTTAACTCTAATATATATATTTTAGCTGACAAAAAAAAATTAACCTACTCTTTCTAATCACAGTTTTCACCAAGCCTTTAAGACCAACCCAAAAATCTCTGACTGAAAAGAATCTCCCTCTTTTTGAACTAATTAGATTTTCTCAGGTGCTAAATCCTCACAGCTTTTAAAGAGCAACATTTTCATCATGTGAATTGTTGCTTGAGCAAATCCCTTCAGCCAGCCTGAAGACACCAAGCATTGGGAATATATACAAAAGAAAACACAAATGTAAGTATGACATCCCTAAACTGTTAAATGTGTTAAAGACACAAACATTCTGCTTTCAAAATCTGCTTTTAACAGAGTTTATGCAAGCCCCAGTCTAGGCAGCCAAATCAATATAAGCCAGAGCCACACAGGACTGCGACCACTTTAGTTAGTAAGGTGCAGACAATCTACTCCTCTGAATAATCTCCAGGATAAAAAACTGCATTTGTCTCTAAGTAGTCATGAACCTCTTGATGCTTCTTAAGTTCACATTCTGATGAAAAGCAAAATGAGCCTTGTAAAACACCCAACTGAAACTTCTTCAGCTCTGACTTCAAAAAAAAGTTTAAAAATCTGTTGAGATACTTACAGTAAGATTTCCAAACAGGTGGTCTGTATTCATCAGTATCTGAAAGAAAAGCAACAAATCTTAATACTGTGTTGAGAACATTTTAATACAGAAATAACACTGCAGAAGCACTTGCAGATTTATTAAGATAAATACTGCACCCAGCTTCTGAAATGATTTCTTACTACCAGGGTATAGAACAACCTGTTTAAAGTGCCCCCTCTTTACTTAAACTGAAAATATGAAAAGGTATTTTCTTTAGCCAGCTAGAATATAAACTGTAAAAGTACATTTGTAAAATGGCAAACATGCAGATCAGAAACCAAAATAGTAGGGGGGGAAAGGAATGTGTATTATTTTACTACGTATGTATCTGTAAGTTTCCTTTTAAATTGCACCAGAAATTTTTTTTTTCATCTTAATTTATGCTCCGAGTAATCAGTTTTCATCCAACTTTTCCTGCCATTAGCTTTTTCCTCTTCTGGATAGCAATTAACAACTCCTAAAATAAAATCAGAGTGCTATGAAATACTTTGCAAAACAGAAGGTTTTTTTTTCATACTGCATACAAGATCTACTTGGAAGCAGTCAGTACGTATTAAAAACACTACCATATTTCTAATATCAGATTTTAATTCTCAAATAAAATTAAAAAATAATCCCAATGTATTCTATCTCGCTTATGACTTGCTGACAACTGATCTGACATTTTGAACTCAGGGCTCTGTTGCAAACTTCGTCTCCGATCCACTGTTTTACCACTCTGACCAGCTTCAGTCCTGATGCTACAAGGTACCACGGCTTTCAGCAAGATGCTGTGCTTATCCGCCTTGGGGCTGGTGGGAGCTACTCAGTACTCAGTACACCACAGGGTCACACAAGCTGAGCCAACCATAGAGGTGGGCAGGCAGCTTTGCTGTTTGAAGTCTCTTCTCTCTCTTCAGCACTCCTTTCTGAGCTCTGTTCGCAATTGTCTGCTCACTGGAACTACCTGCCGCATCCAACAAGACCCTAATTTCTAGTTTTTATTATGAGGTTATGTAAAGATCAAGCAATCTGGGAGCCTGTTGCTTGAATTTTGGCCTGAGTAGCATCTCTGAGAGTCCTTAAGGCCTCTAAAACTGAGGCTGAAGCTGGGAAAGGATTTTGTTTTTCTTCCCCTTAGAATAAGCAACCTGCATTCTTCAGATACTTGCTTTAGTCCATCTTTCCCACCTACAGTTATTTTAAAATATACCTAAATTAGAGCCTAGTAGAATGAGATATTTTCCAGTTTAATTGGCACAGAGTTGCCTAGATCCTACTCAGAGCTACCCAGCACTCTCTCTGCCCTTTTGAGCCACCATCTTGCTCAACTTTTCACCCGGTATTTTAGTGCTACACACGAAAAGGGTGCAGTCCTTACAGACTA
This sequence comes from Tetrax tetrax, assembly GCA_009806455.1. NCBI lineage: Eukaryota > Metazoa > Chordata > Aves > Otidiformes > Otididae > Tetrax > Tetrax tetrax. The sequence goes on along the minus strand of WHYT01015149.1, from coordinate 13,760 downwards.
CCTCAGTGGTAGTGGGTTTTATAAATACAATTCATTATGACTTTATTATCAAGGCAGCACTTAGTCAAACTGCTGTCCCCCAGAATATGATAGCTTTTAATCTTCGGATGGCCCTGTAGATGTGCCACCGCGCCCCAGTAATGGGCCAGAGCACCTCACAACTGCTCGGAGACCTTCGGCAGCCTGCACGGTACTACAGCAGTAAAAGAAAATCAGCAGCAACAGATGCAGCCATGGTTATTCATTCCTACTTTGATACCTTTAATTAAGGCAGTGGCAGTCGATTCATTCCAGAAGCATTGTAACGTGATCCCTTAGTGCTGCAATGTCACACGGAAAAAGGGCAAAACTTCTAAGTAAAAATAATGGGTTTAGTCCCAGAAGACGATTCTTACCCTACTAGCTGAATTTTCTTTTGCTGTAGTCTTTTTTTTTTGGCAATATATGCACCAGTTGGATTTACAAATAAATAATCTAAGTAAAGGAAAGCACACACTGTATTTGTAAAATATGAGCTGACTGTTATGAAAATACAAATATCTTGGCAGTCTAACCTATACTTGCTCGCACTCAAGCTGTACAATTGTTACAACTAAGGGCAGCATGATTATAAAACTGAAAAGCAACAATATTTGTGCCAAACAAAAACCCCCAAACCTTGTTAAAGTCAGACAAGAACAGCAGTAACTTTCATACAACAAACATTTAACATTCAGAAATTGGAAGGAATGATTTATGTTATGCAGCTGTGCACAAGGATTTTGTTAGAAAAATCTGTTTGTGAGCTTTACTGCCTTTACAGTCTGAGAATACCCTCCGGTCATTCCACATGAGGTAATGAAAAAACAAAAGGTCACTTTTATTGTGATTTAAAAAAAAGTTATCTGATATAAAATACTGTAGCAGCAAGTACAGCACAGTAACAACAGTGAAGCAGAGGGTGTGTAGTGCTCGTTTCTGTGCAAGAATGTTGGTATTGCTAAAACCACTCCACTCTACAAAGATAAAATAGAATGAGCATAAACAGTAGCAGATGCAGATCAGTTTGTTAGTTATCTGTTTTTAAAGATTAATTGAGGTAGTCCCATTCAGCACATAAGTATTTTGAAATGCATTATTAGGAAAAAGGCTTGATTTTAAGATAGCCCAGGCTTCCATAAACAGCATCTGCAATTAGGTATCCAAAGACCCGAAAAGCACTGTAAGGCATGATAAAAAACCCACAGAAAATGCTGAACTCGAAATACATTTTCTCACTAAGGCTGCACCACTTTCTAATTAACACAATAAACTCTATGCTGTCAGTTCTCAGATTTTCTACAGCTCCCATCACTACAGTATATCAGCTCTACTAAATGTTTCCATGATAAAATAAAATTGTTTTCTACAAGCTGTGCATCGTGTTTTATCTTAACTGTATTTCCTGCCTTAAGAGAGATGCAATTCAGCTTAAAGCTGCTTTCCTCCAAAGGTCTGAAGCACGACAGAAAACATAAATGCATAAACTCATCCTACCAGTACTGGTGAGCCTTTTGCCATCATGTGGGCATTCTCACCAGCAAGTATGTTTTAGATCAGGCACACTGTCCATATACATAAATTGCAATTTTAAACTCAGTCCAGTTTCAGACTGATAGGTGCTGGTGCTGAATAGTCTTCCTAACCTTTAAAAGTGAAAGTTTGATCACTTCCTATTATTCCAAGCAATGACAGTTTTATAATTAATCAGATTTTTTCTCTGGTTAGAGTGGTACATGTATAACATTTTATTTTTCCATAATATAAAGGAACTTCTTCAAATTCTCTACCCTGAATCCATACTGGTACCTAATAATTTGCCAGTCTGGAATAGATCAGAAAGAAAAATAGCCGTCTGCCCAAAATCTGTACTTCCAAGCTCCTAAATAGACCTGTCATAGAATAAATATGTATGTATGTGTAAAGAAAAAAGTAAGAACATCTCAAACTGATGCATCACTTTAAATCCCAGAGAGACCCAAAGCTATACGCAAGGTAAAGGGGCGGGGAAAACAATGAAAAGACATTGAAACACATGAAAATACATTTACAGTCCTTTACCCCGTAGAATCAGTTTTTGCTCTTGAACCCACAGCAAAACCAAATTCAGCTTTGAAGCAGATGAAAGCATTTTATCAGAGACTCGTAGCAGATGACACCTCTAGTTCAGGCATGGACCTACATTTCTTATGTATGCTACAGGAGAGGTTATGTGTGTCTCTGGTGCTCCAAGGGCAAGAGTTTGCCAGCCCATCTCTCTCTCTCTCTTTCTCTCTCTCTCCCTCTCTCCCTCTCTCCAGTGGACAAGGACAGGAGTGATCACTAACTGTTTCTTAAGCAATTCTCAGCACTTTCTCACCATCATCTTCTTTTCTCTCAAACACACTCTCCTTCTCTCTTTTCCAGGACTTTGTCTTCCCCCAGCCTTCATCTGCACACAAGACCTCTCCCCTCATCCTTAAGCAACGCTTTGATTTGCTCCCCACTGCTCTCCTGCTAGGACTCAGCTACCCAGCATCTTGTTCTCAAGCTATCTCATCTCTACTCAAGCCCTCTTTGAAGTTTGCCTGAACGCAGAGAAAACAGAGGCAGAAAAGCCCAGAACAGCACAGCAGGCAGGTTCTGGTAACAGCCCCTTTCCAGGGAGAAATGTCACGGTGGGGCCCAGCGTGCCCTCCTTTAAGCATACAAATTAATGAAAGAAAAAGGAAAAGTATGCAAGTGATCATCAGAAATATATGCTTGCACAGAAAAGGGCTTGTGCCAATAGAAGCCATTTAGGAAAAGTTCATCTACAGACACAAACACTAGGAGAGCATCTCAGATTTTTCCATAAACACAAATGTGACTAATTGTGACATGACAACGTAGCATTTCCCTTAGTTATTTTCCTTCTTGCTTACCCATTTTCATTTTATCCCTTCTATAAATCTGGACAACTGTAGTACTTCCAGAGTGTACATTTTAACTGCAGATATGAAAACTGTTACTATTGCCTCAAACTGTTTAGACTGCTTGTCTCTGTGTATTCCTTTTATAGAAAGAATAAAAATGTTTACTTCTGCTGGAAATGGTTCTTTCTCTCTCCCCACTGAAGATCAGTCAGCTCTAGGGTAGAGCAGCAGCAGCGTAACTACGCATGGTAACCCCATAAAGCAATTTAGGGCTTACTGTGAGGTTTCCTGTAGAGAATTCAGTTTTATTTTTCTTTTACTGTATGTCATTCCCTGCACCATGGTGATTTGTAACATCATGCTAGAGATTAGTTTAATGCTGTCCGGGAGGAAATAATCAGCTGTCTGCTGACACAGCAGCTCTTGCCCCAGACTTTTATTTTATTTGGTGATATTCCTATTGAACACAGGTGAGGCCTCAGGTTTGGGTGAACCTTATGGAAGAGGCCAGGTCTTAGCCATGTGGACCCAACATCAATATGATCAGGAGAAGAAAATCCAATTTTGTGTTTTCTGAACAAATCTATGACCAAGGAATTGTGTAAGTCATAAATACGAAAAGATGCAAGAAAGTATATAGGCACTAACCAGTAAGCGTTAACATGTGTTTTAAGATCTTCATCTTGCTTCATCTGGCAGCAGCATGTGTCAAAATTTAACTCCCAAAGAGATGCATGACCAGCAGATGTGGCCATTTGCTGACCCATACAACAGACTCCTTTTTGTGCCCAAAACTCAACTTCTAGAAAATTCCTCCTTGGCCTCAAAATCTTGCTTGTTAGCACATTATCTATGCCCAAAGTACATAAAAGCACTCAACTTACAGAAATAAAGCCATAATTTACTTGCTGGTGAGATTCTCAAGCCACAAAAACAGTGCAGTTGAATAGAAAATGTCATTTCATCCCTGTTTTTCAGGGTGCCAACAGCATTTCAGAAACCAAGCTCCAGCCATCACAAAACATTTTAAGCAGCAGCCAAGCAGGCCCCAGTGGTTAGGGCTTTCATGCACTCCAACCAAAATAAAACTCAAACAGCATTAAGGTAATTAAAGGATGAATACAGCCACCGCCCTAGGCAGCGGCAGTAAAACAGATGGGCTACAATACTATGGTTTCAGGGTAAATGAGAGAAGATGTCTCTGGCAGCACCCAGCAGTACTGGAAGCATTTTGCAGAAGTCCCCGTGCTCCTGGCAGCACAAGGGGCAGGTGATGGTGACGGCAGGCAGCTCCCAGAGAGAAGGCAGCAGGGCAGAGGCTACAGAGGATGGCCATAATAGTCCTATATATTGCATATGTACTGAAGAAGGAAGAACATACACCAAAGGCCCTTTGTCACTCTTAGGTGAGACCTTGAGATCCACTTTTTTTTTTCCCCCAAAGCCACTCTCCACCCCTCTGCTACATCTCTTCTATCAGCAACCAGTAAGTTAAACAACAGTCTGTAATGGGGCAGTGAGCAGAGGCAGAGTCTTGATGCAAAGAGCCACAAGTGTCACGCATGGCTACCTGCCCATTGCACAAGGTCCTGCAGAAACCAACCCACCCTTCCCTAGCAAAGAGGATACCACACACGCTGCCACCAAAGGCTGCAGAACTCATTTCAGCCAGTGCTTGGTAACCAAGAGATAAAACTGTGGTCAGTCTTTCTTGCCTTGCATGCTTGAAGTGTTTTCTTAGGAACAAACACTTCTTCAGCATGCGAGTCCTCCACATTGATATAAAAAGAGAAACTGTGCTCTAGCTCAGTCTTGTCCTGCCTTTGCCTTTCCATTAACACAGGGGTAACAAACTATTTCTGACCAAAACACCTCACATGGGCTTATACCATACTTTTTAAGACATCTCAGCCAACTTTTTGGTGTATTCCCTTTCTTTTAAATAGAAACTACTATATTGTTCTATTAGAAAAAATGTTGGAGTTTAAAAGTGACTGAATAAATAATGTTAACACAAAAGTAACATTGGTCTGGCAGACGTCAATGCCTGCTGTAAGGCCCTCCAGCACTAAGGCTTCTAAGTAAGCAACCATCTTCTCCGGGCGGAGAAACGACACCAGATGTGTGTCCCCTTTAACATGCAGGCAGATGCAAGAGCTCAGCAGGCGTCCCGGCTGCATGTGGACAGCTAACGCTCCCACCTGAGCCCACTGTGCTGCCCACACAACCCACTCTGGTGGGGAGCCGGTGTAGGGCAGCTGTTTAGAGCTAAAGTAAAGCCTAGTTTGATCAGGGAGACAAATAGCCTCTAGGTTGAAAGAGGAGTTATTGCCAGCTTACGCAGCTCACCTCCTGCCAGGGAATGGCAGCTTGCAGGCAGGAGTTACAGGTAGCCTGCTGAATGGCACCCAAATGTTTCCAGGCCAGGCCTGGAGAAGCTGGCATCCAAATTAAGTCACTGCACCACTAAAACCATCCATCTACAGGGACATGCCCAAGCCTGTAGGCAGAAGGCACAGTCACCAGTGACAGCTCTCCTTATGCAATGTTTTACTTCATTGCCTGGACCTTTGGCACAGGTTGCAATACTCCTTAATATCCTTAAAACCCACGCACCTAGGCAGCTTTAGACTTTTAAAATTAAACTGCATTTGAGTTACTTAGGCAAGAAAACAAAAACAGCTGAATGTATTTTCTTCACATTTTCCAAAGGCATTCCCATCTGGAGAGTACAATGCAATCTGAGGGAAAGATACAAAGATACGAACCAGGGAAAACAGGCACCGACAACCAAAGCACTCGTTTGGCTGCAGCGTGGCACTACATCACACACACCGTACTCCAGGAATTTTTTTAACGGGACAACACTTCTATTTCGCTGCTCTTTTGTCCTCAACTGGTTTTGCTTATACCACTCCAAACAAGTACAACTGGGTTTCTAATTATTATTGGAGTAAAAACGATTAAGAGAAGGCTAGCATGAATGATACCTCAGAAAGCTGCAAGGACTACTTCCATTTCTCCGATGTGAGCAAGTGGGAGACAAGGAAGCACTCTCTGCAAAAGTGAAGGGGCTTAAAGAAGAGCATGCTCTGAATAAGTGCATCAGTCTTGAAGAGGAGAGAGAAAAAAAGATCACACTACCATCCTGGTTTCTACAAACATCTGATCTGGCAACAGTAAATTCTGTGGGAATGCTTCCAATGGGGCTGAATGAGAGACCCCCTGAAAACAGCTAAAGTTCAATGCCTTTTATTAGCAGCTCTACTGTTACAGTCTCTTTATGAATGATGGGAAAATTTTAATGAGTAGTATTTTGTCTATCACAGTCACTGCTGCTGTTAAATGAACTAATTTTCTAAGTGATTAGACCAGGTTGCAAATGATCTGTTTCTAGATTTTCATGTAACCAAAACAAGTACTCATTTTTCCTCCTTTTTGCAAGATAAATAGTGGCATCTGACTACACAAATGATGACAAATAAAAATTTTTAAAATCCTTTATAAAAAACAAACAAAAAAGAATTTTTACTCTTAAGCAGGAATTTTTACATGTGCAGTGATAACAAGCACAACATAGCTGTTGCCTTCTTTCTCTTGATTGTAGTTTAATGGAGGGGTGGGAAATACCCCTCCGATGAAAGCATAGTTAGCTTACTGTTTAGAATAGTTTCAAGATCTCTAAAATGATTTCTTAGTGTTGCTTCAAGTATACAAATTTAGTCCTTGGAGAGGTAAAAAGATGACAAGTGCCACCTTGTGGGCATTTAATAAAGAACATAACGTTGCTTTCCGTTTCCAGCGGGGTATCTCGGCCTCCAGACAACAGGCTGCAGCCGATTTTCAGCATTTCTGGGAATACCATCTTTGCTTCCCGAGAAAAGACAGACACAATGGGAACTGCTACCGGACACAGCTCTGTGGGTTAGCTCGAGGTACGGCAATAGTCAGGCCACCAGCTGTCTGCAACCCTCTGATTACGTCGCTGTCGGAGTTAGGATAGCTCTACAGGCTCCCAGGTATCCTGAAACGTGTGGTTTCAAGACAGCAAACAATGTCCAACTGAAAATGGTGTCAAAATCAAATATACCTCTCTAATTTATCTATTTCAAAGAAAACCAGCTTGTCGATACTTTTTAAAAAAGAACTCGTGGCAGAACTGACTGTGACTGGCTGCAGCCCCGAAGTGCTGATCAATGATTTAGGCAGGTTCCCATCCTCCCAAAGGGTTATTTGAAAGGTCTTTTGCAAACTAATTTTGTAAGTTCAAAACTGACAGAAAAACACCTTTATTGGATTAATTGCATCTTGTAAATTTGATAGCTTTGATTTTATAAGAAACTTCTGTATCAGTAAAGTCTTTGAGCAATTTGGAGTAACATCAGGTAACACAAGCTTGAACACTGTAATCAAACTTCCCTGTTTTAAATCCAAACTGGTTTTCATTGGAGACACTGTTTTGATCAGCCAGTGAAGTTTGCTTGGAAGCCAGAAGAAATATCTGTCAATGCTATTACTCTTAACACTTCTCTCATTCCAGCCATGGCAAGGGATAATGTAGGAGAAAACATTTACCCTTTGACATTTCCTTTTAATTTTTGTTTCCACAAATTCTTCTTTGTCTCCTATTTTAAGTCTGCCTGCACAGAGATCGAACTAATTTCCCATCCCTTGTTTTACTTCTTCCAAACATTAATAATACCAACAAAGGCACATCACTTTTACCATAACTTCAAGCCAGTGACAACTGTTAAAGCCACAGCCTTGAGGCATTCACAAAAATATGTTTTTTGTCTTGATTTCTCTAACATATCCAACAGGGAATATTGATTGAAGCTTGATTACACAAATATTCTGAGCAGTCATCCTAATAATGAAAAAGAACAATATGACATGGTATAAAAGTGTCTTCTAGCTGTAAATTAATCCCTTCCCCTGAATAAGAAGTCTGCCCAGTCAAGTTTGAACAGAAGAGACCCTAAATAAAGGACGAGCTTTCAGGACTTTCAAAATACAACCCCTTCATCCACTGCATAATGCCCTAATTTGCTGAATGGAGAGACATGTTTTATCACCGTTCACATGGTTGCTTTGAATTTTTTTTCCACATAAAACACTGAGATAATGAACATACATTCACTTTCCTGCTCTAATTAAATAGAGTGTTGTCGTTTTACCAAAAGCTGAGCACACCACTGACCTTGCCTCCCTATCCATTGGTAAAAATCTGCTGAGAACTTGTCTTCCCTTGCATTTTAAACCAAGATAGCTGCTGTGCATTCATTAGCCTCTGGGGAGCTGGGGGGAATAAAACCAAACCAAACCACCCATTAGCAGCCCAGGCAAAAATCAGAGTCACCCAGAGAAAACGAAGAGCAGATCTGATTTCTGACTGCGTTTGCAACTGGCCTCAAGACGAACTCACATGTTCCAAAGCACGTCTCTCTCTAACTGCATCAGATGGTCTAATAGATGCTGTTGCCTCTGCTTTCCCAAACTCGACCCATTTAAATTCTTAGACCATCAGAGTTATTACAAACCTATCACAATTCTTATTACAAACAGATTTTTCATTTTCTAAACCAGTCGCCAATAACACACACCATTGCTCATGCAAAAATATGGCTTGTATTTACGTCCTTATTTCCAGAACAGATGCAATACATCAACACTCATGGTTGGAATGAGGAGGACAGACTACCAAGTAAAGTACCCTTGCCTGGAACCATGATCGATTTTTATAGTGTCATGAAGGAAACTCCTAAAAAACATTATTGGCAGGGTCAGAGAAAGGGAAATAGACACAATGTGGTGGGACGCCTTTTCTTGAGTTGGAATTAAGTTTTTACTCCAAAAGTAATTCTCTAGTTGCTGTGAGCTTTTCCCCAATCTGAAAGCTGCAAATGTCATTCCTTACCTCTTCCTGTTCTCATGTAAAACATCCAAGAGGCCTCCAATGGCACAAAGTAGGATGCTCCAGGTAGAAAAGCTGAAAACTTCACATTCCTTTTTGTCAATTCCATGGCTCACTATTATACCTGCAGCCAAAGAACTACAGCAACACATATTTACCCACCAGCCTCTCCCTATTTATAGCATTATAAATCCATCTTCTTCATAATTCACTTCCTCCTCAGCAGGTTCATCTGCTATACTAGGCAGGAACCAGAGAAAGGAGACAGCAGGTGTGAGGTCCAGTCCATGGAGAAGCTGTGCTCTGGGTCCACTCCTGCACCATCCAGCACATCGTGGGGCTGGAGCAACAGACAAACAGTCCTCTTGAAGGTGGTTCACCAGCTCTACAAATATTGAGAGGTTTTCTGCATGGGCCCCTCATTTCTCCTCAGTTCCCTTTGAGTTTGGGAGGATGAAAGCAGAACAGGAGGGCTGGGAATAGGCTGCTGGAAGGAATGCTGAACACAAAGGTTTGTCACCACCCAGTGAGAATGGGAGAGTTGGCCAGAAAGCTTAGAGATCAATGCTTAGAGATCACTACCAAATCCTTTTCTGAGTAAGTCCATACATTTTTTTCACCCTCCAGGAAATTAATTCAGATGGTTTCCTTGCCTCTGTTTTGAAGTTCTTTCTCCTTTTTCCCACTAATTAGAAGACAGACAAATTGGTCCGCAAATAATGGAAACTTGGGTTTATTACCACATTTTATCATGGCAGGAGGTTTTAAACAATTATTAGCTGCATTCCTGGGATATTGGTGCATCCTTACTGGAACTGAGATCCCATGGGAATATGCACCAGTGAAAAGCAGACATCCTACAGAATGAAACATCTAAACAGAATATAGGAACAGCTGGCGAGAGAAGCAGAGGCCCACGTAGATGAGATCAACCTACAGACCGAATATCAGTATTTCTATTCCCAAGTCTTGCCAACCCAATAATCCCCCAGCCAGCATTGCCTCTCTGGATAGGAGCGTTTGGGTGTCTTTAGTTCCACTTCGACGTTATAAAAAGAACTCTACTGTGGCAACTGGCAGCACAGGAAAATATGTACAGACAGACACCAGGAGAGCTATAGGATGTGACAAATCAAAAATCCAGTTTATAGTTTAAAAATGGTTCTGGCCTACCTACGTGGCTAGATGGGAACTGCCAGGAGGCAACTGACAGAGACTGTGATACACGGGATTTCCATGCACATATAAGGGCAAATGCTAATATAGCTCTGAGACACGGGAAGCCCTGCCCGTGGCTTCCACTGCTGCTCTTGCACAGCAATGGGAGAAGCTGCCTTCCAAAAAGGCAGAAACATCTTGCTTTGATATGATGCAATCAGAGGTGGATTGAGGGAAGTATCTTCTTCTACAGTACAGCTTCAATAAAAGCTAACAAATAAGAGGTGCTCCACCGAGTTACTGATGAGCTTGCTGCTCTGCCACCGAGGAGGGGCAGGCAAAGGTGCTCAGAGGGGGCTGTGACACCACATAGAAGCGGGCAGATACACCGTGCAGCCAGGAGCTCCCCAAGAATTAGAAAGGCCGTGGTAAGTTTTCTCTCCTTCTGTTGGGTTTTTTGGGGGGGGTTGGTAATTTTCCTGTTATTTTCCTTTACATACTTGCAAATATTTACCTTGTTATACTACAGATGTTATTTCTCGATTAAAAGATACCTGACAATTTCTTTACCATGTAAAGTTTGGCATTGAAATAATACACAACACAAAGTTTCTGAATGTTCTCTCACCAGGAAGAAGAATTACTATTTTATTTTGAAATATTTCTCTGCTTCTGTTAAGCCCATGAAGATTTTTTCAACATTTTCAAGTCTCATTTACAAATACACTCTTTGAAAAATCCGAAGAGGAAATCAGTAAAATTAATTGCTGTGTCAAAATCATGCTTCCTTTATTGGAAGGATATACCCATGTGTGCATGTTCAGCCAGTGAGGCAGAGGTGAGGAAGCGCTGCATCCTGTTTGGGGGTTTTTGTGTGTGTTGTTTGGTTTTTTTTAAATGAAAAATGATCCAAAATTGCACTGAAGCATTGTGTCCAGATTCATATGGAAGCCATAAAGCACAGATGAAAAAGTATGGAAGACCGGCCCTAACAAATAATTATCAGCAACTTTTATAGTCTGCTCTGGACTGTATACGTATCAGATACTAACTCAGCGTTGAGGAGACTGACTTGTAACCTGCTAGTGCAAGAGCAAGGAATGGTTAGGTACTGCACTAGAACACTGGGTTTGCTTCTCAGAACTGTACTATTAATCCATTTGTCAAAATCCCCCCATTTACTCTGCACGAGGAGTAATTCCATACCTCTTCCTCCATTGCTGCAGCAGTACTTAAAGTCTTTGCTACATGATGCTCTGCTGTACTTGCTATATAATTTAAATGGTTGCAGTTGTGGCTCTGCTGGCCACCATAGCACACCACCATACAGTGGGCCACAAAACAATTCCAGTACTTAGGAAATATCATTTTACCTTTACTTCTGGAGTAGGAATTTCCCACAAGCAAGCTGCCCCAGGACATTCAGTTTTTATTTCAGCTTCTTAAATGGCAAGGCTACCTATAAGCAACTACTCTTGCAACAAAGGGAGCAGGAAGGAGACAGAGATGGGGAGAAGGAGTGCAGCAGAGAGGGAACCACCACCTCGCATCAGTACCAGGAACATCCATCCCCAGCCACATGATGTATTTAACTGAGCCAGATCCTGCCACGTGCACAAGAGATTGATGTGACAGTGGGTTTCCTCACAGAGGTGACCCAGACCAAAAGCACAGTTACCTGCTCGCTACAAGCAGCAAGATCTAGCTTGCAACTTCAACAGTGGTCCACAACCAGAGGATGCAGTTTGCCTAATGCATTTTCCCAGGGGACTAAGATTTGGTCATGTGAAAAAACAGACCATATTATCACATCCTATCAGCATGAAACAAAATTTTAACCAAGAACTAACCACCCCTGTCTCCATGATGTTTATCACTGAATTGCTCACAAAGTCACAAAAATACATTTGGGGAAAAATGTATCAAAATATATCAGGGAAATCAAGACTCTCTACAGGAATAAACAGGATTTTATGACCACATTTTCCAGTAATTATAAAGTCACTTCAGAAATGTCACCCTTTTCATTCAGACAGAGGATGAAGAAATATTTTGACTGTTGGAAACATCAGATGTCAATCGGCTCTTTCACATTCAGAGAGGCCGTTGCAGGCACAGCAACTGGCTTCCCAGTTGGGTGTGATCAGCTCTCCTCCCCCTGATTAGAACCGGAACACTGACCCACCACACCACTGTACAGCGAAACCCTCCGGAACAGCAGAGAGAACTGCAGCAACTCTTCCCAGTGTCTTCTTGAGTCTGGCCAGCGAGGGTGCTTGAGGCCCAGATGTCATGCAATTACAAAGTCCTAGTAGTATTGTTAAACACTTTAGAAAACCAAATATCTCAGTGACTTTAAATTACACTTGTCTTTGTTTCAAGACGGACTCAAAAACGCAAAAGCTAAAGGGATTTCAATTTTCTGTTGTCTCTTATGAAGATGTACAAGGCAGATACAATCCACTCCACTGAAATGACAGCCAAGCCAGTTTATGATTTTACAAGAGCACAAAAAGCATCTCATATTCTGCTAATAACTACAAAACTGCCCTGGGCCAGGTCTTGGGTCTGTTTGGTTTTGTTTCATGTGAAGACACGTTTCCACAGAACTGTAGGATATTTGTCCACAAGGTGGAGCAGCTAAACAGCCAGAGATGCAGATGCTAAGCCCCAAGTCCAGAAAAAGGAAAAAGAATCATCTAACAACACACAGTTGACTATTAGACTGCACAGAGAAGTCACCCATGCCGGCACCCTTGAAGGATACTGATTAATGTGGAAAAAAATAACATAATCTTCCAAAAGGCTTGTATTAGGTTTATGCCTTGAGTTCACTAATTAAAGTACTATTTCAGTCATAACTATGGAAGTGCCATTGGACAAACACATTCTTTTATTGAGAGAGACATGCTTTCTATCACATGGAAATCTTTTAGTGTATCTAAAAAAAACAGTCAAGAAATCTTGGAGTAAGAGAATAAAGTCCCCAAACCCAACAAAGCAGAAAGGATCATCTGAGTCCAAAACAAATAAAAGAAAACCTAGATTTACACCTGAAACATCAGCCCTTGGCTGACATGAAGTGTGCAGCAGCAAAGCCTGGGAACTGTTCCTCGATCCTCAGACCCAGAGTGTGTCTCACTTCAACACTGTCGGATGAGATTCTGTGCTACGCAGGCTGTCTCCACTTCCTAGAGAGTCACTCAAAACCATGAAGGAAAGGAATGCCATTGTTCAATGGTGTGCCTGAGCTGATGATATCGCAAGACAATCTCTTTGCAGAAAGTTCCAAAACCTCATCTTAACTCATTACTTGGGCACACAATCAGACCTGCCCTTTTCAGCTTCAGCAACAATTCTCAGACCTCTAATTTCTCAAGATTATCATACAATATTCACAGTTAATAGAAAACAAAATTTTATACCAGCCACTGCATAAAGCACACTCCTAAGTGCTAACCTGAGAAGCCATGACTGAAATTTTGTCATCCTCCTTTATAAGTGTTAGTGTCATTTCTCTGATATTTTGATCGGTTAACACCAATTTACTAGTTAATAGATCAGTCTTCTTTCCCCAGTTCCTACACAGGTTTTCCTTTCTATTTTTCTTGAGATTGCATTGCCAGCAAAACCTTTTCAAGGTTGCTCTCCTTATTTGCTTCATTAGATTCTACAAATTAGGTAAGGTTAGCACAGCACCTAGGAGAAAATAACCTTATGATTCTCAGCACTCAAATACTTTCCCTCCCAGATACACAAAAGGGAGTCAGATGATC